>WOXC01004253.1:0-410682 GCA_011680675.1 Gymnobelideus leadbeateri | reverse complement strand
GTATTAATGACAATATCATTCTTGTGCAGTCATCTCCTGCCTGCAATTTGGTTTTAATTACCCGCCACGTTGTCTTTCCCCCTCACTGACAGCCATTAAATAGGGAATGACACCAGAGCCATGGCTGTGTGGAATACACACTTCACCAGATTTTCTTCCCCCTGCATAAAGCAGGCAGCAGTGCCTCCTAGTGGCCGAGAGTAGAGCTGGGCTCTTTTGGAAATTGCAGGTTTCGCAAGATTCTGGATGCTGCTACTTTTAGAGCTAGCTGTGGGGGAGGCTGGAGGGCGCGGAGAGTCGGGGTGGGGGGCGCAACTTAAAAAAAAAATACCACCATCCTTAAAGGAAAAAAGAAAACAAAAACAGCGCTTCCAGATTAAGGCGTGATTGGGACAAGCTGAAGTGTCTCCTTGCTGAAATTTAACAGCAACTTTGATATAGTTATTGAAATTTTGTCTGACAGTTGGAAATGGTTGCTCAGAAACAGGAAACTTGTCATTTAGAATGTTAGTGAATAAAAGTCCTTGAGGCAAACTGTTCACTAAAGGTGAGCTGGGAATCCCTAATGACTTAGAATTTCAACTTCTCCATTATTGAAATATTGTCACCTGCACTTTTGTCAGACTTTTTCCCCCCCTTCCTCATGGCTATTTTTCTCAGGTTTGCTCTAGATGTGCATAAATGCATTTGACTCACAAACAGCATTTGCCTATATCTGTTATAATGCCTATTCTAAATTGCCCTTTTTATGTGATTTTAAGCTAGAATCTTTAAAACATAGTTGGAAATCCAAGTTCTTCAACCACGTTTCAAGTTAGATTTGAAATGTTAATGCATATCACTACTTGCATTTTTGTTTGTTTTTAAATACAAAATAATTCTATGATCATATCTGTTATATGGAGGGTCTCTGGACAGAATTCCTGGGCACTCTGTGACATAAATGCACCATCATGGTGACATGAACGCACTCCAGACTATGTGCTGCGTTCACTTTGGATAATGAGCTCTGGAGAAGTCAGACTAGATTTTTTTTCCTAGTTGATTTTCTGTTCAACAAACTTCTCTTCCTGGTTTTGGAGTTCATAGATCTCTGGAATGCTTTTTCACAGTTGTTACCCTTATGCTTCCTAGCTTCTCTTAACAAGCCTAATTACTCATATTTCATGCTGGTAAAATGAAAGTAATAGTTAACTGCTTTAATTAGATCTTTAAGCATACATAGTATCTTCTACAATTTGGGCACACATTGTATTGCAAGTAAGAATGCTAACATAAAATAGGGAATATAATTATTTCAAGATTCTCTCTTAAAATATAAAGTAGGAAATATAATTAGGCATCCCTTCTTTCCTTCTTTATCCCTCTCTCTTCTTTTTCTTTCTCTCCTTTCCTTCCTTGTTTTTTCCTTCTTTCTTTCCTTCTTCCTTCCTCTTTTCTCTTTCCTTTTTCTTTCTTTCTTTTTCTTTCTTTCTTTCTTTCTTTCTTTCTTTCTTTCTTTCTTTCTTTCTTTCTTTCTTTCTTTCTTTCTTTCTTTCTTCCTTCCTCCCCTCCTCTCTCTCTTCCTTCTCTCTCTCTCCCCCTCCCTCCTCCTCCCTCCTTTTTTTCTTTTCTCCTTCTCTCCTCCTCCTCCTCTCCTTCTCTCCTCCTCTCCTCCCCTCCCTCCTCCTCCTCCTCCTCCTCCTCCTCCTCCTCCTCCTCCTCCCCTCCTCCTCCTCCTCCTTCTCTTCTTCTTCTTCTTCTTCTTCTTCTTCTTCTTCTTCTTCTTCTTCTTCTTCTTCTTCTTCTCTCTCTCTCTCTCTCTCTCTCTCTCTCTCTCTCTCTCTCTCTCTCTCTCTCTCTCTCCAGAAAGCCTGCATTTTCAGTGTGTTTTTTCAGGTTACTATGGAACTTCAAAGAATGTTTGCACCAAAGTAAAATAGGCATGTATGCCAATGTTCTTTTCTTTTTTCCCCCCCTTGAGAAACTTGAAATCACCCCATTGTCAAATTTCTTTTCACAACTTCTAGTAAAAAATCACTGATGGAATGATAACAAACCCTGGCCCCCGGTGACTCAGGTAATTATCTCGGTTAAAACAATTTGCAAAAGGATCAAAATTATTACTCAATTCACATTTTTCTTCAACTGTGAACAATCTTCGATATCTTAAGATGTCACTTACATTGAGTTGATTTATTATTTTTAAGGAACATTATGCATCATTAAATAACAGTCCAGAAAATTGTTATTCCTTCCAGACTGAAATGGGAAGCTCATATGAACAAGCCAACTCTGAAGGCTTAATCTCTGATACTGCTTACATATATTGGTTTACTGCTATATTGAGTCCAGTTAGAATGATTTTTTACTTTCCTAATATGAAACTTGATGCTAGGAAATCTGATAAGTGAGTTTCATTTCCCTGGAAATTTATTGCTTCTATATCCAAGTGCAAAGAAATAAAACAAGTAAAAACAATAAGCAGTCTGTAAGGAGGGCATTAATGAGGGTCACCATTTTCTCACATAGGTTCTGTCTCTGTGAGAAAAGAATTGCTATTTAAACAGTTTAAATTACAAGGATGGCCACTTTTTGGGGAAGCATTAACCTTTATTCTATTTTCTTTACTGCTTCAAATCAAATCTACAAATTCAGACAGTGTTTTTAAGGAAAGAAAGAGAAAAATCTTCAATGATTAGAGTTTTTTGTTTTTTGTTTTTTTTTTTTTTGAGCTGCTGTTCTGACCAATGACTGAGTGGCCTACATTATAATACTGGCACTAAAGTCCAGGCCCACTGTAATCTGGGAGCAAGCTTCCTTTCGAAATTCACAGCCCTTTGCTCCCTAACATAGATATATAGACACTCTCCGGTAATGAAATTAGGTCATTCCCTGTCCCCTTTACAGGTCTTGAATATTCCAAAGTCCACTCCTTGCTAGTCCTCTTTCCTGGAATATTAGAGATGAGATAACTGATATCCCAGAGCTTTCTGAGAACAGGCAAATTTATATGAAATCTTCAGTCTGCAAATACTAATTCAGGAACTTCTATCTATGTTCAGGACAAAGTACTAAACACTGTGGGGTATAGAAATATTTTTTTCAAATTTGGTAACCACTCTCAGCAAGCTTACAGTACAGTGGGGAGAGGTAACATATATTCATTAAAATGAAACTAAACAATAAAGCAAACTTGTACACTATATGAAAGACGCAGAGAAAAAGCACAGTGGGAGTTAAGAGGACAGAGCAGTTACCAGTGGGTGGAAGTAATCAGAGAAAACTTTTTGGAAGAGGAGGGCAAGCTATGCCTTGAAAGACAGGTAGGTCTTTTTTAGATGGATATTCAAGTCAATTATATTCAACTAGCATTTATGAAGTGCTGAATATGTAGAAGTCAGGATGGATGAGAGAGAGAGAGAGGTTATTCCTTAAGCTTCAGCAAAGACGAATAATAATAATAATAATAGGTAATGTGCACATAGCACTTAAGTTTTGAAAAGCACTTTCTAGCCATTATCTCCTTTGATCCTTATAACTTTTCTCTTCAGTGGGTGTTATTATTATTTTCTTTCATAGATGAGAAATCTTCATCCAAGATGTCTCCAGGATCAAACATAAAATCCTCTGACTTTTAAAGCCCTTCATTACCTGACCCTTTTCTACATTTACAATCTTCTGCCTTATTCCCCTCCACAAACCCTACCATCCTATGACAGTGACTTCCTTGCTCTTCCACACTCATGGTCGTTCTCCATTTCTTGCCTCTAGGCATTTCCCTGTCTGTTGCCAATGCCTAGAGCTCCTTCCCTCCTCTTCTCTGACCCTCAATTCCCAAATTCCTTTAAGGCTCAGCTAGAGTCTCACTTTCTGCAAAAGCCCTTCTCAGGGAAGAATCAGGCACAAGTGAATGACTGAACAGCAGCAAATGTCTGGAATGAATTCTTCCTTTTGCTCTGAAGTTATTCCAAATTGCTTGCACATTTTGATTGTATATATTTTAATTTGTATTGCATGTATTTTTGTATTGTATTTGTATTATTTTGTATTGTATGTATTATGTATATTGATTGTATATACTTTTAATTGTATCTACCATTAGACTATGAACTCTATAAGAGAAGTTTGATTTTTGCCTTTTTTTTTTTTTTTTGGTAATCCCAATGCCTGACATGCAAGAGACTTAATAAACACTGGCTGAATGACTGAATTGATTTGGGTCACATAATTAGGATATATCAGAACTGGGATTCAAATCTGGGACCTCTTACTATCAAATCCATTATCCTTTCTACTACTCCATGCTGCTTCCAAAAATTCAAGAGGAAAAATAAATAAATGAATTCAGCTGAAGCTGCTGTTTTTGTGTTTGATAGTAAAGAGCTAAAAAAGGGAGAGTAAGTTAAGACCTAATTGTGTAGGGATTTGAAGGGAATTCTAAAGAGTTTGGACTTTATCCAATAGGAAGTTATTAACATTTTTTTTTATAAGGGAAGTGACACATTGTTTAACTGCCAAATAACTTTGAAAATTAAATGATGGTCCTCAACTCCAGTTGTAGACTTTAAAGACAAGTAGATGTTCAAGCATTATTGCACTGAGCCTGTCAAAATGAATAATATTCACTGCATACTCGGTTTATTTAAACATTATTCAAATATCATCAAACATGTGTTGTGAAGCTATGATTTACTGGGATCATAGTAAACATGGTTGTTTTCAATAACTTGTGATGAGTATGTTTTAGAGGGGGCTCAGGTGGTATTTTAATTCAGCATAAGTTGTAGTGATAGCTCCACTAAAGCAGGGGGGGGGGTGAGTGGGGGAGATACCGTAGACACTAGAATGTATCATAGCATACAGTGCTATTTATTAGAGAAAATAAGAAGGAAATCATACCTATGGAAGGATAGGATCCAGGAACATGGCTCTGCTGCAACACTACTTACTTATCTTTGCCCTTCATGGATACTTGCCAATCCTTTTTAATATGTTTACCATTGTTCTTCTCATGTCTCTCCTTAAGAAAAAAGGAGGGAAAGGAAGAGTGCTTTTATAGCTGTTGGACTTGTTTAATTTTATTTCTAATTTGACTTGGCAAGGGTTTATTAAGCACCTATTCCATACAAGATTCCAAGGATACAATCAGTCAATAGGCATTAAGTATTTTGTATGTGCCAGGCACTGTGCTAAGCAATAAGGATACAAAGAAAAGCAAAAACTGCCCATTCCCTCAAAAGGACCCAGATGCTTTCTTAAAGATGTTCATACTCTAGTGGGAGTGGGATAGTAGAGCACAAATAAATGCACAGATAACTGAAAACAGGTTAAAGGGGATAAACAGGAAGTGGAGGTTCAAGCAAAATGCTTTGCTACGGCATTCATAGGGGAAGAAAGAGAATTGGGGAAGACTCTGTGAAGAAGAAGGCAGAATCCTATTCGGATTTTGAAAGGAGGGGATTAAAATAGTCAGGGATATGGTGAAAGGAATTCATTCCAGACATTTGTTTTTCAGTCATTCAGTTGTATCTTATTCTTTGGACCCCATGAACTATATAGCAAACCAGGACCTTCTTTCTTCCACTATCTCCCAAAATATGTCCAAGCTCATGTTCATTGTTTCTATGACACTATCTATCCATCTTATCCTCTGCTGTCCCCTTTTCCTTTTGCCTTTAATCTTTCCCAACATCAAGGTCTTTTCCAATGAGTCCTGTCTTCTCATTATGTAGCAAAAGTATTTAAGCATCATCTTCAGTATTCTTCCTTCCAATTAATATTCTTTAAGTATTTAATTTAATTTCTTTAAGTATTGACTGACTGATCTCTTTGTTGTCCAAGGGACTCTTAATTGTCTCCTTTAGCACCACATTGGAAAGTGTTTATTCTGAAGTGCTCAGGTTTCCTCATAATCCAATTCTCATAGTCATTCATTGCTACACAAAAACTATAACTTTGACTACAAATACGTTTGTCAGCAAGGGAATGTTTCTGCTTTTCAGTATGCTGTCCAGATTTTCCATAGCTTACCTTTCCAAGGAGCAAGCATCTTGTAATTTCATAACTTCAGTTGCCATCTGCAGAGGTTTTGTTTTTTTTTTTGTGGTTAAGTCATTTCAGTTACATCCAGCACTTTGTGAACCAAATTGAGGTTTTCTTGGTAGAGATACCGGAGTGGTTTGCCATTTCCTTCTCCAGTTCATTTTATAGATGAAAAACTGAGACAGGGTTAGGTGACTTTCCCAGGGTTACATGACTAAGAAGTGTATAACCCAGATTTGAACTCAGGAAGATGAGTCTTCCTGACTCCAGGGCTGATCCTCTAGCACCTGTAGTGTTTAGCAGCCTCTTCTGATCTTTGAAACTCAAAATAGAAAATCTGAAAATGATTTTATTTCTTCTGCTTTTATTTGTCAGGAAGTAATGGTACCAGTTGCCACAGTCCTGTTCATTTGTTTGTTTTAGTGTTAAGTTGAAAACCAGCTTTTGCACTCTCCTATTTCACCCTCATCAAGACATTTTAAAATTCTTCTTCACGTTCTGCCATCAAAGCAGTATTGTCTGAAGTCTGAGATCGTTGATATTTTTCCTGGTAACCTTAATTCTGACTTTTATTTCATCCAGCCTGGCATTTCACATGATATACTTTGTATATAAGTTAAATAAATAGGGTGACAATAGACAGCTTTATCATACTCCTTTTCCAATCTTAAACCAATCAAGTATTCCATGTTCAGTTCTAATTATTGCTTCTTGAATCATACACAGGTACCTCCTACACAAATACTGGTACTCCCATCTCTTTGAGGACTTGCCACATTTTGTTTGTGGAGGACAAGAAAAGGAGAGAAACATGTCAGAAACCAACATCTCAAGGATGCAGCTAAGTTCAAACAGGTTATGACAGATCCAGCTTATGATAATGCCAAGATAGCAGAGTATGATGAGAACAGAAGATCCCTAGTGCCACGACACCATAAAAGGCTCATGCTTTCAGAGAGTCGCATTGCCTTAAACAAATCTTTTGTCAAATACTCTTGGTAGCTTGTTTCATGATTCACTACAGACTTCCCTCATCTAAAATTTCTGCTCTGGCCTAAGGCTTCCTGCTTCTTCTGTCTCATCCCTTTCCCTTAGATTTTACTGTTGGCAAAAATCACAATCTAGTTTGGGCTGACATTTGGTTTGTACTTACTTGTATATAATTTGTATCCTACTCCCTTTCTCCTGGGAAGACTTTGGGGGGTAGAGAGGGTTTTAACCTTAATCTTCTTCATATGTCAGTTTGTTTTTTGGAAAGATATTCATTTCTGGAGAATGGAGAGAGCAAGACACAAATGAAAAAGGCAAGAACTGAGAATTGTAAATAGTTCAGTTTAGCTGGAATGTAACAGAAGGAAAAGAAGTAGTATAAAATTTAGAATATAGGGAGAAAAAAACTAATTGTGGTGAATCTTAAATGCCAGAATAAGGAATTTAATTTTTAAGGTAACAAAGGGAGCCATTGAAAGTTTTCAAATGGAATAGGTATGTGAGATCAATGATGAATTAGTAAAGTTATTGAACAGCAGCTTGAAAGACAGATTGGAGAGCTAAGAGACAAATTAGTTCTACTAATGAACATTTTCAAGACTGCAGACGTGTATATCTCAGTAGTATGTCTCATTCAAGGTATGTATCCCTACTATGGAAGATATATACTGGGGGTTTTCAAAATACTGCTCTTGGAGGCATTAATAGGTCTGAACTGCCTCTTTGGAGAACCAGCTCCATGTATCTAGTGTATCAGCACAGTATCTAGCATTTTGGGAGTAGGGGGAAGCAGTCCTCAAGAGTTCAAGGCTAGGCTCTCCTTCTTCTAGTCCCTGAGAGAGGTACTGACCTAGAAATGTATCTACCTGCCCCCCTAAATATTGCTGCTCTAGTATTGAAAAAAAAATAACATTTTGCTTTTTACTTACTATTCACTAAAGAACTCAATGTTACACCCATAGTCTTACTCCTTTCTACCAAAAAGTAGTTGCTCATTACCACAACTAGTGAATAATGAGTGAATCTACTTATTCAAAAATTATTAACAGAAATTGTATAGATCATGCAGAATAGATCACAAAATATATAGGGTCAATGAACAAGAGGGCAAATTCAAGGAGGATAAGGTTAACCCATTTCCTTTTGCCTTCTTGCTCTTCCCCTCCATTGTAACCATTTTCTTCTATATGAGATAGTTTACCCCATTCTGTCTCTCCCCATCTCCTCTCATTATATTCCTCTCTCACCTCTTAACATCACATTTTATGTATCATCCCTTCCCATTAAATTGGTCCTGTACCCTCTATCTATATATAACTGTACATATATACACATGCATTCACATATGTATTCATATGCCCATATGCCCTCCTATATAGACATATATATGCATGTATGTATGTATGTATACACACAATCCCTTCAACTATTCTCATACTGAGAAAAGTTTCATCACTTACAATTATCATTTTTCCCTGTAGGGATGTAAATAGTTCAACTTTGATAAGTTCCTTATGATTTATTTTCCCCATTTACCTTCTCAAGCTTCTCTTGCTTCTTGTATCTGAATGTCAAATTCTCTATTCAACTCTGTTTTTTTCATCAAGAATGTTTGAAAGTCCTCTATTCCACTGAATGACCATATTTTCCCCTGAAACAATATACTCAGTTTTGCTGGGTATGTGATTCTTGGTTTAAATCCCAGCTCCTTTGACCTCTGGAATATCATATTCTAAGCCCTTCAATCCCTCAGTGTAGAAACTGCCAGATCCTGTGTTATCCTGATTGTCTTTCCACAATATTCAAATTGTTTCTCCCTGGCTGCTTGTAATATTCTCTCCTTGATTTGGGAATTCTGGAACCTGACTATAATATTACTAGAAGTGTTCTTTTTGGGATATTTTTCAAGAGGTGATCGATCAGTGGATTCTTTTACCCTCTATTTTGCCTTCTGGTTCTAGAAATCAGGGCAATTTTCCTTGAGAATTTCTTGAAGGATAATTTCTAGGTTCTTTTTTTGATCATGGCTTTCAAGAAGTCCAACAATTTTCAAATTATCTCCCCTGGATCTATTTTCCAGGTCAGTAGTTTTTCCAATGAGATACTTCACATTGCCTTCTATTTTTCATTTGTTTGTATCTGTTTAACAGTATCTTGATTTCTCCTAAAGTCATTAGCTTCCATTTGCTCCAATCTAATACTGAAGGAATGATTCTCTTCAGTGAGCTTTTGAGATTCTTTCTCCATTTGGCAAATTTGGCTTTTTAATGCATTCTTCTCTTCATTGCTTTTTTGAGCCTCTTTTGCCATCTGAGTTAGTCTATTTTTTAAGGTGTTATTTTCTTCATTCAGGTTGTTGACTCTCATTTCATAATTTTCTTGCATTGTTCTCATTTCTGTTCCCAATTTTTCCTCCACTTCTCTTATTTGGTTTTCAAAATCCTTTTTAAGCTCCTCTATGGCCTGTAACTAGCTCATGTTTCTCTTGGAAGCTTTTGGTGCAGGAGTTCTGACTTCACTGTCTTCCTCCTGTTCCATGCTTTGATCCTTTTGGTCCCCAAAATAGGAGTGTAAAGTTGGGGTGCTCTGCTTGCTTTGCTTCCCTTTTTTGGTCATGTTGTCATTTACTTAGATGACTTTTGGTCTTTTTGCCACAGTAAGACTCTGCAACCAGACAGGGGAGATTCATCCCAATTGCTGGGGTTTATCAGCTGCTGAACTTATTAGTTGGGTACCCTCTCTGCAGCCTCCACATGCTCTGGCAAGCTGGTCACACACCCCAGGACCTCCTTCCTAGACAGCAATCCAGATCCAAGCATGTTAAGCAAGAGTGATTACCCCTCAGACTGGTTGCTTGGGCCCCCTACAATCTGTAAGCCAGGAGCTGAAGCTGTGATGTGGCTGCAGCTTCATAGCCACAGTGCCTCAGCCACTTCTTGCCCTGGGGGCAAAAGCCAACCACACTCCCGAACTACTGGATCCCAAAGTCCACACTGCATTGACCTCCTACTTTGTCCTTAGCATCTATGTGTTGATAATTCTGGAAACCACCACAGCTTCTGTTGATCTGAAGTCCCTCCAGCTGGTGGTGGGTTAGGCCTGCCTAAGGCTAAAACCTCAGGCTCAAAAGGGGCTAGGCTTGACTCCCAGAGCACTGAGCTGGCCACTTCCTGCCACCCTTTTGGGCTCTCCTCAGGGGAGTTTAGCTTCTCTGTGTCATTTTGTGGGTTCTATAGCTCCAAAGTTTCTTTAGAGTCACCCAAGTCAACTTTAGAGTTACATGAATTGGAGTAGGTGGAAGCCAGAGCCCCACAGAAGTCTTCTTTCTACTCTGCCATCTACATGAATTGCATTTCTATAATCTAAAATCTGCTTATTTAAAATCTGAATCTCCTAACCAGATATTTGGCTACAAAATGATACCTATTTGGCTGCTGCAGTTCAGGAAACCATCTACCAAGGAGGGGATGGAGAATGCACATAAGCAATATAACAGAATAACAAAATATTGCTGCATAAATCCTTGATGTGCTGGCATCTTTTCTGGCTTATGTATCATAGTAGGTATCTATATAATGTATATATAGCCTTTGATCTAGCCAATATATCAAATCAGGGGGTGAGTTAGATAATTTTTATGACCTTTTCTATGTCTAA
Source organism: Gymnobelideus leadbeateri (assembly GCA_011680675.1). Classification (NCBI taxonomy): domain Eukaryota; kingdom Metazoa; phylum Chordata; class Mammalia; order Diprotodontia; family Petauridae; genus Gymnobelideus; species Gymnobelideus leadbeateri. Next base: position 400,011 of record WOXC01004253.1, on the reverse strand, counting down.
CATGCTTTGGATTCTAAAATACAGTACAAAAAATCTGTTAATCAAGAAACACTTAATGTTTATTTGTATATGTGACAGGCTACATGCTATGTATTGGGGAAATAAAAGCAAAGTAATTTTTGCCATCAAAGAGTTTATATTCTAATGAAAAAAAATATATATGTATATTGACATATATATATGCATATGCATATATTCTTTTTTATTAAAATATAAATTCCTTAAAGGAAGAGATGATATATGTATAAGTAATATATATGTGTGTGTGTGTATATATATATATGTATTACATGTTTATATATAAACATGTTCATACATGTTTACATTTTTATAGTGTATGTGTATATATGTATGTGTCCTATGTGTGTATATATTTGTGTATATACACTATATCTATCTATCTATCTACCTACCTATCTATCTATCTATCTATCTAGGTGACTACTCAGTGGATTGAGCACCAGACCTTGAGTCAGAAAGTCCTGAGTTCAAATGCAGATTCAGATTCTTACTAGTTGTATGACCTTAGGCAAATCACTTCAAACTGTTGACCTCAGTTCCACATCTATAAAATGATCTAGAAAGGTACATGATAAACCACTCTAGTATTTTTGCTAAGAAAACCCTGAATAATTACACATAGCTGAATTGATCACACACATACACACAGGTGCTTGCATATGGTTGCATGTATGTACACACAAAGTAGATGCAAGGTAGCCTTAGAGGTGAAGGTCTTGGCTTCTTGGGAGACAGGTCTTTAGGAGAAGGTGGACTTTGAGCTAAAGAAAACCTAGAGATTATAAAACAGTATTTCAGTATTGCAAAATCAAAAGCATAGAGATGAGTAATGGAGTTTTGTATTTAAGGAATGGGTGCTGGAAGTTGCTTTTAAGTTATTTGTGTGTATATGTGTGTATATGTGTGTGTGTATGTGTGTGTATGTGTGTGTGTATGTGTGTGGGCACACACATGCACACCTGTTTGAGTGTTTGTGTCTGTATTGTTCATCGAAAAAACAATAACTTTCTCCTGCCATAAAAAAAATGAGATGAGGAAGAAATGTTTAATCGGTGAAATACAGGCAGAGTTTCTGGTATATAATGAGTGCATAATTGTTTTTCTCTATTTCCATATCTTTATCTGTAACAGATGTGGAAAGAGGAAGCATTCTTACCAGACTCACAGGTAGGAACAGGTGAGGATTTCTGTCTGGCCATTTATACAACCACAATATCATGCTATTCTTCTGACGACAAAAATGTGAAAAACTTTGCAAAATATTTTGTTGAAATATAGGTAAACTATATATCCATAGAATTTCCATACTGACAAGTCTTGTAAATTTGTTAAAATGAAGTGATATTAGATGATAATCACCTGATTTTGATGAAGTAATTCTGAGTATTGATGATTCATAATTTATTTTCTAGGTTTCCATGAATGGCTCCATTATTAATATGGTATATATATATACATATACATATATATATATATATTTTCATATATTTGAGGGAAAATATGGTGCACTGGGAAGACAAATGAATATTAAGGTAGAGGACTTGGTTTGGAATACTGGATCTGCTATTTATTATAGGTATGACCTTATGTATATCAATTTCCTGGAGCTTGTTTGGCTCATCTGCAAAATGAAAATATTTATGTAGTTCGTACCTAAGGTCTCTTCACATTATTAACTAATGTTCCTATTTAGATAAATATTTTTCTAAAATTATCTGTAATTTTCTATTTATACCTTTATGTTGTTCCTATACACATTTTCTCTTGTTACTTTACTTTTATTAATTTTTGTTTTCATAGCAATTTACTTCTTAATATGTTTCTCCCCTTCTCCTATCTCAAGAACTGCCAAATGTAACAAACATTTAAAATACAAACACATTATCCATGTCTGATTATATATGTATATATAAACACACACGTACATATACACATGTGTGCATATGTGTATATATTATATACATATCATTATATAATATATTGCATATACAATTACACATAAATGTTTATGTATGTGTATATACATACAGACATACCCACATACACATACATACATACATAATATTCCCCGTCCATAGTCTCTTACATCTGCAAAGAAATCATGTTAGGGAGAACGTATTATCAGCTAGGTGGCACTGTGGATAGAACACTGGTCCTAGAGTCAGGAAGACTAGAATCCAAATTTGGCTTCAGACACTTACAAGTTGTGTGACATCAGGCAGGTCACTTAACCTCTCTTTGCCTCAGTTTCCTCAACTATAAAATGTGAATATCCTTGAGGATCAAATGAGATATGTTATATACTACCTTGCATATAGTAGGATCTATGTAAGTGCTAGCTATCATCGTCATCATCATCATTGTTATATTGTTTTTCTTTAAGTTTGGTCATCATAACCAGAATTTGAATCTTGGCATTACTGACTGCAGTTCTACACTCTCTCTATTGTATGAGGCTGTGAAAAATCAAATTATTCACATATGTTCACAGGATTTGGTCATATAGATTGTAGAAAGTAAGCGAGTGGTTCAACATATTTCTTTTTCCCCTCATATTTGTTTTTTATTTTGGATTATCTAATTTAATTAATAGCAGGAATAACATTTTAATGACATTCAGTTATTTCCACTCTATAATATTTCAGTGATGGATCAACATGTGGTAATTTTGATTCTGTAAATTAAGCAGCTATTCTTTAGAGAACTTTTGCTTTTCCAGTCTGGGTTGTTCATCTATAGATAGTCTTTAACAGTTCTTTGATTCTTTAATTCCTTCTCCTCTTTGTGAAGATATTGGAATGATATATTGGAACTCCATAGTTTTCCTTGGAATTTCATCTTTTTTCAAAGACATGAAAAATCTTTAGGATTATATAGTTGGTTCACAAGTTCACTGAATTTATTTTTAGTATCTGGTAAATCCATTTTATTAACTGCAAATATTGAAAATTTCATCATAAGGTCTTCTTTGTAAAGCTCCAGCTCCTTTGTAAGCAATATTACAGTTTCAAAAGCAGATCTGAATTTAGTTTTTGAAGAAAGCTAAAACCCAGAGATATCAATGACAAAAAGAAGGTACTTGGTTCTTTCTATATGTTTGAGGAATTTATGTACCATTCCTTTGTTCATATGTGCTCCTTTTATTAAACCTGGAAGATCAACTACAGATACCTGTTTGAAATCTTTACACATAATCTTTCCCAAATTAGGTTTTAACATTGTAAATACATCATATGCAATGTCAGGTTTTGCATGGGAAACTTTACTTAGTAAATAGGATTTTCCAGCATTTGGTAATCCAACAAGGTCTATGTCACCTATAAGGTTTAGATGAAGGTGAATTATCTATTTTTGGCCCTTGGATAGCAAGAAATTTGAAAGCAAATTACCCCTAAGTCCTCCTTTTGCTATTAAAATTCTATCATCCTTTTATTGAGTTCTATAATTTGGCCTCTCTCATCTGTTACTGCAATGCCCACAGACACAGATATTTCCTAATCCAGGTCTTTCTCTCCCTTTGATCCATCGATTCAACTGTTTACTCCTCCTGCTACAAACCATTTCTGGGAATATTTATCCTTGATTTTTTAAGCTCACTTTTTTTTGCTATAATCCAGACATCACCACCTTTGCCTCTTTTTCCACCTAACCGAGGATAACCCATTCCATATGCTTCTCCTTTTGCAAAGAGTCTTAGATTGTCCATGAAGTTTCCATTCAGGTGTGGTCTGGAAGACATCTTCCCCTTCCTCTGGATGGCCCAAGATTGGAAGGGGGGAGGAACACGGTCCAGAGAAAAATGAAAGATGAGGAGGGAGAGATAAGAAAATGGGAAGGGGTCATGGGGAGAGGGATGGAGAGAGGGACAGGGAGATGAGGGTGGGGGGGTAATAGAAAGGGGACAGAGAGGAAGAAGAGAAAAGACAGAGGATTGTTTTGGGGAGAAAAGGAGGGAAATGGGGGAGGGCAGAAGTCTTCCCCTCATATTTGTTGATATGACTTCATTATACAAATATGATCAAATTACTGATAGATTAATAATTTGAGGGGCAGCTAGGTGGCTCAGTGAATAGAGCACCAGCCCTGGAGTCAGGGGGACCTGAGTTCAAATCCGGCCTCAGACTTAACACTTACTAGCTATGTGACCTTGGGCAAGTCACTTAACCCCAGTTGCCCTGCCTTATCCCCTCCAAAAAGCAAAAAACAAACAAAAATAATTTGAATTCTGGCCTTCTAATTTAAAATTCAGAATGGCTTTCCAGTATAACACTTTGCCCAACATTAATATGAAGCTTTTGGTAGAAAAATTCATAAAATAGGAAGATCTTACTGCCAAGAGGATTGGTTAAAAGAAAGGCAAAGAGAAGAGCTGTGCTTTTGAGCTTGCCATTCCTGAGAGGCAGTCAGGTCCAAACAATGAGAGAACAGGATAGGGACCCAAGGAGTCACCTATTCTGATTGCCTCAAAGCACTGTAGGTACCAGGTTTACTGACCACCACTATATTGGTTAGGCAACATAGCTCTCCTGGCCAGATACTCTCTGCAAAGCAGAGACTCTAGTTATCTAGAAGATCTCATATTATCATTAGAATCATAGGTTTAGAACTAGAAAGGACCATACAGATAATTGAATCCAACCTCTTTTTACGAATGTCTTATGTAATTGGAAAACAATTTCAATAGTAACATGATCCTGCCCACTAAACAACATTTTTAGAAAGGGGGTCACAATATGGGTTTATCATTCTGTTGAAATTTTGACCTATTTAGAAGATTACTAAATAATTTAGCAGAAAATAAATTTAGAAGTGTTAATACAGCCCTAACAAAAAAGCCTGGTGTGGGGGCGGCTAGGTGGCACAGTGAGTAGAGCGTTGGCCCCAGAGTCAGAAGGACCTGAGTTTGGATCTGGCCTCAGACACTTAACGCACACACAAACAAAAACCTAGCCGTGTGACCTTGGGCAAATTACTTAACCCCAATTGCCCTCCAAAAAGCAAAAAATAAATTAAAAAAGCCTGGTGTGCAATCTTATGCTCTTTTTCAGTTTAATATATTTTCAGAGATTTTCTTTTTGTCCTTCTGAGGACTGCTTTAGATGAATCTCAGAAATTTGGATATATTTTCTCATTGTTATCATTCTCATTTACACAGTTGTCAATTGTTTCTATAATTTTTTGTTTTAAATGCCCATTATTCCTGGTGTAATTAGCATCTTCTAAATTTAGGCCTTTAATTTTTGCTTATTTCCCTGTCAATGTCTATTATATGGATTTATAGTCTATAAGTTATCTTTTTAGTACATCTGCTCTTTAGCACATGTATTGTTTATGTAAAGGTATTGTGTGGTTCTGGGATATATTTCTAACTTTTAATTTAGAAATTGCCAAACATATTTCTATTGAAAATTCTCTAATATTTTTTATATTTTTCTTTTGTTTTTCTTTCTGTTAGATTTGTCAAGTTCTGAGAGAGTTAAATTAGGGTCTCCAAAAATGCCTTAATATTTATCTTTTGGACAATTTATTTAACGGTCATTTGTTTTAATTTTGATATTTGAAATACTTTTTTAATATTGGTTCATTGCCCATCTTTCTTCATTACATAATATAGTTTATCTCTCTCTCTTGAAACTACAAAGTTTCATTTTTGCCTTGTCTAAAACATGATTGCAAATCCTGATCTTTTTTGAATGACCTGAAAAGATAGCAACTAAAATCCCATTTCTAAGGTCATATTTTTCTAACTCTGATTCTACATATCTATACTTGCTGGCTGCTTTTGAGGACTCATATATAATTAGAAGTTCTTATGACATCCAGTGAAGTAAAACCTACTTCACAGGATTATTGAAAGTATAAAATGAGTTAATATTTGTAGGGTATTTAGAATAGAGGTTGGAGCATGGCATGTTTTTGATAATGGCTCTTTGATCTATTTTCCAAGTCAATTTTTTATTTTCTGATGACATATTTTGCATTTTGCTCTATTTTTTCTTTGACTTTTTAAAATTGTTTTTTATTGTTTTATGGAGTCATTAGCTTCTAAATTTGTCCAATTCTAATTTTTAAAGATGTTATTTTCTTCAGTAAGCTTTTGTACCTTTTTATTTGAACTATTCTGCTTTTTTATAATTTAATATTTTATTTTTCCCAAATTACAAGCACAAACAATTATTACCATTCATTTTTTAAAATTGAGTTCCAAATTCTCTCCCTCCCACTTCTTTCCCCCTCATTGAGAAGGCAAATAATTTGATATAGGTTTTTGCATAGTCATGCAACCATACAACCATATTGTAAAAGAAAACACTGACAAAAAATAATAAAAATAAGGAAAGTAAGGAAAAAGTATGCTTCAATCTGCATTTACACTTTCTCAGTTATTTCTCAGTTATGAAATCACTGAACAAGTTTTTGTATATGATTGTAATGTAATACTATTGTTCTATAAAAAATGACACGAAGCATGCTCTCAGAAACTAGATATAATTTTTCCAATCAGTGTCTCTTATAAAGCCCTCATTTCTAAAATATATAGAGAACGGAGTCAAATTTCAGATGAAGAAATTAAAACTATCTATAGTCATATGAAAAAATGCTCTAAATCACTACTGGAAAGAGAAATGCAATTCACAGCAACTCTTAGATATCATGTCAAAGCTATCAGACTGTATAACACTTCAAAACAGGAAAATTATAAATGCTGCTGAAGATGTAGGAAAATTGGAACATTAATCCACTGTTGGTAGAGTTGTGAACTGATCCAACCATTCTGGAAAGCAATTTGGAACTATGCCCAAAGGCTATAAAATATACATACTATTTTACACAGCAATATTGCTTCTAGAACTGTATCCTAAAGAGATTAGAAAAAATTAAAAATATAATTTTAAAATGTATACAACATATTTATTATAAATAAATTTATAAATACATTTGTAAAAATATTTATAGCAGGTTTTTGTGCTGGCCAAGAATTGGAAATTGAGGGAATGGCCATCAATTGGGGAATGGCTGAACAATGAATGTAATAGAACACTATTGTGCTATAAGAAATGATAAGCAGAGGCAGCTAGGTGGTGCAGTGAATAGAGCACCAGCCCTGGAGTCAGGAGGACCTGAGTCTGACCTCAGACACTTAACAAAAATATTTATAAATCTGACCTCAGACACTTAACACTAACTAGCTGTGTGACCTTGGGCAAGTAACTTAACCCCAACTGCCTTGCCTTTCCCTCTCCAAAAGGCAAAAGAAAATGAAAAAGAAAAAGAAATGATGAGCAGGCAGACTTTGGGAAAACATGAACTTATATGAACTAATGCAGAACCAGTAGAACATTGTACACAGTAGTAGATACATTGTATAATGACTAACTTTTATAGGCTTAGCCTTTCTTAGCAATGCAAGGTTCTAAGACAACTCCAAAAGGCTCATGATTTAAAATGCTATCCACATCAGAGAAAGAACTAGAGTCTGAATGCAGATTGAAGCATACTATTTGCTTTTTCTCTTTTTTGTTTTGTTTTGCTTTATTTCTTCTTTCTCATGATTAATCCCATTGGTTCTAATTCTTCTTTACAATGTGACTAATGTGAAAATATGTTTAATATTAATATGTAAGTGGAGCCCATATCAGAATGCACACTGTCTTGGGGAGTGGGAAGGGGAGGGAGATAGAGAAAATTTAAAATTCAGAAGCTTGTGGAACTGAATGTTAAAAATTAAAAATAAATAAATTAAAAAAAAACAAACCAACCAGAAGGTAGGTATAGACCAATACCGTATCTCAAGATAAGGTACATGAGTTACAAACAATGCAACACCACTACTAAATCCGTATCCCAAAGAAATAAAAAAGGAAAAAAGGTATATATGTACAAAAATATTTATAAATCATATAATGATAGTTAAGAACTGGAAATCAAGGGGATGTCCATCAACTTTTGCTATTTGTCCTTCATTCTCAAAGAGGACCATGACATCAGGAAAATGATGGTATGATTTGCACATGAATTGGATTTAAGTTAGGTATGGCTACATAAGGTCACCAGCTTCACTATCTTCTCTGGAGTCATCTGGGTCTACTAGGAAGGGAAAAATCAGGGTGCTTAGAGATAGACCTTAATATCCTTACATTCAACAGAACTATTTCAGGCAGCAAAGACATTTTCTGTCTGTTCCAATTAGCACTTGGCACAATATCAATTGAATTGAATGATCATTTTTTGAGATATTATTGAAAGTTTTTATTTCACTGTTTCATTTGTCTTTCTTTTTAAAAATTTATTTATTTTTAGTTCTCAACATTTCCACAAGATTTTGAGTTCCAAATTTTCTCCCTATCTCCCACTCCCCCACCACACCAAGATGGCATGCATTCTGATTACCCTTTCCCCTAGTCTGTCCTCCCTTCTATCATCCACTCCCTCTTATCCCTTTTGCCCTTATTTTCTTGTAGGACAATACAGATTTCTATACCCCTACTGCCTGCATACCTTATTTTCCAGTTGCATGTAAAAACAATTTTTAACATTTGTTTTTAAAAGTTTGAGTTCCGAATTCTCTTTCTCCTTCCCTCCCCACCCACACTCATTGAGAAGACAACCAATTCAATGTAAGTTATACATGTGTAGTTATGCAAAACATTTCCACAATAGTCATGTTGTGAAAGACTAGCTATATTTCCCTCCATCCTATCTTGCTCCCCGTTTATTCTGTTTTCTCCATTGACCCTGTCCCTTTCCAAAAGGGTTTGCTTCTGAATACCCTCCTTTCCCAATCTGCCCTCCCTTCTATCACCAACCCATCTCCTTCCCCACTTTCCTATATGGCAAGATACCCAAATGAGTGTGTATGTTATTCTCTCCTTAAACCAAATATGATGAGAGTAAGGCTTATTCATTCCTTTTTTCCTTCCCCCCTTCCCCTCCATTGTAAAAGCCTTTTCTTGCCTCTTTTGTGTGAGTTAATTTACCCCATTCTATTTCTCCCTTTCTTCTCCCAATATATTGCTCTATCACCCCTTAATTTTTTTTTTATATATCATCCCTTCATATTCAACTCACCCTGTGCTGTGTTTATGTGAGCATATGTGTGTGTGTGTGTGTGTGTGTGTGTGTGTGTGCACGTGTCTGTGTGTGTATTCCCTCCAACTAATACTGAGAAAGTTCTCATGAGTTACAAATACCATCATTCTATGTAGGGGTGTAAACAGTTCAATTTTAATAAGTCCCTTATAATTTCTCTTTTTGGTTTACCTTTTCATGCTTCTCTTGATTCTTGTGTTTAAAAGTCAAATTTTCAACACCCATGGGATGGAGAAAAGATGGCAGAGTAGAAGCACAAACTTGGTATGAGCTCCCACTCCAATCATATCCTATACATGTAAAAATGACTCTAAACAGTCTTTAGAGCTACAGAACCCATAAAGTGAAAGAGAGAAACAAATCTCCCACTGAAGGAAGACCAGTGGGTGGACAGGAAGGGTGTATTGCACATAGCTGGGAGCTGAGTGCAGTCTGGCATGAGCCACATGGTTCCAGCCCTAGGGCAGCCCTGACAAGCAGCTGCTGGAGCAAACTTCAGGAGAGGTAATCATCACTAGCAGTGGCAGATTCCAGACTTCTCAACCTATAAACACCAAAGAGAAAGTAAAAGGCAGAACTCTGTTGGAACAGTTGGGGACTGAAAAGCACAGTCCAGCACCTGCCCTTCATGCGAGGAGCAGTGGAGGTACAATGGCTCCAGTGTCCACAGCCTGGCTGCCTCAGGAGCTCTTGGCCTGCAAATCATATTGGGACCAAGCAACCATTCAGAGGGTAATCACTCTTGCTTTAACCTGCTTAGATCTGGATCATAGTCTGGGGTGGTAGTCCTGAGGTATGTGACCAGTAAGCCAGAGCTTGTGGGGGTTGTAGAGAGGGCACCCAACTAATAGCTCTGGCAGCTGCAAAAACCCCAGCAAATTGGGATATAGATGTCTCCATTCTGGAAGCAAAGTTCTACCATGGCAAAAAGCTCAAGAGTCAAATAAGTTGCTTGAAATATGAGCAAGCAATGGAAGCACAAACAGACCATAGAATATTTTTTGTAGAAAAAAAGGATCAAGGCATGGAGTGGAAGGAAGACAGTGAAGTCAGAACTTATGCACCAAAAGCCTCTAAGAAAAATACGAATTGGTTACAGGCCATGGAGGAGCTCAAGAAGGATTTTGAAAATCAAGTAAGAGAAGTGGAGGAAAAATTGGGAAGAGAAATGAGAATGACAAAGAAAATCATGAAAATAGAGTCAACAGCCTGACTGAAGAAAATAATACCTTAAAAACAGAATAACTCAAATGGCAAAAGAGGCCCAAAAAGCCAATGAGGAGAAGAATGCCTAAAAAAAATGAATTTGGAAAAGGAATGTCAAAAACTCACTGAAGAGAATAACTCTTTCAAAATTAGATTGGAGCAATTGGAAGTTAATGATTGTATGATAAATCAAGATATTATAAAAGAGATCCAAACAAATGAAAAAAATAGAAGGCAATGTGAAATATTTCATTGGAAAGACCACTGACCTGGAAAATAGACCCAGGAGAGATAATGTAAAAATTATTAGATTATCTGAAAGCCATGATTAAAGAAAGGACCTAGAAATCATCCTCCAATAAATTCTCAAGGAAAACGGCCCTCATGTTTTAGAACCAGAAGGCAAAATAGAGGTTGAAAGAATTCACCAATCACCTCCTGAAAAAGATCCCAAAAAGAAAACTCCTAGGAATATTATAGCCAGGTTCCAGAGTCCCCTGATCAAGGAGAAAATATTACAACTAGCCAGGAAGAAACAATTTGAATACTGTGGAAACATAATCAGGGTAACATAGGATCTGGCAAAATAGAAACTGAAGGAATCCACCAATTGCCTCTTGAAAAAGACCCCAAAAGGAAAACACCTAGTAATATTATAGCCAAATTTCCAGAATTTCCAGCTCAAGAAGAAATACAAGCATCCAGAAGGAAGCAATTTGAGTATTGTGGAAACACAATCAGAATAGTGCAGGACCTGGCAAATTTTTTTTCATTTGTTTGGATCTCTTTTATAATATCTTGATTTCTCATACTATCATTAGCTTCCAATTGCTCCAATCTAATTTTGAAGGAGTTATTCTCTTCAGTGAGTTTTTGACATTCCTTTTCCATCCTTTCCCAAATTCCATGTTTTAGGCATTCTTCTTCTCATTGGCTTTTTGGACCTCTTTTGCCATTTGAATTAGTCTGTTTTTAAAGTATTATTTTCTTCAGTCAGGCTGTTGACTCTATTTTCATGATTTTCTTGCATCATTCCCATTTCTCTTCCCAATATTTCCTCCACTTCTCTTACTTGATTTTCAAAATCCTTCTTGAGCTCTTCCATGGCCTGTAACCAATTCATATTTTTCTTAGAGGTTTTTAGTGCAGAAGTTCTGACTTCACTGTCTTACTTCCACTCCATGCCTTGATCCTTTTTGTCTCAAAAAAAACAAAAACAAAAAACAACTATTCTATGGTCTGTTTGTGCTTCCATTGCTTTCTCATATTGCCAGCAAATTAGACCTTGCCTTTCAACTTTCCAGGTCGTCTTGGGATGGAGATTTGTTTCACTCTATCATTTTGTGCGTTCTGAAGGTCTAGAATATTTTTAGAGTAATTTTTTACAGGTATTTGGAGGGGTTTTAGCAAGAGTTCAAGCATGTCCCTGTTTTTACTCTGCCATCTTTGCTCTGCCCCCATTAAAAGTTTTTGAGGAGTTTTGGAGAGAGCTCAGTTGAGTGTCTGCCTTTTCTATACCATCTTTCTAGACCACTTTTTAAAGGAGTTTTTTTCTTCGGTGAAAGTTTGCGCCGCCACTCTCATGATTAGGCTAGTTCTGTTTTTGAGCATTTTATTTTCTTCAGTATTTTTTTTGTTGTTGTTGTTGTTGTAGTTGTTTCTCTTTTACCAAACTATATATTGTTTTTTCATAATTTTCTTGCATCATTCTCAATTATTTTCCTGATTTTTCTTCTACTACTCTTATCTTTTTCTTTAATTCTTCTAGGAATTCTTATTCAGCTTGCATCCAATTAGCATTTTTTTTAAAGGTTTTGCTTGTCATTGTTTGGCAAATCGTTGTCTTCTTCTGAGTCTACATCTTGGTCTTCCCTGCCACCATAATGGCTTTTAATGGCCATTTTGTTGCTGTTGTTTATTCATTCCCATCTGAATTTCCAGGCACTTTTCCCAATGACACAAAATCTTTTTAAACTCTACCTTATTTACTATCCATACCCTTCTCCCACCCATTTGTTTTTCCTTTTCCTTTGTATGACTGGGTAGAATCAGTGCCTGCTGTCCCATACCTAAACCCAGAAAAGGCTCATGGATGATAAAAGCAAGCAAAAATAAATCAGAAAATGTACATCTTTCCACATTGCAGAAACTAATATTAAGCCTATGCAGAATGTCAGTAGCAGAAAGATTGGTGGGTTTTGCATTAGAGGCCCTAGGTTTAAATCTTAGCTCTTTTAATTTTAACTATGTGACTATTGGTAAGGAATTTGATTTCCCTGAGCTAGAATTTCCATATCTGCAGTGTGAGGATGAAGATCAGTTAGACAAAAAGCATTTCTTAAGTTTTTGTGTCAGGCACTATGCTAAGCACTGGGAATACCAAAAAATGGTAAAGAAGAGGTCCTCCCTTCAAGGAGCTTACCTAATACTGTGTTTAAATAGAAAAAAATCTCTGTGGGCTCCATATTGTCTTAGAAAACCACAAACATTATCTATGTTTTATTGTATTTTATTTATTTATTTAATTAAACAGTTGCCTATTGCATTTTATTCTGATTTGGGCAGCATTTGCAAATTTTGTGGATTGTTGACTAACTATAGACAGCTATGTAAGGCTCCTTCTAGCTCTAAATTTATGATTTTGTGATGGGTTTGGTTAAGTTTAATGTCTAGTAGGAGTCAGAAGTCAGTTGGACTGAAAGAGTAGGAACAAAGAAAGAGCAAGTCCTAGTTCCTTGGGAAGTGTATGTGAAAGAATAATTATCAGGCCTCTTAAATGCTGTGATTTTCCTTGTTGATTTATCATGTATTTCTCTGTTAGACCTAATAGTAAACTATCACTGAGACACATCTGCACCTTCGAATAAAGACTATCTATAATTGTTATAACACTCTATTTTATTCTTCTTCTTTCCCATGTGGTTTCCATCTGTAGCTTGTTAATAAATCCAGAGAGAATAATGGGTTCACAGTAGGGCTAGCTGAGCTATATGAAATAACCACACCACCAATTCAATATCTGGATCTGAGGCATAAGACTTGGATATAATTTCATTTCTATTTGTCACCCAACTCAGGAAAGTAGAACCTCATCAACTCTACTTTACCATTCAGATGGTAGAAGCTATTTGCTTTGTATTTTCTCATTCCAGAATTCTGCCTTATATTCAGTACTAATTCTGGGTTTTGGGGAGGTGGCTAGAAAAAATGAACTCCCTAAATAGTAAAAAGTCCACAATTGCTTCAATTGAGAAGATACATCTTTTTGGCAGGGTTCAAATATATAACATCCTATCACAGTGATACTGTGTCCCAAGAGATGGGGCATTATGTCATGAGATCTTTGTGTCCCTTTGACAACCCACTTTCTCCAAAAAAATGTGAGTTCTTTCCCTTTTTTCTCTGAATGTTTTTTAGTGAAGGCTCCTTTGTGACCTTGTTTCATGCTGCATTGTATTCATTTCTATATGCATCATTTCAGGATTTTTTCTCCCTTTATATGTTCTTTATGATGTCTCTATTATTAAGTACATTCAATTCCTCAGTGACCAATTTGCTTTCAAGAGGTTAGGAAGTGATGTTGCTGAAGCAATTGCATGTGGTATCTAGTGTTGAGCAAAGTGCAATACAATTTGTGATATGGAACATTCCCACCCCCTTCACTCTTCCTTTAAGGTTTATTTAGAATTCAAGAAGTTGTTTTAATACTAAAAAGCCATGATCCATTAAAGAGAATTATTTAGCAAAATTTCTAAAAATACCAGTGCAAATTGGTTTTTCATGAAATTCTGTTGCCTTATTATTTTGTCACCAAGTAAAAGGGCTTTAAAAAAAGCTGGAGGGAGAATATGAATGTCATAAATATTTCATTTCCATAGCACATCTTGCATTGTTCCTCAGTTTCAAACCTTGCCAGCAGTCAACACAGTAGTAAATTTCAGCACCTGTGGACCTGTTTTGGTAATTTATGATTTCCATTAGATTTCCATTAGAGATGGACTGCAATGGTTTGAAAAGTTCAAGCAACCCTAGTCATAAGCATAGTCTGCCTGAGAGATGATTTGTCTGTGGGATTTCACAGGACATGGATTCTTGGTGCCTACTTGTTACCAATGATGCCATGTGGGATTTGAGGCTAGGGGTCAAGAATAAATTATCCAAATTTTATGACTTTGATAAGAATGATACCACCAACAGTATGAACCAAAGTTTCATTAGAAACTATTGCCCAATATGCTCATAGCCTTAGAATAATGAGTTTGTTTGTTTCTACACTGCCCAAAGAGGATTTGGGTGAATAACGGTCAATGTGTGAGTTTTCTGCTCGTTAATCTCTTTTGGTTTCTATAATATCCATAGCCTTATAGATTCTAAGTGAAGGAGAATTGTAAAGCACCTCTATCCCAACCTATATCTCACAAAGTCCCTTTATAACACCCCTCATAATTGGTCATCTAAATGTTGCCAGATAGCCCATTTTGATTTTGTTAATCACTAATTTGGGGGGATTTCTTTTTCTGCAAATTAAGCTAAAATCTCCCTCTTTGCCACTTGCGTAATTCCTATTTTTGCCTCTTGAGTCAAGCAGAACAAGTGTAATTATATGACAGGTCTTTAAATAAGTGAGGATAACTATCATCCCTCTCCCTTGCCCTAAGGTTATCTATGTTCAATATTAAATAATTGTTGACCAATCTTTCTCTGATATCATCTTGATGATCTTCTTCATTCAGGTTACCCTTCTCTGGCTTCTTTCCAGATTATCATTTTCCTTAAAATCTTGTGCCTAGAACTGAATAAAATATTTAAAGTAAGAACTTACCACATCAGAGATTATAATCATAATAAATGTAGAACTGAAAGGGAATTCAGAGGCCATCTAGTTCAACTCTCCCCTTCTATAACAGAAAATTAATGTCAAGGAAGGATGAGTGACTTACCCAAGGTCACCCAGGTAGTAAGCAGTGAAAAGCGGTATTTGCACACAGGTCTTATTCCAGAGTTGCCATTTTTCCACTGTGCCATACTGAGTAGAGTAAGGATACCACCTCCATTTGGTGCACTCTGATCCCCTTAATGAAGCCTAATATTATAGACTTCTCTGTCTTTCCTTTTTTCAGACTTATTAGAAGGCCGGAGATTCATCTTTATTTGACAGAGGTAGAATTTTGACATAGAATCCTTGATTTGGAGGGGAACTAAGAAGGCATCTTATACCACATCCTAACGAAAGTATTAAAATCTATTACAATATCTCACCTACAAATGATCATCCATACTTTGCTGGAAAACGTTTCTTAACAGGGACAACATTATCAAATGAGGCAAATCATTCTATTTTTTTTGTCCAGCTCTCTTTTTAGAAAGTTCTTCCTCTTGCTGAATTAGAGCCTCCTTTCACTTCCAAACATTCACCAAAGCTCTGCTTTCTGGAGTAAGTTTAATCCAAAAAGCAAGTATTAATGAAATACCATATGTAAGGCATTGGGTGAGGTACTGGGTATATGAAGCTGGATATTTAATCTCTTTTCTGTATGAAAGGTGTTTATATAGCTTTGGTAAGTGTATCTGCTATTATTGTGAATATTCTTCAAGTCAGTCTAGGGTCAGGCAATATTGTAAAGTAGGGAGACTTTGATTAGGCACTTGAACTTTCTGCTTCCTCATACCCATTACAAATGCTTAGGATCTTTCTTTTTCCTTTTCTTAATCCATTTCTTTTATGTCAAACCACAATTCTGAAAAAGGATCTGATATTACTTATTTATGGCTTGGTGTGTGATCTCTCTCAGGGCATTTGCTTCTTAAACCACCTAAACAGTTTTTCAACCTTCTGATTTTTTTCTTCCTTTAGGACAATTTTTAGCATCAGCAAAGAGGGTGGGTGGTATACTGAGCAACTTCACTAGTGGTTCAGAAATTATACAATATAGATGTCCCCCATGAATAAGGCCAGCTCTGCTTCCCAGGGCTAAAGTTGTTTTGGTGATTGTCACCATCATTAATATTAATGAAGGTGATCCACCAGCCAAATCCTTTCCTACACAGTGAGAATCCCTCACTGACAAGATTATATAGATAATGTAAGTGCCTCTAAAACTGTCCAGGATAGTCTCTGTGTTGAATGTAGCATTGAATATTTTAATTGTTCACTCTCACATTTTAAAGTGGAGAAATGACAACAGTGGAACCCGCAATGCATATGCACACGTTCATTTGTATATGGATTGATAAATGCCTATATTAAGACACTCACATGCTATATTTTGTTTATATTAATTTAATATCATTAAATGTCCTAGATTCAATAATATACACATATGTACATTAACACTTTATAATTCATGGAGAAATATATTTGAGTAAATGTAATTTTTGAGCATATATGTATTTAAATATTTTCATCTGTGATATGGTGTGTTGCTGAAGTATTAGTTCAATTTTAAGCTAAAGGGTATTAAAGGAATTAACATTCCAAGAAGAGGCTGTATATGTGTATATATTATATATGTAGATATTAATACCTGCATAGATATATGTGTATTTCTCTATCATATGAGCATATATATATATATATATATATATATATATATAGCTATGCATTATGTATATTGATAGGTATGTGTAGGTCATGCAATTATAATATACATATTTGTATGTTCATGTATGTGTGTATGTCTATGTGTAGCTTATTGGATGTAACAAATTTAAGAACATGAAATCCATATCAAAACCTGTGCTCATATGTATATCTATTTTTGTTCTCTCAATCGTTGATTTCATCAGTGTAGGAAAATTCTAGAATGAAACTCCCTCTACCAATGCATTTCAGATACTATTCCATAACTCAATTTTAGAGAATTGTCTAAAACACTGAGAGGTTAATTTGCTTGCCCAGGTCAAGAAGTCAATCTATGTCAGGGATAATTTGAACCCAGATCTTGCTGCTGATAAAGCTGGACTTCTAACCATTATCTCATACTACCTATTACGTGTCTGTCTGTTTTTCTTTCTGTAGAGATGCATCCTTATATGTATGTGCATATGTGTGTGGGCGGGTGGTGTAAAAGAAAATTAAACATAAAATTATAGTACAGTCACAAGTGTTATCTTCATTGGTGAGAAACAATTCATGTAGCTTTTGCAGGAAGCTGATGTATCTCAGAAAAAATATTTTTTCTTTATCCCCTACCACTTTTCAGGATATATCATTTGAGCAATAAGCCACTCCAGGCAGGGTGTTTGTCCTGCTGAGATAACGTCATATTCAGAGTACATTTTGCAATGCTTTCCAACCACCTGAAGCATGGTATTATCTCAGCAGGATGCATGCACTTCACCTTCCAAAGGCGAGAGAAAGGGTCTCTTCTAGAAGGTCAGCAGAACTGCAACTTTAAAAAGTGGAATAGCCACAACTGTTACAAATTTAGGGAATTCAGTGGTGAATGTCAGAGATTCCTCCCAATTCCTTCTGCTTATCAAACAAAAACTTACTTAAGCTATGTTTTGTTTTCTTTTGTAAACATTTTTACCTTCTGTTTTAAAGATGAAATCAAGGCTCCATTGCATCATGTCATGATTTGAATGCTTATGAGAGAATCAATGTACCACAAATATTTATTTTATAATGATAATAGCTTACATTAATATTAAGCTCTTAAAGTTTGTAAAACACTTTACATAGGGGATCTCATTTGGGCTTCAGAGAAAACCTATGGGATTGTATGTATGAGTTTACTGAAGCTAACAAGACCTGAGGGAACCTGCCCATTTTCACAAAGTTGACCAGAACCTAACCTAAGACTTCTTGGTTCAAACCCCACTACTCTACCAGTTGTATCACACTGTGCTTTATCCCATACTCCTAAGGGTTCAATGTCAAATATATTCAGTTGAGGTATTTTTTCCACTACACTTCAGAAATATGCACTATTTACATTCCTACATGGAAAAACAATAATTGTAATTGATGAAACTTTTCTCAGTATGAAAATAGTTGAAGGGAAAAGAAGACATATGAATACATATATGTGTATATATGTTGACAGGTATACATAGATAGAGGACACAGGACCAATTTTTTAGGAAGGGATGATACTTAAAAGGTGGAAATAAGAGGTGCGAGAGGAATATAATGAGAAGAGATGGGGAGAGACAAAATGGGGTAAATTATCTCATATAAAAGAAGCAAGGGAAAATGGAAAAAATGGAGAGAAAGAACAGGAAGGCAAAAGGGAATGGGTCAATCTTATTCACATTGAATTTGGCACAGGGAGAGAATGACATACACATTAAATAGGGTTTCTCACCCTACAGGAGAGTAGGGGAGAAGGAGATGAGAGGGGGTATGATGGAGGGGAGGGCAGGCTGGGGGGTAGGGAAGTTGGAAGCACCCACTTTGGAAAAGGGACAGGACTAAAGTAGAGAGTAGAACAAGTGGGAGGTGGGATAGGATGGAGGGAAAAATAATCAGTCTTTTATAATATATCTACTATGGTAATGTTCGGCATTAGCTACACACACAATCTATATTGAATTGCTTAACTTCCCAGTAAGGGTGGGTGACAAGGAAGGAAGGGAATGAATCTGGAATTCAAAGTTTAAAACCAAATTTTTTTTTTTTTTTTACAAATGCTTTATTAACTTCTGGTTTACATCATTCATTTCTGCCAGATTTTGAGTTATACTTTTTTCTCCATTTTTCCCCTACCCACCACCCCAGAACAGCAGACCCACAAGATATCCCCTTATCCAATCTGCTCTCTCCCATATCTTCTCCCATACCCCCTTAGACTTTACCATTAGGTCAAGGTGAATCTCTGTGCCCAAAGGCCTGCAAATCTTATCTCCCAATTACATGCAAAATAGTATTAATGATCATATTTATATATATTTGAGACATTTAATTTTAAAACCTCGAATTTCAGATCCATTCCCTTCCTCCCTTCTCACCCATTCCCTCTCAGAAGATAAGCAATTCAGTATGTGTTGTACATGTATAGCTATGCAAAACATTACCATGGGTACATTCCTGGGGGGTGGAGCCAAGATGGCGGAGTAGAAACAGCTCATCCAAGCCACTCTGTCCCGAGATTCCCACCAAACTTTGTAAAAGGAGACTCTGAACAACTTCTGGAGCCCCAGCACCCACAGAACAACACAGAGAAGCTAACTTCCCGCTGAGAACAGCCCAGCAGCCCTGCAGGAAGGATCAGCTCAGCACTCTGAGAGCCGGCAGCTCGCAGTGCACAGAGCGTGGGGAGCCTAACCTAGCCGAGTGGAACCCAGGTCCCCGTGAGCCGAGGTTTTAGCCCCAGGGCAGCAGGGCCAGCAGCCAGCTGGAGAGACCCCAGAACACCAGCAGCTGTGGTGACTCCAGAATTATCAACATAGACATGCCTAGGACAAAGTAAGAGGTTAGTGCCCTATGGACTCTGGGACCAGTAATTGGGGAATGTGCTGGCTTCCTCCACTGGGGGCTAGAAGCTGCTGAGGAGATGCCATTTTGTAGTTTTCAGAGGCAGCTCCAGCTCCTGGCCTGAGAACTGTAGGGAGATCCAGCGATCAGTCTTGGGGGGTAATCACTCTTGTTTAACCTCCCTGGATCTGGATTGTGATCTGGGGTGGAGGTTGTGGGTGGGTTTACAGCTTGCCAGAAATGGAAGTTGGCTTCCTCACATGTTTGGGGTGAAAGTTCCTGTCTGGCACCAGACCATACGGTGGCAACAAGCCCCAAAGTCAAGCAATTAAGTGGCAACATGCCAAGGCAAAGGAAACAGAAAAATGCAACCCTAGACTCCTATTTTGGGGGCATAGAGCGGGAAAAGGATTGTGAGGTCAGAAGTCCTCCTCCAAAAGCCCCAGGGAAAACCATGAGCAGGTTGCAGGCCATAGAGGACCTTAAGAAGGACTTTAAAAATCAAATAAGAGAAGTGGAAGAAAAATTGGGAAGAGAAATGAGAAGGATGCAGGAAAAGTATGAAATGAGGGTCAACAGCCTGATTGAGGAAAACAACACCTTAAAAAATAGACTAACTCAAATGGCAAAGGAGGTCCAAAAGGGCAATGAGGAGAAGAATGCCTTAAAAAGTCGAATTTGCCAGATGGACAAAGAATCTCAAAAGTTCACTGAGGAGATTCATTCCTTCAGAGTTAGACTGTAGCAAATAGAAGCTAATGACTTTATGAGAAATCAAGATGCTGTTAAGCAGATCCAAACAAATGAAAGAGAAGAAGGCTATGTGAAATATCTCATGGGAAAAACTGCTGATCTGGAAAATAGATCCAGGAGAGACAATTTAAAATTTATTGGACTACCTGAAAGCCATGATCAAAGAAAGAACCTAGAAATCACCCTTCAAGAAATTCTCAAGGAAAATTGCCCTGATGTTTTGAGGGGGAAATAGAGGTTGAAAGAATCCACTGATCATTTCCTGAAAAAGATCCCAAAAAGAAAACTCCCAGGAATATTATAGCCAAGTTCCAGAATCCCCAGATCAAGGAGAAAATACCACAAGCAGTCAGGAAGAAACAATTTCCATATTGTGGAAACACAATCAGAATAGCACAGGAACTGGCAGTTTCTACACTGAGGGATTGAAGGGCATGGAATATGATATTCCAGAGGGCAAAAGAGCTGGGAATGAACCCAAGGGTCACCTACTCAGCAAAACTGAGTATTTTGTTTCAGGGGAAATATGGTCATTCAGTGGAATAGAGGACTTTCAAGCATTCTTGAGGAAAAAACCAGAACTGAATAGAAAATTTGACACCCAGACACAAGAAGCAAGAGATGCCTGAGAAGGTAATCAGGGAAAAGAAATCAAAAGGAACTTATCAAAGTTGAACTATTTACATTCCTATATGGAAAAACAATAACTGTGAAGGATTAAACATTTTGCAGTATGAAAATAATGGAAGAAGGGGGTGTGGTCATATGAATACATATGTGAATGTGTGTGTATATGCTTATAGTTATATATGGATATAGGGCATAGGTTGAATTTGTTGGGAAGGGAGAATACTCAAGGGATGAAATTATGAGGTGAGAGAGGAAAGTGGCAAGAGGAGATGGTAGGGTAAACGATCTTATGTAGAAGAAGCAAGGGGAAGTGCTTGCAAGGGAGGGGGAGAATAGGAAGGCAAAAAGTCAAAACCACATTCTCATTGAATTTGGTTCATGGAGAGAATGACATGCATACTAAATGGGATATCTCAACCTACAGCAGAATAGGGGGAAGGGGGATGAGAAGAAGGATGATGGGTGGGAGGGCATCCTTGGGGGGAGGGTAGGTTGGAAGTACCCACTATAGAAGAGGGACAGGATCCGTTAGGGAATGGACCAGGTGGGGGGTGGGATGAGTGGGAGGGAATTATAAGCAGCCTTGTACAGTATATCTACTATGATAATGTTTTGCATAGCTAGACATGTACAACATATACTGAATTACTTATCTTCCCAGAGGGAATGGATGACAAGGGAGGAAGGAAATGGATCTGAAATTCGAGGTCTTAACATTAAATGTTTCATATATATATATATATATATATATATATATATATATATATATATATATATATATATTTACTATTATTAATACTCTTTTGCTTGTAATTTGGAGGTAAGATGTGCAGGCATTGGGACACAAAGATTCACCTTCCTCTAATGGAAAAGTCGAAGGGGGTATGGGAGAAGGTATGGGAGAGAGCAGATTGGAGGAAGCGATATCTTGAGGGACTGCTATTCTGGGAGAGTGGGTAGGGGAAAAACAGGGGGGGGGATGATTGTAACTCAAAATATGGCAGAAATGAATGATGTAAAACAGAAGTTAATAAAGCACTTGTTTAAAAAAACAACATTACCATGGTAGATATATTGTAAAAGGCTGCTTGTATTTCCCTCCCACCCATCCCAACCCTACCTGGTCCATTCCCTACTTTGATCCTGTCCCTCTTCGATAGTGCATGCTTCCAACCTCCCCTCCCCCCAAAATGCCCTCCCCTCCATCATCCCCCCTCTCATCCTCCTTCCCCCTACTCTCCCAGCAGGTTGAGATATCCCATTTAGTATGTATGTCAATCTCTTCCTGAGCCAAAATCAATGAAAATATGGTTTTGCCTTTTTTGCCTTCCTGTTCTTCCTCCTCCCTGCAACCAAGTACTTCCCCTTGCCTCTTCTACATGAGATAGTTTACCCTTCCCTTTCTCTCCCCATCTCCTCTTGCCACTTTCCTCTCTCACCTCATAACTTCACCCCTTAATTATCATCCTTCCCCCCAAATTCAACCTGTGCCCTCTATCCATGTATAACTGTGAATATATATACACACATTCACATATGTACTCATATGCACATATACCCTTCTTCAATTATTTTCATACTGAGAAAGGTTTCATCAGTCACATTGTATTGTAGGAATGTAAATATGTCAACTTTGATAAGTTCCTTTTGATTTCTTTTCCCTGATTATCTTCTCAAACATCTTTTGCTTCTTGTGTCTGAATGTCAAATTTTCTATTCAACTCTGGTTTTTCCCTCAAGAATGCTTGAAAGTTCTCTATTCCACTGAATGACCATATTTTCCTCTGAAACAAAATACTCAGTTTTGCTGGGTAGGTGATTCTTGGTTTTAATCCCAGCTCTTTTGCCCTCTGGATTATCATATTCCATACCCTTCTATCCCTCAGTGTAGAAGCTGCCAGGTCCTGTGGTATTCTGATTGTGTTTCCACAGTATTGAAATTGTTTCTTCCTGGCTGCTTGTAGTATTTTCTTCTTGATCTGGGAATTCTGGAACCTGGCTATGATATTCCTGGGAGTTTTCTTTTTGGGATCTTTTTCAGGAGGTGGTCTGTGGATTCTTTCAACCTCTTTTTCCCCCTCTGGATCTAAAACATCAGGGCAATTTTCCTTGACAATTTCTTGAAGGGTGATTTCTAGGTTCTTTCTTTGACCATGGCTTTTGGGTAGTCCAATAAATTTTAAATTGTCTCTCCTGGATCTATTTTCCAGGTCAGTGGTTTTTCCCCTGAGATATTTCCCATTGCCTTCTATTCTTTCATTTGTTTGTATTTGTTTAACAGCATCTTGATTTCTCATAAAGTCGTTAGCTTCCATTTGCTCCAGTCTAACTTTGAAGGAATGAATCTCCTCAGTGAGCTTTTGAGATTCTTTTTCCATCTGGCAAATTTGGCTTTTTAAGGCATTCTTCTCCTTGTTGCCATTTTGGGCCTTCTTTGCCATTTGAGTTAGTCTGTTTTTTAAGTTGTTATTTTCCTCAGTTAGGCTGTTGACCTTCATTTCATACTTTTTCTGCATCATTTCTCTTCCCAATTTTTTTCCACTTCTCTTATTTGATTTTTAAAATCCTTCTTAAGGTCCTCTATGGCCTGTAACACACTGATATTTTCCTTTGGGGCTTTTGGAGCAGGATTTCTGACCTCACCTCCTCCTGTTCCATGCTTCGATCCTCTTTGCCCCTGAAATAGACGTCTAATGTTGAATTTTTCTGTTTAGTTTGTTTCCTTTGCCTGAGCATGTTGCCACTTAATTACTTGATTTTTGGGCTTGTTGCCACAGTAGGACTCTGCCACCATACAGGAGATCTTCTGTCCCAAACGTGGGGTCTTTACAACTTCCAGAGTTGTGTGGCCTCAGTAAAGCCTCCACATGCTCTGGAAGGTTGGATACGCACACCAGACCTTCCCCCCCAGACCACAATCCAGATCCAAGCAGGTTAAAGCAAGAGTGATTAACCCCCATACTGATTGCTGGATCTCCCTGCAATTTTCGGACCAGGAGCTGAAGCTGCCACTGAAGCTGTAAAATGGCTTCAGTGCTGTGGCTCCTCAGCTGCTTCTAGCCCCCAGGGGAGGAAGCGGATTCTTTCCCCAAATACTGGTCCCAAATTCCATAGGGCACTAACCTCTCACTTTGTCCTAGGCATATCTGCTCTGATAATTCTGTAATCACCACAGCTGCTGGTGTTTTGGGGTACCTCCAGCAGGCTGATGGCCTGGCCACCCTGGGGCTAAAACTGCAGCTCTTGCGGACCTGGGCTTGGCTCCCCACACGCTATGCTGTTGGCTCCCAGAGGACTATGGTACCCACTCCCTGTAGGGCTGCTGGGCTGTCTTCTGCAGGAGGTTAGCTTCTCTGTGTCATTCTGTGGGTCTTCCAGAAGTTTTTCAGAGTCCCCTTTTATATGGTTTGGAAGTGGTGTGGGGGGAGAGCACCTCAGAATTACTGTTTCTACTCTGCCATCTTGGCTCTGCCCCTAAAACCAAATTTAAAAAGATATGTATATTATACACACACACACACACACACACACACACACACACTATTATTAATACTATTTTACATGTAATTTGGAAACAAGATATACAGGCACTGGGGCATAGAGATCCACCATGCCCTACTTGGAAAGTCGAAGGGGTTATGGGGAAAGATATGGGAGAGAGCATACTGGAGGAGGGGATATCTGTGGGATTGCTATTTTGGGGATGTGGGTAGGGGAAAAATGGGGAGAAAATTTGTAACTCAAAATCTGGTGGAAATGAATGTTGTAAACCAGAAGTTAATAAAGTATTTGAAAAAAAGATTTCTTTGAACAGCTGTCAAGGAGATAGGTTTGCCTCTGTGTATAGGTTGCTAAAATATACAGTATATATACAGTAAAAGAAAAAAAAAGAGGCATATCTAAGATTCACTTTAAGGCTTGCTTATTTTCAGATAGATAATTTGGGGACATGAAAAATCAAACATGGAGACATTTTCTCCTAAAATACATACATTTTTGTTGGAGGGAGAAGATTTGCACAAATGAAAGATTTAGGGAATATGAAAACATTCAGTGAAGAAGACTGTACTCTCTTACTTATTAGGATCTTATGAATGCTGAAGTGCATCATTTAACTTATTGAAGCTTCCCCCAATTATTGTGGGTTAAGGTGGAGTCTCTATATTTTAACTTCATAGCATATGTAAGATATGAGCCAGATCTTGAATCTTATTCATGATTTGGACAGAGTAGGGTTGATACTATTTCAGGGTGAAGGAAAAATCATAATTAAAAGTAGAAGTGGGACTGGGCTTGGAATATAAAGGGACACATTGAGAAATGTGGAAGGCTCTTATTTAGTGTATTGAGATTGGATAGTTACAGTGGGATAAGAATACAGAGTTCCTTGTAAGTTAGCTAAAAGAAATGGGTTTTTGTTTATGGGAAATGGTGAGTGATGAATTCTAATACCTCTATACTATTTATCTATTATCCCTAAATATTTAATGCTTTATGCTCCTTGATGTAATGGGAATGGTAATGGGAATTTGAAGATCTTCCCTGCCCCTTAATAGACCTAGAGGAATTTGAAGACCTTCCATGCTTTGGAAATAAACTCTGCCACCAATAGGTTGAATATAATCCCATTGAGCCTGTGATGGGAGGAGTTTGCTAAAGGGTAGAGCATAACCCACAGGAAGCTTCCCTGCTTTGAAGATAAACTCTGCCCTCTAATAGGCTGAATGTAGTCACATGGAGCCTGTGGTAGTAGGAATTTGCTGAAGGGTAGAGCAGAGCCACAGGAAGCTGGGAGTCAGAGCTAGCAAAATGGTGGAAGAGAGAGGAGCTCAGGCCAGGAGATAGAGAGGTTTGTGAGTAAATATTGATCTTGTATTGGTTTGTGGGAAGGCTGAAGGATGGCATGGCTCTGTGTTGTTATGGCTTGTTAATTTCTTTTCTATTATAATGGAATTGGCTTACTGGCTTTGGGATTAGGTTTTCTAGTGTCTAAATAAATGTATTGGTTCTGTCCTCTCTATGGAGAGTGTGTTATATTTTGCAGTTGAAGGTCTTGTAATATTTATAGTCATAGACTTTATTGGGTTAGTAGGCGCTATAAATATTGCACTAGCACTACACTTGGCTATGAGTTATGGAATATCACAGACATTGAGAGGCAATGGTGTAATCTCAGCCTGAGATATGGAAGCTATTAATATATTTGTAATAAATTGATAGGAGTTCTGACCTCTGGGTTTCTGTAAAAATGCAGAGCCCCTCAATCTGGGGCTCCTGAAAGAAGGAGTTAAGAATCCAGTCACTTGGAGAGATGATAGGATCAGAAGATCATTGATAAAAGGTTGAAAGGAATCATCTGGTCTCACCTTCTCATTTTACAGATCATGATGCTGTGGTTCAGAGAAGTTCATTGACTTTCCCAATATGATAAATTTAATAATGGGAAAGCCAAGATTTGAATCTAACTTTTGAATTAGAATAATTTTAAGCACACCACAAAAGATCTTTGTTTTATTTTTTGGGCTACTCTGCAAATCACTCTCCTTTTGACTCATATTATTTCTATTTTTTCTAGGCAACTTTAGAATATAATTTGTATGTACCTTGTGTCTAGATCCATATGTGGCCAAAAGGGTCTCTAGATCCCAAGACAAAATTTAAAATGCATATGTGATATATAACACAACTCTGATTCTATGCAATAAAATGCATAAAACATAATTTCACCATACTTTAGAAGGAATTAACACAGTTCTCTCTTTCTGGCCAGTCCTTCTTTTCATATACATAAAATGACTGCTGTTTGGACTCTCTTTCATAAGAAAATAACCTATGATTCACTACCATAGAAAACTGCATATACTTCAATGAATGGCATTTTCACTCCAGAAACCAAACATGCATCCCGGTGAGTCTCACATCTTTGCCCTAGGAGTTCTTGCAGGCCTCCAGTCATGTGTTAATAAGGGCACATTCTTTTCTTTAAGTTGTCTACAAGTTATTTAAGATTTCCTTTTCTCTAATTTAATTTCTGTCTGAATTCCAAAGACCTTGAAAATTTCAAAATTGTCTCCTCTTGCATTGTACTTATTCCTTCATCTCTTCCTTATACTCTTTTTCTTTCTGCTCTGCTTTCTACTTTTTTATTCTCTAAATGTCTTTTTTTCTTCCATTTATTTTATCCTCAGATTTATCTTTTCTTCTCTTCTTAATTTTTTTGTCTTTATTAATTTATTTGTTTACTTTTACATTATAAGATTTACTTCCACATTCCCTTGAGTTTCAAATTTTCTCCCCCTCCCTCTCTACCCCTCTCCCCCATGGCAGCATGCAATCACATAGAGGATCTTTAAATACTTTCACATTACACTTTAGTCAGGTTGTAAAGAAGGATTTGTAACTGATGGAATGAAGAATGGGAAAGAGGAAAGAAAACCAAATAAGAAAAAGAAAGAGAGCAGGTAGTTTGCTTCCATCTGCATTCAAATTCTGTTCTTTCTAGCTCTTTCTCTGAATGTAGACATCTCTTTCCATTGTGAGTCTTTTGGAGTTGTCTTATAGCCTTGCATTGCTGAGATGAGTCCAGTCTATCAAAGTTTGTCATCACATATATGTTGTTTCTGTAATTGTGTACAAATTTCTCCTGGTTCTGCTCTTCTAACTCAGCATCAGTTTGTATAAGTCTCTCCAGGTAAGTATGAAGTCCATCTGTTCCTCATTTCTTATATCACAATAGTATCCCATTACATTCATGTACCACTTTTGTTTAGCCATTCTCCAATTGATGGGCATCCCCTTAATTTCCAATTCTTTGCCACCAGAAAAAAGAGCTGCTATAAATATTTTTGTACATATGGGTCTTCCTCCCACTTCTATGATCTCTTTGGGATACAACCATAGAAGTGGTATTGCTGGGTAAAAGGGTATGCAAGTATTTATAGTTCCAGATTGCTCTCCAGAACAGTTGAATCAGTTCACAACTCCACCAACAATGCATTCATGTTCCAATTTTTCCACATCTTCTCCAGCATTTGTCATTTTCCTGTTTTGCCATCTTAGGCAATCTGACTGGTAAGATGTAGTACCTCAGAGTTGTTTTGATTTTTCATTTCTCTAATAAATAGTGATTTAGAACATTTTTTCATAAGTTTATAGATATTTTTAATTCCTTCCTCTGAAAACTGCCTGTTCATATCCTTTGATCATTTATCAATTGGGGAATGACTTGTATTCTTGTAGATTTGACTTAATTCTCTGTATATTTTAGAAATGAGGCCTTTATCAGAGACACTGGTTATAAAAATTATTTCCCAGTTTCCCACTTCCCCCTAATCTTGGTTATATTGCTTTGTTTGTAAAGAAATTTTTTTAATTTAATGTAATCAAAATTATCCATTTTACACCTTATAATGCTCTCTAACTATTGTTAGGTCTTAAAGTCTTCCATTCTCCATAAAGCAGACAGGTACACTATTCCTTATAATGTCTACACTAACTTTAAATGGAATTTCTCTTTCTGTCTCTTGCTGTTGGTTTTCATTAGAAATATATAGGAATGTCAAAGATTTATGTGGGTTCATTTTATATCCTACAACTTTGCTAAATTTATTTATTGGTAATTTTTTACTTGGTTCTCTAGGATTCTCTAAGTATATCATCATATCATCTGCAAAGAGTGATAGCTTGGTCTCTTCTTTGCCTAAATTGATTCCTTCAATTACTTTTTCTTCTCTAATTACTACTGCTAACATTTCTAGTACCAAATTGAATAAGGGGGGTTATAGAGGACATCCTTGTTTCACCCCTGATCTTATTGGAAATACTTCTAGCTTATCCCCATTACATATAATACTTGCTGATGGCTTTAAAAAGATGCTACCTGTTATTTTAAGGAAGACTCCATATATTTCTATACTTTCTAGTGTTTTTAATAGGAATGGATGTTGAATTTTGTCAAAAGCCTTTTCTGCATCTATTGAGATAATCATATGGTTTTTGCCACTTTTATTGTTGATATGATCAATTGTACTGATGGTTTTCTTAATATTTAACCATACTTGCATTCCTGGAATAAATCTTACCTAATCAAAGTGTATTATTCTTGTAATAAGTTGTTGTAGTCTTTTTGCTAATATTTTATTTACAATTTTTGCGTCTATATTCATGAGGGACACTGGTCTATAATTTTCTTTCTCCATTTTGTCTCTTCCTGATTTAGGTATCAGTACCATATTTGTGTCATAAAAAAATGGTAGGATTCCTTCTTCACCAATTTTCCCAAATAGTTTGTGGAGTATTAGAATCAATTGTTCTTTAAATGTTTAATAGTTTAGCTAGCAAATCCATGTGGCCCTAGAGATTTTTTCCTAGGGAGTTCGCTGATGGCTTGTTCCATTCCTTTTTCTGAGATGGGGTTATATAAGTAACATACTTGCTCTTCAGTTAATCTGGCCAACTTATATTTTTGGAAATATTAATCCATTTCACTAAGATCATCAAATTTCTGTGTGTATAGTTGGGCAAAAATAATTCCTAATTATTGTTTTAATTTCCCCTTCATTGGAGGTAGATTCACCCTTTTCATTTTTGATATGTGTGTGAGTCGTGGTTTTAATCCTAGCTCCTTTGACCTTTGGGATATCACGTTCCAAGCCCTTTGATCTCTTAATGTAGAAGCTGCTAGGTCTTGTGTTATCCTGATTGTCTTTCCACAGTACTCAAATTGTTACTTCTTGATTGCTTGCAGTATTTTCTCCTTGATCTGGGAACTCTGGGATTTGGGTATACTATTCCTAGGAGTTTTCTTTTTGGGATCTTTTTCAAGAGGCAGTTGGTGAATTCTTTCTATTTCTATTTTGCCCTCTGGTTCTAGAATATCAAGGAAATTTTGCTTGATGATTTCTTGCAAGATGGTGTCTAGGCTGGTTTTTTGAATATGGCTTTAAGGTAGACCAATAATTTTTGAATTATTTCCCCTGGAACTATTTTCCAGGTCAGTTTTTCCAATGAGATATTTCACATTGCCTTCTATTTTTTCATTTGTTTGGATCTGTTTTATAGTATCTTGATTTCTTACAAATTCATTAGCATCCAATTACTTCAATCTAATTTTGAAGGAGTTATTCTCTTCAGTGAATTTTTGACATTGTTTTTCTGTCTGGCAAGTATGGCTTTTTAAAGCATTCTTCTCCTCATTGGCTTTTTGAGCCTCTTTTGCCATTTGAGTTAGTCTGTTTTTAAGGTATTATTTTCTTCAGTCATGCTGTTGACTCTCTTTTCATGATTTTCTTGCATCATTCTCATTTCTCTTCCCAATTTTTCCTCCACTTCTCTTACTTGATTTTCAAAATCCTTCTTGAGCTCCTCAATGACCTGTAACCAGTTCACATTTTTCTTGGAGGCTTTTGATGCATGAGTTGTGACTTCACTGTCTTCCTTCCACTCCATGCCTTGATCCTTTTTGTCCCCCAAAAAAGGATTCTATGGTCTGTTTGTGCTTCCATTGCTTGGTCATATTGCCAGACAATTACTTGAATTTTGAGCCCTTTGCCACAGTAGAACTGCTTCCAGAATGGAGAGTGCTATTTCCCAAATCACTGGAGTTTTTGCAGCTGCCAGAGCTATTACTTGGGTATGCACTCTATAACCCCCACAAGCTCTGGCTCCCATTTCACACAGCCCAGGACCACCATCCCAGACTACAATCCAGATCCAAACAGTTTAAAGCAAGAACAATTACCCTCTGAATGGTCACTTGGTCCCCCTACAATCTGCAGGCCATGAGCACTGGAAGCAGCCACTCAAAAGCAGCTGCAACTACGAAGCCTCTGCTGCTTGCTCTGGGGGGGCAGAAGCTGGTCTGTGCTCCCCCTGTTCCCAACAAAGTTCCAAATTGACCTTTTGCTTTTTTTTTTCATTTGTGGGTTGAGAAGTCTGGAAACCACTACAGCTACTGGTGATTTACTCTGGTTAAGTCTGCTCCAGCTATGGCTGGTTGGGGCTAACCTGGAGCTAAAACCTCAGTTTAGTCAGGACAGCAATGGACCCTTCCTGCCAGCCTGCCAGGCTGCCTTCAGCAGGAGATTTGTTTCTCTCTGTCACTTTGTGGGTTCTGTAGCACTAAAGTTTATTTACAATCCTTTTTTTACATGTATTGAAGCCAGATCCACATGGAAGTCCTGTTTCTATTCTGCCATCTTGGCTCTGCCCCTGACCCATACCTGGGTTTGTGCTGTTAGTGATTGCTGGCTCCACCCCCCTGGCTTCAGCTCCTGCTGGCCACCTGAGGTGGGGCTTGTTGGGATGCCTCCTGCCCTTCACTTCAGACTCCATAGTGCTTCATTTATACCCTTCCTCAGTGACTCCCAAGCCTGAGGCTGTTTCCACTATTTCTGGATTTTAGTCTGGGTGGGACATTTATCTCTGGGTTTTCTGGGTCAGGGAGGGGAATGAGAGAAGCCAGGGTTTATTTCACCATCTTTGCTCCTGGAAAATCAGGTAGGTGATTTTTAAACACCCAGTCTGTGGTCTGGTAGCCCTAGGAGAAGCTGCTGTTGCTGCTGCAGGCCCTGTGCTGTCTCTTACCCAGCTCAGACCAATCTTCTGTCCTGTGGTGAGACAGCTGTGAATTGCCCTTGGGGTGGGTGAATCTGCTGGCTGGAGCTCCTTCTCACTCTGCTATAGTCTGCTCTCAGGTCCGTACTGGTGCAGTCTCCATGTGCTCCATGCTCCCCCTGCCCAGACTTACGTGGGCACTTTCCTGGGTTGGGAATCTGCCACACTCCCTCTCCCAGTGGATTTTGTCACCCTAACATCTGTTCAGATTCACTTTTTAAAGTTTCATGCTAGAATTGGTGGAGGAGCTTAGAAAAGTTCTTTCTTCCATTCCTCTCTTCTTTATACTTCTGGTTCTCTAGGGTTCTCTGGCTTGAGCCATTCTTTTCCTTGAATTCTTTTGCCCTTCTTCTTTAGCCCAAATCTTTCTTCTCCATTCTACCCATCTTTTACTTTAGCATAATTCTTTTTCTCCTTCAACTTCTCCCCGAATCCTCCCAAATTCCCCTCATCAAAGTAACATCTCTGAATTTGTTAATTATTACAAAACTTTCCAAATAATTTCTTATCTCCCCATTTCTTCATCTTATTCTTCTGAACAAGATCCTTTTTCTTTCATGCTTTTTTCATGCTTTTTTTTTTAAGAATCTTTTACTCCAATACACTGGTGTCAATTACAGTCTCCATCAATTAAACTACCTGTTCAGCCACAGGCTTCCCCTAACTCAGAATCTTAATAGGAACTGAGAGCATCGAACTAAAGGTGTTTTGGAATGATAAGTCTTGTGTCCCATTCAGCAAGAAACCACATCTTGGACAGATGAAGACGGAGCCCCCTCCTCTGGCCACCTGGAGAAGCGGGTACCCAGTGCTGCTAGAGAAATACAGAAGAAAAGATTCGCTGTCCAAGAAGAGTAGAGCAGGGAGTTGTGGATTGAGGGCCTGGGAGTCCTGGGTTCGAGTCCCCAATGGATGGCCCTGGGAAAAACACTTTAGCAGTCTGTGAATAGTAATTGGAAGAGAAAGGGGCAGACCTCCTTGGATATGGGGCACTTCCTCATCTGGGAGTTTCCTACCCTGATGAAATCACATATCCAGCCTCAAAAGAGGGGGAGTTCAGAGGAGGAGGGAAGGAGGGCAGGGGGATGGAAGGAGTAGTAGGGGGAGGAGGGGGGGAGAAAAAGAAGAAGGTGGAGGGGGCCTTTTTATGCTTTTTTACCCAAATGAAAATATCTAACAGAAAACAAAATTAGAAAGTCAATCAAGATATTTAATTGCTATGTAAACAACTCCCACAATCCTGGAAAATATAACTAACTATAAATATATTACAATGGTTGATTATTAATTAGTATAACATAGCATTAAATTAATTAAAAGGAAAAGGTTGTTAAAAAAGCAATTCCGACTATATTTACTCATTGATAATAAGTATAACTTAAATAACTAAACTTTGACAGAAATTACCTTCTACTTAGAGAAGGCTAATTTGTATTACCAGGTGGGATTTGAAATACTCTAGAATTCTATAATATTAATAATGAATGAGCCAAGAAAAGGAGTATACCATTATAGTCAGAGAAATTTATTTTGAATTGCTAAATATATAGAATAATGGCTATAGTTCAGTAGTATCTCAATCCTTTATTATAGTATATTGCTTATATATTTAGTTGGGTATTTGCAATTTTGGAAATAGATTATAAAATGCAGTAAAAAGTTTCCAGATGTTAAAATGCAGTAAACAGTTTCTTCTTCCCTAATACCTTATTTCCTTTCAAATCAATGACCACCCAGAAACTCTGAAGAAAAAAAGCAAAACAAAACAAAAATCAAAACAGATTTATCTTTTAAAGGGTCACTTTTGCTTAGCATCTTGAAGTCTGTTCTAGGTGACAGTGAGCTATTGATTTCTTTATTGTACGGTGGATTCTAGTTGGAAGGTTGACCACGGGCCCTCACAGTAGTGCATTACTGCAGGCAAGTTGTCTCCTTCTGTTCTTTATGAAACTGTTTAATTCATAAAGCTTTGATGGTTAAACTGCTCCTGACCTTCTGTGCACTCTTCAAAGGGGAAAATTAGCTGCCTGGAAAAATATAATGACCTAAATCCAGCAATTTGGGACACACATGTTATAGTCTGTTGAACTTGTGTTGACTCCTTAGTATGGCATTCTTTTTTGGAACAGATTGGTTTGGGAGGCCTATGATTGGAGAAAGGTGTTAATTTGTGAATTTTAGAAATGATGAGCTATTGATATGTTTTTTCAAGTATTTTTCATATTATGATCTTAGAAAGTGCCAAGATATCAGAATTATTATGTAGGGGGTAAATTATTGTTCTCTATTTGTTCTCTTAATTTACACTAATAAGAATAAAATGGTGTTCATGATAATATTTATTTAATGCTGTGCTGAAATGACTATGGATAGCCCTACTATTTTTCTTTTTGTTAGGTTCTATTATAAAATCTATCTATCTATCTGTGTGTGTGTATGTGTGTGTGTGTTTGTGTGTGTGTAATGTCCTACTCAGATTCCTCATTGCATGGCAAACAACCCTGAGTTTTCTAAAGTTAGGTTAACAGAGCACAAATACAAGCATGTTAATCTGGGGAGATTTTGAGTCCAGTATCAGACTTTATATTATGGATAGATAGATAGATAGATAGATAGATAGATAGATAGATAGATGAATACCTATATATATATATATGTATATATATATACATATATGTTTTCTGAAGATAAATTAATAAAATAAAGAGAGGCTCATCACCAATAGTCTGGCTACTTTAAGATGAATTCTTTTAACCAGGACAAACCATGAAACCTAGAAAAAAATTAAAATTACATTAAGCCCTATGTCTCTGCTTCTGCAATGACAGTGGTCAAGTGGTAGAAAATGGGGAAGAGGGGGCTAAGAATTACTCAGCTTTAAACCATCTATAAACTCAATCCTGTTTTTCTCAGTTTCCTCATCTGTAAAATGAGCTGGAGAAGGAAATGTTAAGCCACTCAAGTATATTTGCCAAGAAAACTCCAAACGGAGCCATAAAGAGTCAGACACAATTGAAATGATTAAACAACATCCTTAAAAATATACATATATAAGAATTCTTAGGTATTTTTTGTATCTGAATACTTTGATGGCTCCATGCTTTAAATCTATGAGGGTATGCACCACTGATGCAGAATTCCACCCTTCTGTGTTGGCCTGTCTGACTCTTATTCCTGTATTCCTATAAATCCTCCATTGAGAAACTATCCAATGAACCAGATGCTTTCCTCTGCTTCTATTAATATTTCAGGGCTATTAATATACATCTGTTACCTACCTGCTATATAATTTGTTCTTTTTTTCTGGTCATTCAAGACCTTGATTTGCATACAAGACATAAAGGATATGTAAATACTTCCTTTAAAAATTTTTAGGAATACATGTGAAAGTTCACATAAAGCACTTTGTAAACCTTAAAGTGCTATATAAATGCCATTTGTAATTGTTGTTCTGGTGGTGGTGGTGTTATTATTGGCATGGGAGGACTGATATTTGAGTTTCTTTTCAACTGAAAAATTTAATAACTTTGTTTATTTGAAACTTCATTTTGTTAAGGGTACATAGATATCTTTGGTAAAGGTGACATTATATAATGGATGAATAGCCATCCAGTCATTAGAGTAAGGAAAACTTGAGTTCAGGTCCTGCGTCCAACCAACAGTAATTGTGGGCCACAAGCAAGTCAATCTCTTAGTCCCCCAGACAACCTTTCCCTTCTCTAAATTGTAGATGAATTCATGATCTGTACTGGTAAAGGGAGTTTCCTCATTGATATTTCCCTATAATACCGAAATCGCAGATTCAATGCAAAATAAATATAATATGGATAAACTTAATGAAAAGTAATTTAAACTTAACTTTTTTTCTTTTTATATCTTAATATTCAACTATTCCCTGATAATAAGCTGGGAATAAATTTGGGACACGCAATAAATCTTTAGACATTAAGACTTATATTCAGGGTAAGATGGAACACGTCAGCACTGACAAGTTTACTTGCAAGAATATGATGATTTGAGTATGAAGTAGCACTTACATTTTAGTTTAGGTGGAATTGGAAAAAAAATTCTTCCTGGTTAAAAACACTTAGCCATTCTTAGGAGACATTTTAATTTCCTAAATGTGAAATAAATATATACTACAGGTACCTCAGTTCGCATTTCTTGTTTAATTTAACAGTTCTAAGAGGTAACACCATCCACTCCCAAATTGGAAAAAAAGACATTCTTTTTATCGTTGGGACGTAAGTCATATTACCTCAATTTGAGCTGCTCCATTAGTAAAGGAGCCAATCATATCATGAGCTAGTCCTATTCAACTTTTGGACTGCTCTTATTATTTGAAATTCTTCCTTATATTGATTTTTCTTCCCTCTGAAACTAAGTCCTTCCCAATCTCACTCAGAGTACAAGTACAATAGTCTTTGACCAT
The DNA here is from genome assembly GCA_011680675.1 of Gymnobelideus leadbeateri. Lineage (NCBI taxonomy): Eukaryota > Metazoa > Chordata > Mammalia > Diprotodontia > Petauridae > Gymnobelideus > Gymnobelideus leadbeateri. Next base: position 363,847 of record WOXC01004253.1, on the reverse strand, counting down.
CAGATCCCAAGACCATTAGGCACCTGCTCTAATTTTCTAACTTCGGGCAGTTTGTCACTCCTTAGGCAGCTTGATGGCCCTCCACTATTGAGGTCTCACCATATGGATTTGGGAATTATTGAGGAGAGCTGATCTGCTACATTTACTGCAACTCAGAACTCCTGAATACAGGCCATTCAACAACCTAACCCTTCTTTAATAGCAAATCTGCACCTCCATGTATCGGTTCCTTATATTGAACTAAAATCTTCCACCTTACATACACACTAAATCAATCCATGGGGAAAAAATTAAGGAAGTTCATGACCCAAGTTAAGGTAAGAATGTCAGTCACTGGGGGAAGATCATCACTGTCAGCCTTGAAAACAGATTACGTCTAATTAAAAAGTACAGTAGAGATGTATCTAAAAACAACTGAAGCCTTTTAATTCTGCATTACTTTGTATGCTTAAAATGATGATTCATTGATTATCATTCCAGTGTTCTCATGAGTTAGGAAGTGAAAGATTTTAGATAGAGAGATAGATGATAGATGATAGATAGATAGACAGGTAGAAAGAACACATGAACACACACATATATCTGTCTATATAAATTACTAGAAAAATCAAGAATAACTGGAACTTAACTAGAAACTTCAATTAAATTCAAATTTATTTTCCAAATCTCCTTTTCGGAGAAAGATGCAAATCATAGGTAAACAAGGTCATATCAGGGACATGCACACAATTTCTAGGCCACCTTAGGGTTAGTATATAGCCTCTCCAAACTCATACAACTATGGCACAAAGCAATCATTTATATTTGTACAGCACTTCATACTACTCAAAGGGATTTCATAGACATTAGCTCATTTCATTCTCATAACAGACTTGTGAGATAAGGTAGATATCATTATTCCTATTTTCCAGATCAGGTTAAGTAACTTTCTGAGGGTCACAAAGCAAATTAGTTGCAAAGCTGGGACAAGAACCTGGATTTCTTTATGTTTGCCCAATGTTCTGCTATGCAGAATGAAGAATGTAGGGCTACTGCTACGTTTGTAGTTATCAAAAAACACATTAAATTTAGTCCTTCATGCTGAAACATATTAGGGATACTTGTGTGTATGTTTATTTAAACTGGGTCCTTATCTGGCCTAGGCTGTAATTTCAGTGGTCATACTCTTGGGTCCAGTCTTATAACTGTCCTAGTCACAAAAGTTTTGGCTTGTCCCATTTTTGATGTGAGCACATCACTCCTCCTGGTGTAGACTGATGGTCCCCGATTCCTTGGGAATTGCTATATTAGTGGCAGACTTGATCTGGCTTTAATACTACTGTATTCCTGAGAGCAAGCAATCCACCAGCCTTAGCCTCGCTGGAAGCAGAAATTACAGGTACATCTGGCTCAAATGTAGTGGAATACTAAAAGGATCAATAATTTCACTTGTATAGAGTATAGATAGTTTCTGAGGCTTAATATAATAGAAAATTTCACCCAACGATGAGCCAGTTCTCACAATGGCCAATAGGGGGATGAATCTTACCTAACTTATCTAGTCTGGTCCTTGAACAAAGGGTATATATTTGATTTCTGGGTTTATCATCAAAGCTTTTTCATTTGTTGGAAGCTATCAAAACTTTGTTTTTCCTTTGGTTATATTTATGAATTCAGAAACATTAAAGAATTAGGGGCTTCGATTTTTACAATTATAAAGGAAATTCTAGTTATTCCTTAAATATAGTATTTCAAAAAGAGCACTAGATTTAGAGTAAAAGGTCTTGAATTTGAACTTTGAGAATTCTCCTTGCTATATATGTGGTTTGCTCAAGTCACTTCAGTGTCTTAGTGTCTTCTAGGGTCTCTGGCAATCCTTGAATCCTAACAAACAAAAATGTCATTAAACTACAAAATTCAAGTTAATAGAACTTTTGTACTAACAATAATGTTGATGAAAAATGCCTTGGATTGACCATAGCACCTTTCCCTTAAGGAGTGCAAAGTACTCTCAGAAATATAATTACACATCATCATAATGAACCAGTGTGATTTCATTACACCAAATAATTCATTTTTGTCTAACAGATAAGTTATTTACTTCAAAAGTTAAAGACAATCAAGAAAGTTGCATCCAGAGAGACCTCCCTCTTCATATGTGTTCAAAAGCAGTCTACATTTAAATTTTGTTTAATTTTATTAAATTTTTCCAATGTGTTCTAAATATAGTTTTTGCTATGCAGGTCATTTTGTAAAATGAGTGCAGTATACCCTACAATTAACCTCATTTCCTCCCTAATGCAAGCCAAATATCAAGAATGTGTGTGTTATTTGTCAGGCAATATGTAGTTCCAAATGCTTCAGTGAAAGGTAGCATTTAGTAGCCCCAAATAAGTAATTTACTAAATGTTCCCTGGCTCCCTGAGTTACTAAACATGGATGAGCTTTCCCTACTCCCACACCAAGTACATATTAATCACTTTCATTCAGCAAAAGACTAGGTCCACTACGAATGAATAATAAGCCTTCCCTTCTCCAACCAAACTCCCACTTATCTGTCAAAACTCTTTCCAAGAAAAGGGAAATGCAAGTTTAGGTCTTCTCCTCAGATTTGTGCACACAGCATGCACACAGAATTCAGTGGAAGAAAACTACAGTAATAGGACACCGCTGAGCTCAATGATAAGCATCTACTTAAATAATCATTCCAATTCTCAAGGACAAAAGAAATTTATCCCACACCTGACCTCTCAAAGACTATATAACAGCAAAGCTGGCCTAGGATTAGGCTTTATAGGGGCAATGGTGGAGGAGGGGATTAGCATTTTATTTCAGATTGGCCTCATGGCTCAATCTAGAAGACAAAAACCAGGGTCAATTGAATTATTTTTGTAGAATCATAGGTCTTGTGTTATTATTGTTATTAGTTATTATCTTGTGTTTCATTATGATTTTTAAAAAGAATTGACTGTAAGAAGCAAGATTTGTTTTGTGACAAGTCATTCAATCAAGAAAAATAATTTTAAAAGCATTAAATTAGCATTAATTTTAAACATATCTAAAATAGGGCTAGAATTAAGTACACCAATTAAAAAATGCAACCTTTACCTTAATTTCTCAAAATATGTATTGACAACTTTGATGTATTTTCTGTACATTTTACCACAACTGAACTTTTGCTTTAAAAGATGTGACATATTATGGATACACACACACACACACACACACACACACACACACACGTTTATACATATGCATTTATGCTTAAATTACATAGGATATCTCATGAGATATCAAATCCTTGTTGTCAAGAAATGAATTCTCATCTGCAAGAGGGATAGGATGATATTTTGCCCTTGGTGGTGGTGGGGAAGGTGTTTCTATTCCTACATCTCTCTAATGAAATGGCAGCTAAATTTTTGGGCAGTACTCATATTTCGCAGCAACATCCCCCAAATGAAATCTGTTATGGAAGTTCCCTTGATGGTGACATGTGTTTGAGTGGTAGGGTGATTGAGTAGGTGGATGTTTAAAGATATATTTGCTGTGAGTTTCCGTCTCTACCAACAATGATGTCAGGACATGAAAAGCTTTTGGAGAGATTAACTTCTGGAAAGAGAAGCAGATCTGGAAGTCCTCAGAAATCCCCATCCATGAACCATCTCAACATGAACTTGTTTAAAATTCCTTGCTGCTTTATTCTTTTTAAAAACTTTTATTGCCATTCAACCTAGGACTTTACCTTCAACTTGGAGGCATGCCTGGGGAATTAACCATTTCAGTGCCAAAACAATGCCTACACCTGGGATGTTTAGCAGCTGGTTATAAAAGAATTTGAAATGGAAAATAATTTCTATCTTTTCAATACTGGAAATTATTTTCCTTCAGATTCTTTACGTGTTGTTTTTCCTTGATTGTGTGGCTACATACGATCAATGAATAGGTAAAGGTTTTGTTGTTGTTATTCACAAAATTGCTTGTTTTGATATTATCTTTTTAATGACCATTTTCTGTCCAACTATCACAATTAGTTGTGCGGTTGCTCTCATTTCAAAATTAGAGAAACTGAAATGCTAGACTGAGGAATGTAAAAAGTTTTAATTCCTTCCCCTGAATTGAGGGATAACTTCCCCTGAATTGAGGGATAACCTCCCCCTCCCCCCAAAAAATCAAAGATATAGTAAAATAGGAATCTGGACTGACCAGAGAAAGCCTCAAAGAGATCTTGGCTCATCACGTGATTAACAAAAAGTTAACAAATAAAATAAAACAAAATAACTAAAGGAAAGAGAAATGGCTAGGCCGAGATGTATATACACAGGTAAAAATAAAAATCAATCATTGAAAAAAACTAATTAAAGGAGGATGGTTACTGATACAATAAAAATACTGTAAAACAACTAATGATAAAAATTCTAGTAATAATAGAGATGAAAAAATGAGCAATATGATATTTTAAGAGATGTCCTCATCTTAATAAGTAGAGCATTCAAAGAAAATAATCTTCAAAGCACTTAACTTTATAGACCAACTGGTCTAATCATTGTCCTCTTTATAGGACACTCCATCTCACATCTCCATACCCTTGAATAGACTGTTTCCTATTTTTGGAATACTATGCTTTATCACCTCTGCCTCTTGGAATGCTTAGCTTTCTTCAAGACCCAGATCAAGTACTATGTATTTACTTCTATATTTACATGATATTCTATTCAGTATCACATAAGCTCCTGGAGGACAGGAACTGCTTTCGTCTTAGAATCCCCAATGCTTGGCATTGTGCCTACAAATATAACACCTTCAAAAATGCTTGTTGAATAAATGATTAAATGAGTGGATGAATGGAAGAACTGGGAAAATTTTGTTAGAGTTGTCACCTGATCTAAATCTTGAAAGAAGAAAAATTGTTCTGAAAGATAGGGATAAGGAGGCGGGTACATTTTAGGCATGAGAAATAGTTTATGTGAATATCCAGATGCAAGAGATAGAATTTTGAGTTTTAGGACTCAATAGTCATTAATTATCCAGTATGGTTGGAACACAGAATTTATAAAGGAGAATTGGAGTGAATGATTCTGCAATGGCTATAGATAGGAGTCAGTTGGAATTGAGTGTTACATGCCAGGCTGAAGTAAATGTTTTATCCATTCACCCATGTACTCAATCCCAATCTATTGACCAAACTTATAGTTTTACTTTGATTCCCCCAGTTTCTGGGTTTTCTAGCCCACTCACATGACTGGCATCTTTCCACCATCCAAACCTTATGATTAGTTGTCCTAAGCCTAGTTTCCCTTCTTCTATCACTATTCACAGGCCTGGTCCTGGAATTTTCATTTTGGCATAAAACTCAGAGGCATACCTAGTGAATTTAACAATGGAGTATAATAATTTTTTTGACCAGCTCCCCCCCCACCCAGCTAATATGACAAAACTATTTTCAATAATTATCATGAAATAAAATCAATAATAAGGGGTCAAAAATCTATATAAACTTTTTTTTCTTTTATTGTAAATATAATCATTTTGGTAAAAAAATAAATATTTCCATGTAAAAATGAAAAAAATGACTTAGTATTTCTTAATTGCATGAATATATTCTTTGAAAATGGAAAAAAATCTCATATTTACATGTTATTCTCTTTTAGTAATGAATGATATTATATTTGCTGTCTTTGGGCCTTAACTTCTGCAAATTTGTTGATAACATCACCAGAACTAATCTTCACCTATTTGTGTTCTATAGGCAATGTACCCAGAGTCATCATTTTATCTTCATTTATACTTTATCAAGGAATACTTTTTCATTTTCATTTTGAAAAGTTTCTTTCACATGAACGAAGAGATAGGAAAATGTAGGAAAAATCTTAGTCATGAAGATGTTTAGCAGAGATTCATTATCATCACTTTTAATTGTATAGTGCTTACTTTGTGCCAGGTACTGTATTAAGCACTTTACAATTACTATCTCAATTGATCCTCACAAGAACTCTGAGAAGGAGGTGCTATTATTATCTTAAATTTTATAGATGAGGAAACTGATCAGCTTAGAGCATTTAATTTCTCATCTGGTTGCATTACTTTGGGAATTTTCTGATTTTTTCAACCATGCCCCAGTGTTGGGTATCTTCCCTCATTTCCCCTTTACAGCTCTTTCTTTTTTTCTTTCTTCCCTCCTTCCTTCCTCCCTCCCTTCCTTCCTCCCTCCCTCCCTCCCTTCCTTCCTTCCTTCCTTCCTTCCTTCCTTCCTTCCTTCCTTCCTTCCTTCCTTCCTTCTTTCCTTCTTTTCTTTCTTTCTTTCCTTCTTTCTTGTATTTGTGAGCTACTTCAGCTGAAGTGTGGTTGGACTGTCTCTGGATATCAGCTTGAACTGACACAAAGGTCCTAAATTATAAAGAGACATGGCAAAGACATTGCTCTGTGGTTGCTTAAAGCTAAGTCCCTATTTACTCTTCTTAGGTTCATGCTCACCCATTTAACAAGTGGATCCTCAGTGATTCATATTGAGCAATTATGCCACATTAATCCCTTAAGTCAATTATTTGTCTCTACTGATTCTTGTTCCAAGTGTCTAATATGAAGTAATGCACGCTCTGGGTGCTTAATAAATGTTTCTTAACAGATGAACTGACCATTTGTTCAACTTTCTGGGGGTGTTTATAAATCCTAATGCTAACCTCTAAAGTGCTAATCATCGCACCACTTTGGTGTCACCTGAAACCTTAATGAGTATTCTCTCTCATTATTGATGAAAATATTAAATAATTCTGGGCTCAGGTCCAGCTCTGTGCTATATTCTTTTAGTTGGTATTGTGTCATTTGTAACTGCACTTGGAGAATTACCATCTTGCCAGTTAAGCACTCACCTACCAATTATAGCATGATCCATATTTTCCAACTTTATTTATTAGTACTGTATATTATAGTGGCAAATCAAAAGCCTTCCTAAAATTAATATACTGTACAGTGTGAAGATACTGTCTTCTTTTCCTTCCATATATCAGGCTCATAAAATTAACTAGGAAGGAATTGTGTCAGGGTTTATTCTTAGCCCAGTCATGTAGGTTGTCACCTCTCAGTACTTACATTAGAGTATATGGAGTACCTTATTTGCCAGAGTGTTGATGGGAAAGGTAGTTTTCCTAGCTGTAGGAAGGGACTGAAAGATGATTGGAAGTAGGAGTTCTGCAGGAATCAAGAAGCCTTCTGGGAACTTTTTTTTTCAATTGATTTTAGAGATTGAGTATCACTCTAGACTATATTGGAAGTGAAATAGCTACTCATGGGCTCCATCCTGATACTGATTTGCCTGGAATTTTTAATCTCCTCATTTTGAATCTATGCTAGTTAATCTCTACTTAGACATTCTTGTGGGTTTCTATTTCCTGGGCATGCAGTGATGCTGGACTTTGACATCCTATCAGTTTTAGCTAGACCACTCCTCAGAACTCCTAAACTCAAGCCATCCTTTAAGTAGCTTCTAGTGGCAGGGAAGATAGGCTTGTACTGCCATGCTCAGACTTCTGAAAACTTTGGACCATAGCTGTAGATTCATAACAGACAAACAACAAACCTATTATAAATGAAGTGCGCTACTACCCTGAACTATACTTAGTCACATAGATGGAAGATAGAGATAGAGACAGAGATAATTCAATGATGACTATGTTCCAAGCACTGTATCCACCATGAGGATACCAATGGGAGGAAACAAAATATTCCCTACCCTCAGGGGGATTATATTCTTATGGAGATTCAGAACAGATGCAGTAAGGATAGTGACAGAAGTAATGTGTAGACCTGGGCAATGGCATAAGATAAAAAGGTTACCTACCATATCTTAAGCTATTGGAGTTTTATGTGTTCCACTGATACACTTAAGTAATTATCTTCCTGGATTTGCTCTCCTACTGGGACCATGTATGCCCACTCTCTCCCCACCTCTGCCTCATTGATGCCTGGAGAACTGGCATTACTTACACTTGGGAGTTTTCTGCCCCCTTCAAATCCTGCTTATTTGCCATCTAAAGATTTATGGTGGGTTTTGTTTCCTGATAAAAATAAGCTGGTTTTTATTGAATTCTAAGGGATTGAGCAAGTGTTATCTTTAAATAAGTGAATCACACTGCGGAGCAGGACCAAGCGGATGTGCCAATAACCCTAGGTTTAACCATAAGAGCCTATCTTCAAGTTCTCTGGGTCTATTTCTCTCTGACTCTCTCTCCCAACTTTCTCTCCATATTACTGTATCTCTGTGCCTTTTTCTGTCACTGTTTCTCTCTGTGTCTTTGTCTCTCTCTCCCTCTCCCTCTCCCTCTCCCTCTCTCTCTCTCTCTCTCTCTCTCTCTCTCTCTCTCTCTCTCTCTCTCTGTCTCTCTGTCTCTCTGTTTCTTTCTCTCTCTGTGTCTCTATCTGTCTCTGTCTCTCTTTTACTCTCTGACACAAATCAGCATTGATTAAGTAGCTAAGGATGAAAGTTTATAGAGATTTCGTTTTCTAGTATGCTTCCTTAGCAGGCTCCACCAGTCCTCAAATTACTCTTCTGCTCAAAAATAGGTAGATGCCTTAAAAAAAATAAGCAGCTGCCCTTATCAGTTCTAAGTCAGTATTTGGCAAAGCAAAGCAAGACTTTAGAGGAACTTGGGGATTCTTCATCCTAATTCACTGACTCTTTTTTTTTTAAAAAAATGCTTTATTAACTTCTGTTTTACATCATTCATTTCTGCCAGATTTTGAGTTACAATCATTTTCCCCCGTTATTCCCCTACCCAACCTCCCAGAATAGCAGTCCCACAAGATATCACTTCCTCCAATCTGCTCTCTCCCATACCTTCTCCCATACCCCCATCGACTTTTCCATTAGAGGAAGATGAATCTTTGTGTCCCAATGCCTGCACATCTCATCTCCCAATTATAGGCAAAAGAGTATTAATAATAGTATTTATATATATATTTGAAACATTTAATGTTACGACCTCGAATTTCAGATCCATTTCCTTCCTCCCTTGTCACCCATTCCTTCTTGGGAGATAAGCAATTCAGTATATGTTGTACATGTCTAGCTATGCAAAACATTATCATAGTAGATATATTGTACAAGGCTGCTTATAATTCCCTCCCACTCATCCCACCCCCTACCTGGTCCATTCCCTACATGATCCTGTCCCTCTTCTATAGTGGGTACTTCCAACCTCCCCTCACCCCAAGGATGCCCTCCCTTCCATCATCCCTCCTCTCATCCCCCTTTCCCCTATCCTGCTGCAGGTTGAGATATTCCATTTAGTATGTATGTCATTTTCTCCCTGAACCAAATTCAATGTGAATGTGGTTTTGCCTTTTTAGCCTTCCTTATTCTCCCCCTCCTTTGCACCCACTTCCCCTACATGAGATAGTTTACCCTACCATGTCTCTCCCCATCTCCTCTTGCCACTTTCCTCTCTCACCTCATAATTTCATCCCTTGAGTACTCTCCCTTCCCAACAAATTCAATCTATGCCCTCTATCCATATATAACTGTAACCATATACACACACATTCACATATGTATTCATATGACCACACCCCCTTCTTCCATTATTTTCATAGTGAGAAAGATATCATCAGTCACAGTTATTGCTTTTCTATATAGGAATGTAAATAGTTCAACTTTGATAAGTTCCTTTTGATTTCTTTTCCCTGATTACCTTCTCAGGCATCTCTTCCTTCTTGTGTCTGGGTGTCAAATTTTCTATTCAATCCTGGTTTTTTCCTCAAGAATGCTTGAAAGTCCTCTATTCCACTGAATGACCATATTTTCCCCTGAAACAAAATACTCAGTTTTGCTGGGTAGGTGACCCTTGGGTTCATTTTCAGTTCTTTTGCCCTCTGGAATATCATATTCCATGCCCTTCAATCCCTCAGTGTAGAAGCTGCCAGGTCCTGGGCTATTCTGATTGTGTTTCCACAATATTGAAATTGTTTCTTCCTGGCTGCCTGTAGTATATTCTCCTTGATTTGGGGATTCTGGAACCTGGCTATAATATTCCTGGGAGTTTTCTTTTTGGAATCTTTTTCAGGAGGTGATCAGTGGATTCTTTCAACCTCTATTATGCCCTCTGGATCTAAAACATCAGGGCAGTTTTCCTTGAGAATTTCTTGAAGGGTGATTTCCAGGTTCTTTCCTTGATCATGGCTTTCAGGTAGTCCAATAATTTTTAAATTGTCTCTCCTGGATCTATTCTCCAGGTCAGTGGTTTTTCCCATGAGATATTTCACATTGCCTTCTAATCTTTCCTTTGTTTGGATCTGCTTAACAGCATCTTGATTTCTCATAAAGTCATTAACTTCCATTTGCTCCAGTCTAACTCTGAAGGAATGAATCTCCTCAGTGAACTTTTGAGATTCTTTTTCCATCTGGCAAATTCGACTTTTTAAGGCATTCTCCTCATTGCCTTTTTGGGCCTCCTTTGCCATTTGAGTTAGTCTATTTTTTAAGGTGTTGTTTTCCTCAGTCAGGCTGTTGACCCTCATTTCATACTTTTCCTGCATCCTTCTCATTTCTCTTTCCAATTTTTCCTCTACTTCCCTTATTTGATTTTTAAAGTCCTTCTTAAGGTCCTCTATGGCCTGCAACCCATTCATGTTTTCCCCTGGGGCTTTTGGAGCAGGACTTCTGACCTCACAGTCCTTTTCCCGCTCTACACCCCCAAAATAGGAGTCTAGGGTTGCATTTTCTGTTTCCTTTGCCTTGGCATGTTGCCACTTAATTGCTTGACTTTTGGGCTTGTTGCCACACTATGGCTTTAAGGCCAGCTAGAGGAATTTTCGTCCTGAACGTGTGGGGGGGCAACTTCTATTTCTGGCAAGCTGTAAGCCCACCCACAACTTCCACCCTAGATCACAATCCAGATCCAGGGAGGTTAAAGCAAGAGCGATTACCCACCAAGACTGATCGCTGCATCTCCCCAAGATTTGTAGGCTGGGAGCCAGACCTGCCTCTGAAAACTACAAAATGGCGTGTCTCCTCAGAGGCTTCTAGCCCCCAGGGGAGGGAGCTGACTCATTCCCCAAATACAGGCCCCAAAGTCCATAGGACACTAACCTCTTACTTTGTCCTAGGCAAGTCTGTGTTGATAATTCTGGAATCGCCACAGCTCCTGGTGTTCTGGGGTTCCTCCAGCCGGCTGCTGGCCCTGCCGCCCTGGAGGTAAAACCTCGGCTCACGCGGACCTGGGCTTGGCTCGGCTCGGCTCTTGTGCTCTGCACTCTGCGCGCTGCCGGCTCCCAGACCGTTGCTCTGGTCCTTCCTGCAGGGCTGTTGGGCTGTCCTCAGCGGGAGGTTAGCTTCTCTGTGTCGTTCTGTGGGTGCTGGGGCTCCAGAAGTTGTTCACAGTCCTTTTTTACATAGTTTGTGGGGAATCTGGGGGCAGAGAGGCTTGGAAGAGCTGTTTCTACTCCGCCATCTTGGCTCCGCCCCAATTCACTGACTCTTAATCCTTTGTGAATATTTGTGTGTGTGTGTGTGTGTTTGTGTGTGTGTGTGTGTGTTTCTCTTGTGAGCTGTAGCACCAACAGAATATTCATAGCGCCTGGCTATGAATATGCCAGCATAATTCTGAATTTCACAATGTAACGGACTCCCCACATGGAAAACAGAACCAAAACATTAATTCAAACACCAGAAAGATGAATCCCAATATCAGAAAGCCAAAACCATCATGGCAACCAAGAAATCTATACAGAATAAAAATAAAGGAGTAATACAGCTGTAAACCCACTTCATTCTGCTCCATATTTACTTCTTCACCCCTTCTTGCTCCACCCAGTCAGCAAGCTCCTTCCACCATGGGCTCATGTGACTCAAACTTATGTGACTTAGGCTTCCATGTGACTTAAGTGGGTCACACGGACCTATTAATGGGTGGGCAATATGTTCCCATTCCATTAACAATGCATCAATAATAGATGAGCAAACTTTTTATGGTCCTAGGGATAGCAAATCCCAACCTCTTGGCTTCTTACCTCTGTCATTCATAATTACTCTCTGCCTAGGTGAGCTGACCTCAAAGGAAGATTGCAATTCAGAAATGTAGATTTGAGGTGGGAACAAATTTTATGTGTATAGTAGATAGGGAAAGTTGAGTTCAGGAAAGAGCTAGTGGTTAAATTTGGCTGGGATATATAAACCATATATCCCAGGGTGAAGGGTGGAATGTGAAATAAAACTAGAAAAGTAGGTTTGATTCACATTAAGAAAGGACTTAAATGTCAGAGAAGTTTGTGTTTTATCTTTGAGGGTAACAGAAAGTTTAAATTAGGGAAGTCAGACCTATGTCATAGGATCACAATTTTGGCAACTGTGGGAATTTTGATTAGAGAAAAGCCTGACAAATCAGGGAAACCAAATAGCAAGCTATTACAGTAGCTCTTTAATATTCCCCTCTCTATAGACTTCTCAGCCTAAAAACATTCTCCTGACTCTCTTATTATAAAACAAGACAAAATAAACAAAAAGGTCTTCTTTAAATCATCTTAATTCCTTGGGCTACCATTCTAGCTTTCTTTTCTTCCTTTTACAACTAAACTTCTTGAAATGTATATCTGCACTTCTCATGTCCTTGTCCTCTCATTCCTTCCTTCTGGACTTTTTATCTTTCTTTGGTCTCTTCTACTCTATTTTGAAGTACAATGATCAAATAATACAATCTTAAGTCCTCTTTTGTAGTTCATGTTGTTGAACAGGGCTTCTTGCTTCAGATTCTATCTTTAACTGTTATGTTCTATCTGTTTCTACTCACTTTATGGCTATTCCTCCTCTATCCCTTTGTTTAGTTCCTTTTCTTCCTTTTATCTCCTAAATTTTGACCTTGTCTAGGAGTGCTATTATTTGTCTTTGGTTCTTCTGCCTCCTTATGAATTGATTCCTAAGATTCCAACCACCGGGGCGGAGCCAAGATGGCAGAGTAGAAACAGCATGTATTTTTTTTTCCATTGAAACACTGAATTTTATTGTGTAGGGTAGCTTATTACCTTTTTGTGCCTATTATATTATACTCATCCCCTGACCTTATAGCACTACCATGCCTGGGACTGTTTTGGCTGTCCCATTTGGTCCCCTTAAATCTTATTTCTACCTCTCCTTTATTCCCAGGGCAGGAAAGCAGGTCACAGGTTCGTTTTTCCTTAAGTATTCCATAATCCTTACCAAACTTCTAGTAGCCTGACTTCTACTACCAAAAGACACAGCTCCTGATAGCCAGCTGAGGGTAAGGTTGGGTTTGCCCTTGTCTTGATTTCAGGTTCTCAATAAGTATTAGGTAATACTGTTAGAGATAAATTGTTAAGTGTTAATTATCTAGAGTACTTCAGTAAGCTATGACTTTAGTCACTGTTCCTTCTTTATTGTGTGAGCAGTTCTTTGAAAATTCCAAAGAGCAATTCATTTGTCTTCTGACTTTGTAACAGTTAGAGTATTTAGTTCTCAGTGGATCAGTTAGCCTCATTCCTGTTCTTCATTTTCTCTTTGGGATGGGTATCAACAAAACAAAGACATAGGGGAAAACAAACAAAAAGATTGACTGTATCCCAAAGGATCATTTCTACCTTAATTAATTCTTGATTTGTCAGATGCTACTGGTATTTGGATTCTTCCAAAATGGGCAATTTGTAGATATTAAAAAACTGCATCATGGAACTTGGAATGGAGGAGGTTTTATTTAGTGTTGGAAATCTGCATTAGCAGTACTCTACCCCCTTTAAGGTAGCCAAATTCTGCATGGTGAATGTAAATACTGGTTATGCCTATGCTTTCTCAACTTTTGCTACAAGAGGGGTAATTTTAGCAAGAAAGAAATGTCTAAATGCTTAAATTTGTTGGGAAAGAAACAGCATTTCTAATGTGCTCTGCCCCACACAAATTTCAAACAATGTGAAAGGGGGCTCCAAACAACTTCTGGAGCCACAGCACCCACAGAACAGCACAGAGAAGCTAACCTCCTGCTGAGGACAGCCCAGCAGCCCTGCAGGGAGCGGCCAGTGCAGCGCTCTGGGAGCCTGCAGCACAGCGCGCTGGGAACCTACAGCGCAGCTGGCAGAACGGAGCCCAGGTCCGCGGTTTTAGCCCCAGGGCGGCCAGGCCTTCAGTCTGCTGGAGGAACCCCAGAACACCAGCAATTGTGGCGATTCCAGAATTATCAGCACAGATATGCCTAGGACAAAGTGAGAGGTTAGTGCTCTATGGATTTTGGGACCAGTATTTGGGGAACCCGTGGCTTCCTCCCCTGGGGGCGAAAAGCTGCTGAAGAAACAGCTGCACAGAAGCCATTTTGCAGCGTCAGTACTGGCTCTAGCTCCTGGTCTTCGAACTATAGGGAGATCCAGCAATCAGTCTGGGGGTTAATTGCTCTTGCTTTAAACTGCCTGGATCTGGATTGTGGTCTGGGGGGGAAGTTTGCGGTGGGTATCCAACTTGCCAGAGTGGGTGGAGGCTTTACAGAGGCCACCCAACTGGTGGAAGTTGTGAAGACCCCACGTTTGGGTGGAAGCTCCCCTGTCTGGTGGCAGAATCCTACTGTGGGAATAAGCCCAAAAATCAAGTAATTAAGTGGCAACATGCCTAGGCAAATGAAACAAAATAAACAGAAAAGTTCAACATTGGACTCCTATTTTAGGGGCAAAGAGTCTCAAAGCATGGAGGAGGATTGTGAGGTCAGAACTCCTGCACCAAAAGCCCCAAATGAAAACACAAGCTGGCTACAGGCAATAGAGGACTTTAAGAAGCATATAAGAGAAGTGGGGGAAAATTTGGGAAGAGGAATGAAAAAGATGCAAGAAAAGTATGAAATGACAGTCAACAGCCTGACTGAGGAAAATAAAACCTTAAAAAATAGACTAACTCAAATGGCAAAAGAGGCGCAGAAAGGCAATGAGGAGCAGAATGCCTTAAAAAGTCGAATTTGCCAGATGGAAAAAGAATCTCAAAAGCTCACCTAGGAGATTAATTCCTTCAGAGTTAGACTGGAGCAAATGGAACCTAGTGACTTTATGAGGAATCAAGATACTATTAAACAAAAGAATAGAAAGCAATGTGAAATATCTCATGGGAAAAACCATTGACCTGGAAAATAGATCCAGGAGAGATAATTTAAAAATTATTGGACTACCTGAAAGCCACGATCAAAGAAAGAACCTAGAAATCATCCTTAAAGAAATTCTCAAGGAAAATTGCCCTGATGTTTTAGACCCAGTGGGGGAAATAGAGGTTGAAAGAACCCACCAATCACCTCCTGAAAAAGATCCCAAAAAGAAAACACCTAGGAATATTATAGCCAGGCTCCAGAACTCCCAGATCAAGGAGAAAATACCAAACTAGCCAGGAAGAAACAATTTCAACATTGTGGAAACACAATCAGAATAGCCCAGGACCTGGCAGCTTCTACACTGAGGGATTGAAGAGCATGGAATATGATATTCCAGAGGGCAAAAGAGCTGGGAATGAACCCAAGGGTCACCTACCCAGAAAAACTGAGTATCTTGTTTCAGGGGAAAATATGGTCATTTAGTGGAATAGAGGACTTTCAAGCATTCTTGATGAAAAAACCAGAGTTGAATAGAAAATTTGACATTCAGACGAAAGAAGCAAGAGATGCTTGAGAAGGTAATCAAGGAAAATAAATGAAAAGGAACTTATCAAAGGTGGACTATTTACTTTCCTACATGGAAAAACAATAACTGTATTTGATGAAACCTTTCTCATTATGAAAATAATTGAAGAAGGGTACATGGCATATGTTCACAGGTATACATGGATAGAGGGCACAGGTTGAATTTGAGGGGAAGGGATGATTCTTTCTTTTTTTTTTTTTTGGAGGGCAATTGGGGTTGGGTGACTTGCCCGGGGTCTTGCGGCTGAGTTTTTGTTTGTGTGTTGGGTGTCTGGGGCTGGATCTGAGCTCAGGTCCTTCTGGCTCCGGGGCCGGTGCTCTGTTCGCTGCGCCACCTAGCCGCCCCAAGGACGGGATGATTCTTTAGGGGTGAAGTCAAGAGGTGAGAGAGGAAAGTGGCAAGAGGAGATGGTAGGGTAAACTATCTCATGTAGAAGAGGCAAGGGGAAGTAGTTGCAGGGGAGGGGAATAACAGGAAGGCAAAAAGGCAAAAGCATATTCTCATTGAAGTTGGCTCAAGGAGAGAATCACATACATACTAAATGGAATATCTTACCCTCACTCACTCTCCTGAGTAGGGGAAAGGAGGATGAGAGGGCAGATGATGGAGGGAAGGGCATTCTGGGGGGAGGGGAGATTGGAAGTACCCACTATCAAAGAGGGACAGGATCAAAGTAGGGAATGGACCAGGTGGGAGGTGAGATGGGTGGGAGGGAAATATAAGCAGTCTTTTACAATATATCTACTATGGTAATGTTTTGCATAGCTATACATGTACAACACATACTGAATTGCTTATCTTCTCAGAGGGAGTGGGTGACAAGGGAGGAAGGGAATGGATCTGAAAATCGAAGTTTTAAAATTAAATGTTTCATAAGATGTCCAGGCAGTGGGGCTCAGAGATTCACCTTGCCCTAATGGCAAATTTGAAGGGGGTATGGGAGAAGATATGGGAGAGAGCAGATTGGATGAGGGGATATCTAGTGGGACTGCTATTATGGGGTGGTGGGTAGGGAAAATGGGGGAAAATGTAACTCACAATCTGGTGGAAATGAATGATGTAAACCAGAAGTTAATAAAGCCTTTGGTTAATTAAAAAAAAAATTAAAAAATAAATAAAAAATAAATAAGATTCCAACCACCACAGCCAATCACTTTACCTCATATCTATGTGTGGTACTCCCACAGTTCTTCTGAATTTTGGACACATTTTCAATTATCTTCTGTATATCTCTATCTAAATGGCCTAAGAACATCTCGAGCTCAGCATGTATTCAAATTAAAATCCCACTTCCATCCCATACAACCTTCTCTTCTTCCCAACTTTCCTATTTCTGTGTCCAGGCTAGAGACTTTGACTCCTCCAGTGTCTGACATATTCAATTTCTTACAAAGTCTCTCAATTATATTTCCAGTACCAACTCTAATTCATGACTTCATTTCACCTTCCCTGTAGTGTTTCAATGATAATACTAAAACTAATATTAAGAATTTCTTATTACCAATGCATATTTCCAAGAAATGAAATGAATGAAATTTTCAATAACATTTTATTTAATTAGCACAATTGAGATTTCATAGGAAGAAATAAAAGACATACAGGAAATCTCATTAATTAAATAAATAAATTAAATTAAATTAGTATTATTAATATTGAAAATATAACCCAATAGCTTATGGAAATTTTTATTCCATATGAAATTATCATGGTTTAAATCTATGCTAATTAAATAAAATGTTGAAAATATCATTCATTTCATTTATTTCTTTTTTTTTCATTTTGTAGTTTTTTTATTTTAATTTTTTTTTTTAACAAATGCTTTATTAACTTCTGGTTTACATCATTCATTTCTGCCAGATTTTGAGTTACAATTCTTTCCCCATTTTCCCCCTACCCATCACCCCAGAATAGCAGTCCCACAAGATATCTCCTCATCCAATCTACTCTCTCCCATATCTTCTCCCATACCCCCTTCAACCTTACCATTAGAACGAGGTGAATCTCTGTGCTCCAATGCCTGAACATCTTATCTCCCAATCACATGCAAAATAGTATTAATAATAGTATTTATATATATTTGAAACATTTAAATTTAAAACCTCGAATTTCAGACCCATTCCCTTCCTCCCTTGTTACCCATTCCCTCCGGGAAGATGAGCAATTCAGTATGTGTTGTACATGTATAGCTATGCAAAACATTACCATAGTAGATATATTGTAAAAGGCTGCTTATAATTCCCTCCCACCCATCCCAGCCCCAACCCGGGCCATTCCCTACTTTGATCCTGTCCCTCTTCGAAAGTGGGTACTTCCAATCTCCCCTCCCCCCAAAATGCCCTCCCCTCCATCATCCCCCTTCCCCGTACTCTTCAGCAGGGTGAGATATCCCATTTAGTATGTATGTCATTCTCTCCCTGAGCCAAATTCAGTGAGAATATGGTTTTGTGTTTTTGCCTTCCTGTTCTTCCCCTCGCCTGCCTCTTCTACATGAGATGGTTTAGCCTACCCTGTCTCTCTCCATCTCCTCTTGCCACTTTCCTCTCTCACCTCACAACTTCACCCCTTAAGTATCATCTCTTCCCCCAAATTCAACTTGTGCCCTCTATCCATGTATCACTGTAAACATATATACACATATTCACATATGTATTCATATGACCATATACCCTTCTTCCATTATTTTCATACTGAGAAAGGTTTAATCAGTCACAGTTATTGTTTTTCCATATAGGAATGTAAATGGTTCAACTTTGATAAGTTCCTTTTGATTTCTTTTCCCTGATTACCTTCTCAGGCATCTCTTGCATCTTGTGTCTAGACGTCAAATTTTCTATTCAACTCTGGTTTTTTCCTCAAGAATGCTTGAAAGTCCTCTATTCCACTGAATGACCATATTTTCCCCTGAAACAAAATACTCAGTTTTGCTGGGTAGGTGACCCTTGGGTTCATTCCCAGCTCTTTTGCCCTCTGGAATATCCTATTCCATGCCCTTCGATCCCTCAGTGTAGAAGCTGCCAGGTCCTGTGCTATTCTGATTGTGTTTCCACAATATTGAAATTGTTTCTTCCTGGCTGCTTATGGTATTTTCTCTTTGATCTGGGAATTCTGGAACCTGGCTATAATATTCCTGGGAGTTTTCTTTTTGGGATCTTTTTCAGGAGGTATTCGGTGGATTCGTTCAACCTCTATTTTGCCCTCTGGGTCTAAAACATCAGGGCAATTTTCCTTGAGAATTACTTGAAGGGCGATTTCTAGGTTCTTTCTTTGATCATGGCTTTCAGGTAGTCCAATAATTTTTAAATTATCTCTCCTGGATCTATTTTCCAGGTCAATGGTTTTTCCCATGAGATATTTCACATTGCCTTCTAATCTTTCATTTGTTTGGATCTGTTTAACAACATCTTGATTTCTAATAAAGTCATTAGGTTCCATTTGCTCCAGTCTAACTCTGAAGGAATGAATCTCCTCAGTGAGCTTTTGAGATTCTTTTTCCATCTGGCAAATTTGGCTTTTTAAAGCATTCTTCTCCTCATTACCCTTTTGGGCCTCCTTTGCCATTTGAGTTCGTCTATTTTTTAAGGTGTTATTTTCCTCATTCAGCCTGTTGACCCTCATTTCATACTTTTCCCGCATCCTTCTCATTTCTCTTCCCAATTTTTCCTCCACTTCTCTTATTTGATTTTTAAAGTCATTCTCCTCATTGCACTTTTGGGCCTCCTTTGCCATTTGAATTAGTCTATTTTTAAGGTGTTATTTTCCTCAGTGAGGCTGTTATCCCTCATTTAATACTTTTCCTGCATCTTTCTCCTTTCTCTTCCCAATTTTTCCTCCACTTCTCTTATATGATTTTTAAAATCCTTCTTAAGGTCCTCTATGGCCTATAATCCGCTCATATTTTCCTTTGGGGTTTTTGGAGTAGGATTTCTGACCTCACAGTCCTCCTCCTATTCCATGCTTCGATCCTCTTTGCCCCCAAAATAAGACTCTAATGTTGCATTTTTGTTTATTTTGTTTCCTTTGCCTAGGCATGTTGCCACATAATTACTTGACTTTGGGGCTTGTTGCCACAATAGGGATGTGCCATCAGACAGGGGAGCTTCTGTCCTGAACGTTGGTGTCTTTACAACTTCTCGTTCTGGCAAATTGGATACCCACCCCAGAACTCCCCGCCCCCCCCGCCCCGCAGACCACAATCCAGATCCAAGCAGGTTAAAGCAAGAGTGATTAACCCCCAAGACTGATTGCTAGATATCCCTACAGTTTTCAGATCAGGAGCTGAAGCCGCCATTGAAGCTGCAAAATTGTGAGTGTGCCTTGTCTCCTCAGCAGCTTCTAGCCCCCAGGGGAGGAAGCTGACACTTTCCCCAAATACTGGTCCCAAAGTCCATAGGGCACTAACCTCTCACTTTGTCCTAGGCATTTCTGTGTTGATAATTCTGGAATCGCCACAGCTGCTGGTGTTCTGGTACTCCGGCCGGCTGCTGGCCTGGCTGCCCTGTGGCTAGATCTGTGGCTCACACGAACCTGGGCTCGGCTCCCTGAGCACTGAGCCAGCCACTCCCTGCAGGGTCACTGGGCTGTCCCCAGTGGGAGGTTAGCTTCTCTGTGTCATTCTGCGGGTGCTGGGGCTCCAGAAGTTGTTCAGAGTCCCCTTTCACATGGTTTGGAAGTGGTCTTGTGGGAGAGCACCTTGGTAGTGCTGTTTCTACTCCGCCATCTTGGCTCTGCCCCCCATTTCATTTATTGAAAATATGCATAGTTAATGAGATCACCTATCTGTCCAGAATTGAGGGACACCCTGTATATAGGTAACATTTTAAGTTTTAAAAATATTTTACAAAGAAAAGGAAGTTTTTCACAAAAAGGTCTCTCTTTTTTTGTCTGTCTCTCTTCTTAACTCTCTCTGAAGTTTCATATGTGATCCTATTTTTTCTATTCTATTATGCAAACACAAACATACACAAATGTGTGTGTATACATATATATATATATATATATATATATATATATATATATATTTAATTTTGGGTCAAGTTCACAATTTTAAAAATAATAACAAAATGTTTTACATGTATTTAATCTTGATAATAATCAAATGATATATGTACTAAAGAGTTTTTGTAACAGGCTCAATGCCTCCAAGTCTCTTCCAATCCGTATAATGTCCAGAAACTTTCAATTTACTTTTCAGTCTAGTAGTCAAAAGTTTCTAGAAGGTGGCCTTAACTACCTTTTCACCTTAATCTTTATTGCTCCCTGAATGTAGTCTCAAGCTTCATAAAAACTAGATTACTTTTCATTCCTCAAACACATTCCTGCCTTACCTACTTCTCTACATTGAGGCCTTAGAGAAATCTATTCTCCCTCAAGAAGAAATCTATTCTCCCTCCCATCTTCACTGAATCTAATTTCTACACATTTTTAAGCCTCAATGAAAATTCTGTCTTCTCCAATATTCTCTCCCTAATCTCCCAATGTAAGAAGAACCTACCTTTTTGAATTCCCATAATCTTTTTCTCTTCTATTACTTCACATCTATATTTTTCCTTGTATCATGGCTTCTTATATATTGGTTTCATTTCACTTAATCTATTGGCATAATCTTAGGGCAGTTATATTGTATTGAGTACAGTGACTATTTTTTCTTTGCTAATTTCCTAGTACCCACTGTCTTGCAAATGGCAGAATGTGAATTTT
The DNA here is from genome assembly GCA_011680675.1 of Gymnobelideus leadbeateri. Taxonomy (NCBI): domain Eukaryota; kingdom Metazoa; phylum Chordata; class Mammalia; order Diprotodontia; family Petauridae; genus Gymnobelideus; species Gymnobelideus leadbeateri. The sequence continues at coordinate 342,529 of WOXC01004253.1, read as the reverse complement.
TTTTTTTTGGTCACATAATTGAAACAATGTCAATTTTTTTTGTCACTATTTTTTGAGATATGAGAGCTAAGCTGGCACCTGTGATTTCTGAGCACTTAACTTTTCCTTTTCAAAGTTAGTACGGACTCCATTCTTCAACATTGTGGTGTAACACTAGTTAACCTTTCCACAATATATAGAGTTTGAGAAAGTCACTCAGAAGAAAAAAACATTAAGAATTGTTTTAATTCTTTAAGAACTATACATTTAAACTGATAAAACACCAATTTTCAGTATATTACTTTAGGATGGTGGTAATAACACTGATGAATAATAGTAGCAATGGCCCTATTTGTAAAAAACATGGAAAAATAATTATTTATGCAAAATATATCATTATACATGATAATTACATAGTGGAAATTCAGGTTTTGTGAAATGAAAATGGCTAAGACACACAGATACACATATGAATGTATATATGTACTATATAATATCTATGGATTGTGAATGTGAATGTTTTTATTTTGTCCTAAAACTTTAAAATGTAGTATTGAAAAAACACTAGGAAATTTTATTGCTCATCATTTGCAGGGGGAGATAGTTTTCTCTGGATGTTTATCATCATGCCAAATTCCTATTGCCCCAGATTATGACATAAAGGTGGACAGTACATTAGAGAATCAGAAACAATACTCAAATATAGATAAAATTTGGGGCAAAGAATTGAATAGGAGGAGGAAATAGATTGAATTATATTTCATAAAATGCAGTGTTTTCAGTGATACTATTCATGCTATGTGTTTATATGACTCATAGATTCTAATCTCAGAATAACTAAAATAATAAGTAACCTAAAAGCCAATAGAAAGGCTCACATATAGTTGGTGGAAGAAGACTACTTCATGGCTTCTAGTATGCATATGTATGTATGTATATAAATAATCATATAGAGTGTTGGGTGGGGGGAATAAGCATTTATTCACTACCTACTCTGTCAGGCACTTTGATAAGTGTTTTGCAAATATTATCTTATTTGCTTATTTGATCATGGTAACTCATGGAAAAGAATAAAAAGCTATTAGAAGGTGGTCAGGGGATTAATATGGTCAAATGAAAAGCATATCTATCTTGATGAAATCATAGGTTTATTAAATTTTCAAAGCAAAAACATGATTTGATATGATTGTAGTAAGTGTATAACACACATATGCATATATTTTAAGGTTCTTTGTTTAAATGTCTAGTTTCTATTTTTCAGGGAATAAATTATAGTATGATCTTGATATATGCAACAAAAAAAAGATTTTGTGTGACTAATTATTTAACAACTCACATTTGCTATTTGGCAAGATAAAATGGTCATATGTTGAACAAAATTAAGAGTACAAAAAGAATGCAATCATAAGGTATATATGCATATATTATATATGCGTATATATGTATGTATCTATTTATGTGTGTATATATATGTGTGTGTATATATAAGTGTGTGTATATATATATATATATGTATGTATGTATGTATATCCATTGAAAAGTAGAATAAGAAAAAGAACAGAGCCTTGGCTTTTTCACTGGGCACATACTGGACACAAATAATTAATTGCATATGCATGTGTCATTAAGTACAGAATCTGCATGAGCATAGAACCGGTTTCTTTTTTTTTTTTTATATGAAAGACATGGTCTCTTTTACTTAGGTCCCAAGTATAGCTAAGACAGAAGTTGGTGGATGGGTAAAAATAAATCAAAGTCATCTCAGAATGATAATTTGGTGCAGTGCAGTAGGAAGAGCCCTTCATCCCAGAACCAAGAGGACCTGGATTCAAATCCTGTCTCTAGAACACACTGTCTAATTGTGCAAACAACTTAATGCCTTTGTGGCCCATGTGGCTTTCTGAGAGTTTAAGTTGTAAAGAGGGTGAATTGGCACAGGAATTTTCTTTCCCCAATGCTCCTTATGTTGATGAAATTATGGGTCTCATAAGACAAATAAATAAATGTTTTCTAAATCTCCTAAGTGAGAGAACAAAGTGAAAAAACTTTATCAGAAGAATCGCAGTCCAAGAAATAAGAATAGTCATTCTGATTAGGAAATAATCAAGGAATTCCAGGCATAAACAAGAAGAAAATAGTAAAAAATATCCAAGATTCAGAATTTGAATAAGGGATAGTAAACAGGCCCTTGCCTGAAAACTTTAATTTTAATGACTATATTCCTTAAACAGCTTAGAAAAGAAAGATATTAGCATCATTACCTAAAGTAGTTTGTTAAAATAGGATGTTACCGGATTTTTGGCAGAAGGAATCTCCTTCCTCCCATCCCATCTTGTTCTTTGATGTTTCTGGTGATGTCTCCAACAGTGGTCTCAGGCTGATATTCAAAGTTTCTATCACTACTTCCCCATGGGCTAGTGCCACTATATAATCCCACCATTGAACATAGACTATATCTTATATTACTTGCCCATGGCATTATTGGTAGTACTTGCTCTGGGTACCAGAATTTCTTCCTATGGCTCTACCTAGCTTATATGTTTAGTGTTTCTGTAGGCAGCTAAAATCAACACTCAATATTGGGAGGAACAAAGCATTCGGCACAATGGTGCCTTATTGCTAACTTGTATTCATGTGACAGTTATGAGGATATAAAGTAGGCTAAGAAAAACATATAAGCATTCTATTGCAGCTAGTTAAGTAGCACATGCTATTAAAATAATGTGCTACTTGAGAATCTTAAATTTTTTATAGCTCAGGATATTTGGCAAAGATGAATTGTAACTCTTCACTGGAATCCTTGAAAGTTAAATTTTCTGTGCTCTAGTTTTATAATACATTTATAGAGGCTATAATCTTGGATGGACTATGTAAATGGATCTAGGTCTTCTTTTCTTCTACTATTTGTATTACATTTTGTGGGTGGTGGCTGGTTAAGTGTATAGGTGAAGGATAACTAAGCTGCCCTTTTAGCACTTGAATGTCTAGTATTGCACAATCAGGGAATCTGGTGTCACATTAAGGCAATTCTTATAATATAATCAAAGTTCTGATGTTGTACTGTCCTTTAAATGAAACAAACTAATGAAATGTATTGACCCTCCTTGTGCACTTCTGAAGCAAAATGACTAAGCGACATTGAGGAAACATGAAATACGTTGACATTGATTGTGAAGTCTGCATTCCCAGAGTCACTTTGGTGCTTGATTAAAGTGTCACATTGACAATATAGCCCCTTTTGAACAGGAAATTAATACTAGCCTAGTGGCAAAGAATGTTCTTCCAGAATGAAACTTGCATGATCTCTAATCTTCCTCAGAAAAGATTGACCATATCTAGCACCATGACAGGGCCTAGCATTTTTGTGATGATTATAGAAGAATAATCAGACATGTCATCACTCTAATTATTTTTAATGGGTTATGTAAGGTTTACTTTTACTGGTTCTATATAATCATAAAATGATCAGGCAGGGAAAAAATTGGATCTGTGTCTACAGAGGAAGTACCTTTCTAAATTTTATTTGTTATCTATAGGGTAGGGGCGAAAAGGATACCAATAGAGTTCCTGAAGGTCAAGGTAGGATTTATTGTGGGACAAGCAGAAAAGCATTCTCTCTAATGGGAGGGAGGATCATTCTGGCCATAGCAATGGTAGCTGACCAAAGCGTGGGCATTCAGTACTAGATATGGCTAAAGATGAGTATCTTCTATTCCATCCTGACTAATTGCAGATTCCCATTAAGAGTAAACATTAGAATAGACATTTAATTTGAACACTGACTAAAAATTACCCTTGTCTTAAAATAAGTGTTAAGATCATTTATATTTTGCATATGACAGGGGGAAAAAGTCTACTAATTTTTGTAGTTCTGTTAATGGGACTACTGAACTGGGTATTTAAACATTAACTTCCACTGGCAAATGTGTTCAGCTTTGTTGAGAACACAGATAGACTGCTTTTCTAGAATTCAGGGAGGAAAAAAAGTGAAAGAACTTGCTAGATAAAAGATCAAAGGACAGACACACCTGGTTTTCTACCCCTACTTGCCCCTTTCACATGAAGGATGTTATTACTTTAGGTTTCAGCTTTCCCTCTGCTTCATTAATTTCCTTTCTATGTTGCTTAATAATTCACCCAGTGGACAATAGCATGTTGACATTATCAGCATTGGGAGATTGGTAACTATGGCACTGTACAAAGTTTCTTTTTAAAAATACTTCTCCCCCTGTATTATAGAAGGCATAAAAAAGGGTAAATAGGAGTGAGGGAGGAGGTAGATGGGATGGATTTGTTTCTACTTCTGTCTTTAGGCATGTTTAAGGGTAGTAAGATCAAGAGGATGGACACCCAAGTCTGACTTCCTCCTGACAGATGTAGTGACTCACAATCAGTATGTTGTTATTGCTTTGTGTACCATGCCCATTATGTTGGCCTTTGCTTCTGTGATTTCTCTTCCCTGCTGCCCTACATCATTGGCGAATAAGTTCCTTTTCCATCTGTGGCTGGCCTCCTCTCTTGTCCTTTGCCTGCAGGAATATCTTTTGTTATGATTTGATATGTTTTAGTCATGCTGTGCCATAGTAATAAGAACAAGAGGGTGGGAACCAAGATTTCAGCTGCCCTTTGTTGCCATGGCTCACCTTCATGAAGAATTGTTGATTTGGAAGCACTGCTGCTGTTTGGCCTTCCGTTCTTCTTTTTAATTCTCCTTCCCTGCTGAATTACCTAGCAAACAATGCCTACTCTTTATTGCTAAACTCACACTTCCACCCACATAGAGCCATATTTTTTACTCACTAATAAGAAAAACTTGAAAAATAGAAATTCAAAGATTTTTGTTTTGGTTTTGATTGTTTTTTTAAGTTGTTAGTGAAGATATTCAGTGTTATAAGGTATCTTGGTCTCCATTCTGTCATCCAAGAGCCTCAGAAGTTATAAAAGCCAGTTATTCTTTCTGATGATTTTTTTAAATATTGAGATTGTGCTGATGAGATTCCTAGGGCTTTTGTGAATAATGTTCCATACATAGTCTCAGGATCACTTTCAAATTTCATCTATAAAAATTTACTTGAACATAGCAATTAAATTTGCCCATGTCTACACAAAAATAGAGTGCTATTTCTTAGCATTTTGTTAACATTGAGATTTTGTAAAAGTTCATATCCAGAGGGCGGCTAGGTGGTGCAGGGAATAGAGCACGGGCCATGGAGTCAGAAGGACCTGAGTTCAGATCCGGCCTCAGACACTTATCACCCACAAACAAAAACCTAGCCATGTGACCTTGGGCAAGTTACTTAACCCCAATTGCCCTCCAAAAACAACAAAAAAAACCAAAAAAACAAAAAATAAGTTCATATCCATTGTTATTTTTATTCTCTCCCACATTTTGTCAAGGTGTCTCCTCTAAATTCCATTTTTGTGAATATACTAAAATTTGAAATCCTAGATGGCGGAGTAGAAACAGCTCTTCCAAGCCTCTCTGCCCCCAGATTCTCCACAAACTATGTAAAAAAGGACTCTGAAAATCTTCTGGAGCCCCAGCACCCACAGAACGACACAGAGAAGCTAACCTCCCGCTGAGGACAGCCCAGCACCCTGCAGGAAGGACCAGCGCAGTGGTCTGGGAGCCGGCAGCGCGCAGAGCGCAGGAGCCGAGCCGAGCCCAGGTCCACGTGAGCCGAGGTTTTAGCCCCAGGGCGGCAGGGCCAGCAGCCGGCTGGAGGAACCCCAGAACACCAGGAACTGTGGAGACGCCAGAATTATCAACATAGACTTGCCTAGGACAAAGTAAGAGGTTAGTGTCCTATGGACTTTGGGACCTGTATTTGGGGAATGCGTCAGCTCCCTCCCCTGGGGGCTAGAAGCTGCTGAGGAGACACGCCACTGTGTAGTTTTCAGAGGCATTTCCGGCTCCCAGCCTACAAATCGTGGGGAGATCCAGCGATCAGTCTTGGGGGGTAATCGCTCTTGCTTTAACCTCCCTGGATCTGGATTGTGATCTAGGGTGGAAGTTGTGGGTGGGTTTACAGCTTGCCAGAAACGGAAGTTGCCCCCCACACGTTCGGGACGAAAATTCCTCTATCTGGCCTTAAAGCCATAGTGTGGCAACAAGCCCAAAAGTCAAGCAATTAAGTGGCAACATGCCAAGGCAAAGGAAACAGAAAAATGCAACCCTAGACTCCTATTTTGGGGGCATAGGCGGGAAAAGGACTGTGAGGTCAGAAGTCCTGCTCCAAAAGCCCCAGGGGAAAACATGAGCGGGTTGCAGGCCATAGAGGACCTTAAGAAGGACTTTAAAAATCAAATAAGAGAAGTGGAGGAAAAATTGGAAAGAGAAATGAGAAGGATGCAGGAAAAGTATGAAATGAGGTCAACAGCCTGACTGAGGAAAACAACACCTTAAAAAATAGACTAACTCAAATGGCAAAGGAGGCCCAAAAGGGCAATGAGGAGAAGAATGCCTTAAAAAGTCGAATTTGCCAGATGGAAAAAGAATCTCAAAAGTTCACTGAGATTCATTCCTTCAGAGTTAGACTGGAGCAAATGGAAGCTAATGACTTTATGAGAAATCAAGATGCTGTTAAGCAGATCCAAACAAATGAAAGATTAGAAGGCAATGTGAAATATCTCATGGGAAAAACCACTGACCTGGAAAATAGATCCAGGAGAGACAATTTAAAAATTATTGGACTACCTGAAAGCCATGATCAAAGAAAGAACCTAGAAATCACCCTTCAAGAAATTCTCAAGGAAAACTGCCCTGATGTTTTAGATCCAGAGGGCAAAATAGAGGTTGAAAGAATCCACAGATCACCTCCTGAAAAAGATCCCAAAAAGAAAACTCCCAGAAATATTATAGCCAGGTTCCAGAATCCCCAGATCAAGGAGAAAATACTCCAAGCAGCCAGGAAGAAACAATTTCAATATTGTGGAAACACAATCAGAATAGCCCAGGACCTGGCAGCTTCTACACTGAGGGAGAAAGGGCATGGAATATGATATTCCAGAGGGCAAAACTGGGATGAACCCAGGGTCACCTACCCAGCAAAACTGAGTATTTTGTTTCAGGGGAAAATATGGTTATTCAGTGGAATAGAGGACTTTCAAGCATTCTTGAGGGAAAAACCAGAGTTGAATAGAAAATTTGACATCCAGACACAAGAAGCAAGAGATGCCTGAGAAGGTAATCAGGGAAAAGAAATCAAAAGGAACTTATCAAAGTTGAACTATTTACATTCCTATATGGAAAAGCAATAACTGTGACTGATGATATCTTTCTCACTATGAAAATAATGGAAGAAGGGGGTGTGTTCATATGAATACATATGTGAATGTGTGTGTATATGGTTACAGTTATATATGGATAGAGGGCATAGGTTGATTTTGTTGGGAAGGGAGAGTACTCAAGGGATGAAATTATGAGGTGAGAGAGGAAAGTGGCAAGAGGAGATGGGGAGAGACATGGTAGGGTAAACTATCTCATGTAGGGAAGTGGGTGCAAAGGAGGGGGAGAATAAGGAAGGCTAAAAAGGCAAAACCACATTCACATTGAATTTGGTTCAGGGAGAAAATGACATACATACTAAATGGGATATCTCAACCTGCAGCAGGATGGGGGAAGGGGGATGAGAGGAGGGATGATGGATGGGAGGGCATCCTTGGGGTGAGGGGAGGTTGGAAGTACCCACTATAGAAGAGGGACAGGATCATGTAGGGAATGGACCAGGTGGGGGGTGGGATGAGTGGGAGGGAATTATAAGCAGCCTTGTACAATATATCTACTATGATAATGTTTTGCATAGCTAGACATGTACAACATATACTGAATTACTTATATCCCAAGAAGGAATGGGTGACAAGGGAGGAAGGAAATGGATCTGAAATTCAAGGTCATAACATTAAATGTTTCAAATATATATATAAATACTATTATTAATACTCTTTTGCCTATAATTGGGAGATAAGATGTGCAGGCATTGGGACACAAAGATTCATCTTCCTCTAATGGAAAAGTCGATGGGGGTATGGGAGAAGGTATGGGAGAGAGCAGATTGGAGGAAGCGATATCTTGTGGGACTGCTATTCTGGGAGGTTGGGTAGGGGAATAATGGGGGGAAAATGATTGTAACTCAAAATCTGGCGGAAATGAATGATGTAAAACAGAAGTTAATAAAGTATTTGTTTAAAAAAAAATTTGAAATCCTTGTCCACAATTTTGTTTTTAAATTTAACCAGTCAAATTAAGAAAAAATCCTCTGTTGCCAAATTTGGGCTTTGTCACTGAGCAGAATTCTGATAACATTCAAGTTTTTTTTTTCTTTACATTATTGTGATCATGGTTTAAATGATCACAAGAGAACTTGGTTTTGCTCACCTCTCTCTGCATCTGTTCATACAAGTCTTCCATTGTTTTCCTAAATTTTTCATTTTTTACCATTTTATGTAACAATAAAATTTGATTAGCTTCTCATACCACAATTTGCTTAGCCATTTACACATTTGTGAGCACCCTCTTTGTTTACATTTTCTGTTCTTATTAAGGATTAATGAAGTAAGAATTTATAGTGAGGGATTATCAGATAAAAGGAAAAAAATTTACCATCTTCATGGTGATTAATTGTATTATATATTAGAAAGAACTTGTTTCCATATTAAACTGTGATACTAAGGGAGTTTGTGACATTTCCATGATTGGAGATCCTTCAAGGCATAATGGATAACCATCTGCCTATAACGGTATTCCAAATTTGCCAATTAGCAAGGGATTAAATTAGCATAGAGCCTTTTAACTCCAGGTGCCTACAGTTCTACCTTGATTTTAAATATCTCTTCTTAAAAGGTTTAAAATGGATCATCTTTCACAGGAAGCATAGATTTCTCTTTAATAAAAAGGGACAAACATAAACAGAAGTTATGAAACATGGAAAAATGGGGAATTAGTTTAGAATATTGTGAAAAGAAAGCAAACATCTGGCATTGGTTTGCTCAGTTAGATAAAATATGATACAGGCCAGGTATCTGATAACCTTAGAAATGAGTATGGTGTTTTTATAGAGTATTGGGACCATAAAATGTTTTGACTATTCCCTCTGAAGGTCAATCCTTCTATCTGTTGTTGCAATTGTTCAATACATTTATGGTATCTTCATCAGCTTCAGAACTGTGAATGACTATTATACAATACTTCCCACTTTAAAAAATAATCATGTTTTCTTTCTCTGTGGGAAAGAAAATCAGTGGAGAAGGGGTAACTCTATGGTTTTTCTAAAAGCAATTAAAATTAGACTGACAATTTTATTATTTGTTTTGCTATGTGATGCCCAACATAGGCATAGTCACTTGGATATAGGTATACCCTTGTGAGTGTCCACATCATTATATATTTGGGACAATTCACCTAGAAAGGTGGATATTCCATCCTTATAATGCCTCCCTTAGGTACTCAAAGGCGCTTTCTTGGAAGGGCCACTAACAGTCACCGATTGCTCTTGTAAGCAGTCCCCAGAGCAACAGATCTTCTGTAGTTTTCTTTAATGGAGTCGGGATGATGAATTTACATCTATATATCAGAAACATTGTCTTCTGCCCTACATTACTAATGTCAGAAAATTGCCACTATATAATTCATCAAAGTATTTCTATAGACTCTCTCCTTTATTATCTTTTCTCTTGCAAACTGTATAATTTGCCTTCATTCTACGTCAAGAAGGGGAACTTTAATCTTGCCTGGTTGCAGACGATGGGTCTTTGCACATTAAAGGGACTGAGGAGAAGGTAGCCACTGCAGGCTAAAGGATAGGTACAAAATAGCAGGAATCATCAGTCATATTGTGATGGTTCTAACTACTGGACAAAAACATTGCCAAGGTTACAGCTTAAAAAAATGGCCCTGGAATATTTGTGACAAAAATGGAGAGCCTGTTTATTCATAGTATGCTATGGTTTATTTTTTTTTCTTCAGAATCACTATCCCATAATATTTGTTGATCTTTTAAAACAAATAAAAATATTTCCCCTTTCTTCTATCATTCTTTGTGAACTTTAATAACAGAAGATAATAGGAAAGAAAGGTCTGATAATATAATCTCAGTGCATTTCCATCCCAGTAGCATAATGGACTCTGGTAAATGACAGACCATCTTTATTGATTTTGGAGTCCCCAGGCTTTGATGTTTGGATATTTACTCTACAGTTCCCATGGCGTTTGATCTGATGGTTCTAGTATAGGGCTAATTGAAGTTCATAATTCAAATACTGACAGGTATCTCAAAAGTAGTCATCAGGTGGGGCATCAATAATCATGCCTGTAGTCTACAAGTGGAGTTAAACTGTAAGCTGCATAGTATAGTTAGTATTAAAAAAGAGAGAGTTTTTGAATGCTGTTTAAGGCATTTGAATGGCTTTGGAAAATTAATGCAGGTAATGCCCATGAAAGTTAATTTACCTTGTTTTACCTTATATTGAACTACACAGGGAAAGAATGCCTTGATGGCAATATCAGTGTAATTTATAATCAAATGGGACAAAGGCATCAGGAGCAAATATTTTCTCACAAAGTTGTAATATTGCTATTCCTAATAGTAGCTAACATTTATGAAACACATTTCGTTTTGTAAAATTCTTTCCATGTATTATTTCATTCAATCTTATAAGAAGCATGCTATTCTAATACCCATTTTTCACATGAAGAAAACTAGCGCAGAGAAATTAAATTGATTGATTAGGGTCACACGTGATTAACTGCATATGGCACAATTAGAACTCAATCTTTCTGACTTCCATACAAGCAGTCTAGCTACTACAACGCACTACCTCTCTTCTAGGTGAGAAGTGTGTATATAAACCAATATTGTAATTGTATATTGCAAGGGAGGATATAACAGAAAGTTTAAGGGGATAAGGAATAAAAGATTCCTCTTTCAGGATGGCTCTAGGTGTATGGATTCTTTTTTTGTCAATATTACCTCGAGCTTACTTCAAAGATATTTCTTCCATTAGCTTTCAGGGTAAATGAAATTCCAGTAATTGAATTTGTGAAGTAGTATGGATGAGTATTAGATTCAAATCAACACATTTATGAAGTGCCTACTATGTGTCTGGCATTGTGATAAGCACTGAGGATTTAAAAAGACCCAAAAGATAGTCCCAGACCTCAAAGAGCTTACAGTTTAATGCAGGAGACAACATGGAAATGAATATGTACGAAGAAAACTAGATGCCAGATGAAAAGGAAATAATCAAAAGAAGGAAAGCACTGGAATTAAGAAGTTTAGCGAAGGTTTGTATAGAAGGCAAGATTTTAGTTGGGGTTTAAAGGAAGCCAGGCAGATCAGTCATCAAAGTGGAGGTGAAAGAGCTTCCTAGGCAGAGAACCAGAGAAAATGCTTGGAGCCAAGAAATGGAATATGTTGTTCATGGAACAGCCAGGAGGCCAGTGTCACTAAATCAAACAGTACATGTCAGATCAGGAAGACATATTGAGGTTCAAGTCTTCCATGTGACACCTACTAGCTCTGTGGGAAAGTTAATTTACTTCTCAAAGCTTCAAGGCAATACTCTCAAATTATAAATTGTAAGAGAATTGCCCATCTGCATTGATGGAAAGGCTTTATATATAGTTTGTTTCAATGATGAAATCACTTGTATGGAAAACAAACAAATTTGTATAAATCCCTTGGGTTAAATGAGTATCTAGAAGGCTATATGTTAAAATAAAATCATATTAACTGAGATGATCATTTAATTAATAACTAATCATATCAAATTAATCACTACTTATGTTTAATGGAAAGTATTTATACAACCTAGATTGGATTGCATGTCTCCATAGTGGGGGAGGGAGTAGGAGAAGGAGGGAAAGAAAATTTGGAACTCAAAAGCTTGTGGAACTGAATGTTGTAAACTAAAAGTAACTAAATAAATAATTTTTTTTAAAAATCCCTAAACATTCACTAGATCCCATCTATCAATTCCTTGAGCCAGTATTCTATATCTCTCTTCTGTTTCTCAAGCAAACTTCTATCGATACTTGGTACCTATACTTTTTGCCCTCTTCATTTTTTTTTTTAAGCAATTGGGGTTAAGTAACTTGCTCAAGGTTACACGGCTAGTCATTATTTGTGTGTGGGTGCTCATTTTCTGAGGCCAGATTCGATCTCGGGTCATCCCAACTCCGAGGCCGGCACTCTTACTCACTGCGCCACCTAGCCGCCCCTTTTTTAGGGAAATTGGGGTTAAGTAACTTGCCCAAGGTCACACGGCTAGGTTTTTGTTTGTGTGTGTTAAGTGTCTGAGGCTGGATCCGAACTCACGTCCTTCTGACTCCAGGACTGGCGCTCTACTCACTGCGCCACCTAGCCGCCCCCCTCTTCATCTTTTCTAAGCTCTCTGCAATCAGTCTTCTGTCCTCATCATTCAAATGAAATTTTTCTCTACAAAGTTAGCACTGATATCTTAATTTTGAAATCTTATGGCCACTTCTCAATCCTTAAACTTTTTTACCTCTCTGAAGCATTTGACACCTCTTCTCTCTTTTCTAGGTTGTAATGTCATTTATAGTTCCTGGTTCTCCTACTCGGACCCCTCCTTATCAGTTTCCTTTGATCATTTGTTATCTATTCTAAGCCCATTTACTAGGCTTATTTCATGAGTCTCTCTCTGTGTCTGTCTGTCCAATTAGTTCAGGTTTTTGTTTTTTCATTAGGAATGTTTGAAGGTCCCCATTTCATTAAATATTCATCTTTTCCCCTGAAGAATTATTCTCAATTTTTTTGAGGAGGTTATTCTTTGTTATAACCCTAGCTCCTTTGCCTTCCAGAATGATATTCTAAGCTCTCCAAACCTTCTATGTGGAATTGGTAAAATCTTGTAGCAAGACAATATTTGATCTGTTTATTTTTGGATGCTTACAATATTTTCTCCTTGACCTGGGAGCACCGGCATTTGGCTATGATATTCCTGGAATTTCCATTTGGGGATCTCCTTCAGATGTGATCAGAAGATTCTTTCTATTTCTTTTTTACCATTGTATTTCTAGGATTTTCATGTAGTTTTCCCTTATAATTTGTTGAAATTTGATGTATAGGCTCTTTTTTATCATGGCTTTCAGGTAGTCTAATAATTCTTAAATTACCTTTCCTTGACCTATTTTTCAGGTCAGTTACTTTTCCAATGAGATAGTTAACATTTTCTTTTTTTATTCTTTTGATGTTGTTTTATTGTTTCTTGATGTCTCATAGAGTCCTTAGCTTTCATTTTCCCAATTCTAATTTTTAAGGAATTTCCATCTTTAGAGAGGTTTTGTACTTCTTTTTCCATTTGGCCAATTTTACTTTTTAAGGAGTTCCCTTCAGCAGATATTTGTGCCTCTTTTACCATCTGACCAATTCTGATTTTTAAGGTTTTATTTATTTTCTTCAGTATTTTTGTGCCTCTTTGACCAATCTGTTGACTCTCATCATATTTTTTTGTGTCACTCCCCTTTCTTTTCCCAATTTTTTCTCTACCTCTCTTATTTGATTTTGAAGCCATTGTATGCATGTTTTCCTGCTTCCATTTACTTCACTTTACATCAGTTCATACAACTTAAACTTTTCTGTATTTCTCATAGTCATTATTTCTTAGAACACAGCAGTATTTGATTTTGAAGTTTATTTTTGGTCCAAGATGTTTCATCAGTACATAGAACTTCCAGATAGGAAATTGTCTGCTAATGGTTATTGTCACTTGTTCCACTTATAGTCTTACAGATTTGGGGATATACTGAGAGATGAGGTCACTTGACCAAAGTTAGGAAGGATGTGTCTGAGAGGAAACTCAAACCCAACTTATAATGACTCTGAGGCCAGCTCTCTGTTAACAGTTTTTTTTTTCCTCAAAACATGGATTATTATAATTTATATATAATTTTTAAATTATTTCTCCACTTCAAGATTGTTTCCATGTCTTACCATTAGAAGAAAGTATCCACAAGAGATCATGCTTAGGGTCAACAGGAAAATCATAGATTATGAGGACTGGAAGGATCAATGACATCACTTAGTACAACCCCTTGATTTTACAAGTGAGACTGAGATCCAGAAAAAATGCACTTATATATTTGTTTTGCAACTATTGTGTAATTGACTTCCCTGTGATCATATAGAATGCTAGTAGCTGGATGATAAAATGAAGAGAGTGGTGAACTTGATGTCAGAAATAGCTGAATTCAAATTCTACCAAAAACACTTCCTTAGCTGTGTGACTTTGAGAAAGGCACAATCTTTCTCATTTGAAAAGGGCAAATAATTTCATTTATTTCCCAGAATTCTTGTGAGAAACACATGAAGCAACACACATAAAACATAAATTCTAGTTATTCTTATTAATGCCATTTTCATTGTTATAGTGCAGAGATACAATGGGAAGCCAGATGCCATGTTTCCCAGTTTATTTCCCTCTAGTGTGCATCATTTTACAAAAAAGAAAAAACGCATGAAAATAAAGACACGAGTTCCAGTCAAAATATATAAAGAGGTTTGGAAAGTTTCTTCCCTGGGGCCATTCACACAAGCCTCTTGGTTTAGGTCACCACCCCTAGTGTGGCTGCCAAGTTCTCTGCTTGAGTACAACTGCTCATCAGTGCCTGATGTGAGGAAAAGTCATTTCCCTCTCCTGCTTGTAAGATAAATAAGAATTTAAAAAGTGATTCACTTGAAAGGGCCTACATATTTCTTCTCATTTCATGCCCTTGCTTGCTTCAAGCTTGTTGCTCTGATATTTTTTGAGACTCAGAACACGTGGGGTATTTCAAAACACCAACTATTGGAGATAAAACTGCTCTGGGCCTAGGGCAGAAAACGTAGGGCTACATGAAAGCAAAATAGGATGAGAGCTTTTCAATCAATTTGATGAAAAATTTAAGTTAATTAAAAGAATACTCTATTTTTCCCTAGAAGGCGACACTGATCTTTATTATTAATGCACACCAGTGTTTCATAACTGTGCATAATAATGGCCTGTAACATCAGGCACAATTTCATCCAGAGCCTAATTTGTTACAAAATCTTTTCTGGTATTCTTCAAGCATGGCCTTTGCCACTGTCTCCCTCATGCTCTTGGGCTAATTCCCAATTCCTAAAGGATATCTTACTTTATGCTTTCACCTGAGAATTAATTTACCAGATTGTTTTTAACTTTAAAGCTTTAAAAAAAATCATCTAGAGAATTTTTAATTTACTTTCATTTCCTTTTTTATTCTTTATGTTCTATTAATAGAAAAGGCACCAAGGCTTCATATTCGTACAACAGCATTTTATGCTGTAAGAGCACATCTAACCTCTGTTAAGAAGGAGATTGAAAGATTGGATTTGTTTTGTGCAAATGATCAAATTTATATGAAAAAATAATAGAAACAACATACAAATCAGATAGTTAAGGAACATGACAGATTGAACTTTGGAATCAGAATCAGAATCAGAATTTGGAATCATAAAGATCTGAGTTTTAATCCTTTTAAGATACTGAGTAGTTGTGTGACCCTGGGCAAGTCATTTAACCTCTCTCAGTCTCAGTTTCCACATCTATTAAGAAAAATACCTACCTCACATGGACATTGTGAATATCAAGCAAAATAACATGGAAAATGCTTTATAAATCTTGAAACATTATAAATGTTAGTTACTAAATATAAATTCAAGTGTATATATGAATATATATCCATCTGAATAATAATTTATTGAATATTAAATATAAAAGAACTTGCTTCAGGACAAGCTCTATCTGAACACTATCAAAAAGATGGCAACAAGATGATAATATATGAATAATAGTATTTATTAAGTTCCTCTGGTATATTCTGTTAGATGCTCTATGGGATTCATGCAAATACAATTTGATATATGACTACATCTTTAAGAGAATTTACATATTTCATTGAGAAAATAAGCCATACAATCATAAAACAGAATAATACAAGAATGTATATGACAAAGGGACAATGTGATTGGGATAAACTATTAAGTAGCATAGGGAAAGGCAGTATGGCTTAGTGTAAAGAACACTGGACTGAAATTTGGGTTTGGCCTCTAATCCTGTCTTTTTTGCTAGGGTCTTACAAAATCCATGGATAAGTCAATTCACCTCTCTATGACTTTTCTCATATGTGAAATGAGGGGGGTAAGACTAGATGAGCTCTAAGGGTTTTGCTAGTGGTAAAATTCTATACCATCATCATCATCATCATCATCATCATCATAATTATGGCAACAACTAAAAATTAGATAGAGTTTGTCCATTTACTTAAAAAAATTGAAAGTATGATTTTCTACAAATCAGGGATAGGATTAAATTAATTAGTCCTAAATTATGTTATACAATTTATGGTCAGGATGCTCTAGTTATTGGTTTTGAAGTTGAGCTTTAAGAAACTTCAGTTTTTCATTTTATTGTGTTAACATTGAGTTAGAGTTTCATGGATCCATTATGGAGAGTTATACTCTAAGAGGTAGATGCTATTATTATTTCCATTTTACAGATGAGGATACTGGGGGGAAAAAGAGAATAAATAATTTGCCATGATCACAGAGCTCGTAAGTATCTGTGTTTCCTTCTATGAAATATTCAAAAAGTGTTAATCCAACCTTTGTTTAAAAATGTTTAATGAAGAAAAACAGTCTATCTCCTAAGTAATCCTATTCAATATTTAAATAGCTCTACTAATTTTATTGCTTATTTTTGTTTTGTTATTGATACATTTTCCTTTTTATATTTTTCATAAATGATTATGTCCCTCCCATCCAGCACCTAGAATCATCACCTGTAATATTTTTAA
This sequence comes from Gymnobelideus leadbeateri, assembly GCA_011680675.1. Classification (NCBI taxonomy): domain Eukaryota; kingdom Metazoa; phylum Chordata; class Mammalia; order Diprotodontia; family Petauridae; genus Gymnobelideus; species Gymnobelideus leadbeateri. Next base: position 325,737 of record WOXC01004253.1, on the reverse strand, counting down.
AAGAAAGTAAAAATGGGGGGTGGGTGGAGCCAAGATGGCAGAAAGGAAGCAGTAACTTCTCTAAGCTCCTCTGTGAATCCCATAATTAAACCTTAAAAAGTGAATGTGAATGGATTCTGGAGTGATAAAATCCATTTGGAGACGGAGTGTGGCAGAATCCAGCCCAGGAAAGTGCCCAGCATGTCCAGACAGGGCGAGCACAGAGCATGTGGGGTCTGCACAGCTCAGACTTAAGAGCAGACAAGCAGAACACACCAGAGAGAGAAGAAGCCCCAGCTTGAAGACTTACCAAGGATGCATCACAGTCATCTCGCCTTCATTTCACGAGGGGACAGGAGGAATCATTGGAGCCAGGTAGGAGAGTTGGGCCCCCAGGGGAGACAGCAGCTTCTCCTGCAGCTATCAGCCCCCAGCCTGGAAGTGTAGAAATTGCCTGCATGGTATAATACAGGGGCTAGAATGGCAAAGTAAATTCTAGTTCCTCAGATCCTCCCATCCCTCATTCATGAAGTAGAAAACCCAAAGATAAGTCTCCCACCCAGATTGAAATCCCAAGTTAGTGGAAATAGCTTCAGGCTTGGGATTCTCCAAGAAGGGGTGAAACTGAGACAGCCAGAAGTCTGAAGAGAAGAGAGGGAGGGGTCCCAATGAGCCCCACTTCACCTGACCAACAAATGCCTGCTTATATCCCAGGGGTATAGAGGCAGAAATCTGAAGTGGTCAGATTGCCTCACCTCCACAGACTACTCTGTGTGCATCTACATTCCTCTCTGAGATTCCTGCCTTAGCCACAAACTAGACACCCAGAAGCTACAGCATTCAAAGTAAAAGACCAGGCCCTTAGCTCACAGCCTGAGAAATTAAGAAATAGGAAATCACAATGGGAAGGAATGAAGCTGAGAAGGAGAAGGAGAAGGCAAGAAAATTGATCCGAGATTACTATGTAGGTCAAGAACAACCAAATACACAGGACAATTTGGACTCCCTACCCACATCTGAGACCACGGAAGGAAATACAAACTGGTCTCAAGCCCAAATAGCATTCTTGGAGGAGCTTAAGAAAGATTTTAATGACGAAATCAGGGAGGCAGTGACCAACTTGGAAAAAAGTCTCAGTGAAGAAAACAAATCCTTAAAAAAGTAAAATTAGTGAAGTTATTGGAGAAAATACCTCCCTTAAAAACGCCTTCAAAAACTAACTGAGCTTTTTGGCTTCCAGCTTGTGGTGGTGAAGGTGCAACTTCTTTCGGTCGTCCCGAATCCAGGTTCATCTGACATCGGCAGCCACCCCACAGCGTCCAGGCCAAGTCTTCACCTTCATCGCCGCCATGCCACCCAAGCTTGACCCAAATGAAATTAAAGTAGTGTTTTTAAGATGCACTCGTGGTGAAGTTGGTGCCACATCAGCTCTGGCCCCCAAAATTGGTCCCTTGGGTTTGTCTCCCAAAAAGGTTGGTGATGACATTGCCAAGGCAACCAGTGACTGGAAAGGGTTAAGGATCACAGTGAAGCTTACCATTCAGAACAGACAGGCTCAGATTGAGGTTGTACCTTCTGCCTCAGCCTTGATCATTAAAGCCCTAAAGGAACCTCCGAGGGACCGAAAGAAGCAGAAAAATATTAAACACAATGGAAACATCACTTTTGAAGAGATTGTCAGCATTGCTCGGCAGATGAGACACTGGTCCTTGGCAAGAGATCTCTCTGGAACCATTAAAGAGATACTTGGGACATCCCAGTCTGTGGGCTGCAACATTGATGGCCGACATCCTCGTGATGTCATTGATGACATCAATAGTGGGGCTGTTGAATGCCCAGCAAGTTAAAAGCTCCAAAGGAGAATTCAATAAAATTAATGTTTGACAACAACAACAACAACAAAAACTAACTGAAGACTATAATTCGCTAAAAATTAGAATCAATCAAATTAAAACTCAGAACTCTATGATGAACCAAGAGTCAATCAAACAAAACAAGACAATTGAAAAATTGGAAGAAAATGTAAAATACCTCACAGGAAAAACAACTGACCTGGAGAACAGATCCAGGAGAGACAACTTAAGAATTATTGGTCTACCAGAAAGTCATGATGAAAAAAGCAGCCTAGACAACATCCTCCAAGAGATTGTCAAAGAAAACTGTCCTGAGGTCCTGGAATCAGAAGATAAAATAGTTATCAAAAGAATTTACCGGACTCCTCCTTGAAAGAGATCCCAAATTGAAAACTCCAAGAAACATAGTAGCCAAATTCCAGAATTACAAGATTAAGGAAAAAATTCTGCAAGCAGCCAAAAAGAAACAATTCAAATATCGTGAAACTACAGTTAGGATCACACAGGACATAGCAGCTTCAACATTAAAAAACTGGAGGAACAGGAATTTGATATTTCGTAAGGCAAGAGAGCTAGGACTACAACCAAGGATTAACTACTCGGCAAAGCTGAGCATAATCTTTCAGGCAAGGAGATGGTCATTTAATGAAATAAGGGACTTCCAGACATTCCTGATGAAAAAGCCAGAGCTCAATGGAAAATCTAATCTCCAATTACAAGACTCAAGAAAGACATAAAAAGGTAAATAAGGAAAACACAGACTCACAATACATATCTGCACACACCCACACTCATACACACATGCTCATTACTTGGGATGCAACAAGAGCAAAATGTTCACATCCCTATATGAGGAGCTGATAACTGTCAATATTGAAATTTTTATGACTATCATGACCTTCAAAAGGGTTATACTTAGATAGAGAGTGTGGGTATGGATGCACTAACCAGAAGACTTAAAAAAACCTATTAAGGGAATTAAACGGACTGTAATGGTATAAAAGGAAAGGATGAGATAGGAAAAGTTAAAATATGCCATTCGAAGAGGCATTAAAACACACTATAGTAGAGGGGAAAGAAAGAGGGAGAGGAACATCATTTAAACACTGTTCTCACTGGTTCTGGTTCAAAGAGGGATCAACTTAATCAATGAAGTTTAAGATTCTAATGTGAATAGATACATTAATTCACTAAATAGAGGAAAAGGAGGGAGGGAGAGGAGCACTGTTTGAAATTTACTCTCACTGGTTTGGAGTCAAATGGGGAGTAACTTACTCTGATAAGTGTAAAATTTATTGTGTCCTATAGGTAGTGGGAGGGTAAGGGGGAGGTGAAAAGGAGGAGACTAAAGGAGGAGATTAAAGGGGAGGGATATAGTAGTAAGGGGAGAGGGTAGGTTAAGAAGGGGGGTCACCAGATGGGAACACTGAGGGACGGGGCAGTCAAAAGGGAAAACTTCAAGGAAGGGAAGGGAGAAGGAAGAAAAAAACACATAAACAGGGGAGGGAATAGGATGGAGGGGAAGAAACAGATAGTCATCATTACTGTGAATGTGAATGGGATGAACTCTCCCATAAAACAGAGGCAGATAGCAGAATGGATTAAAAACCATAATCCTACAATATGCTATTTACAAGAAACACATTTGAAACAAAGGGATATCCACCAGGTAAAGGTAAAAGGTTGTAGTAGAATTTATTATGCCTCAGCTAAAGCAAAAAAAAAAAAAAAAGCAGGGGTAGCAATACTTATCTCAGATAAAGCAAAAGCAAAAATATATCTAATTAAAAGAGATAAGGAAGGAAACTATATCCTGCTAAAAGGCACCATTGAGAATGAAACAATGTCATTACTTAATATATATGCACCAAGTCATATAGCATCCAAATTCCTAGAGGAGAAGTTAAAGGAATTAAAGTAAGAAATAGCAAAATTATACTAGTGGGAGACCTTAATCTCCCCCTTTCTGAACTTGATAAATCTAGACTCAAAATAAACAAGAAAGAAGTTAAGGAGGTGAATAGAATTTTAGTGAGACTAGATATGATGGATCTCTGGAGAAAACTGAATGGGGATAAAAAGGAATTTACTTTCTTCTCAGCAGTGCATGGTACATGTGAATAGATACATAAATTCATTAAATAGACCATGTTCTAGGGCATAAAAACCTCTTCAGTGCAGAAAGGCAGAAATATTAAATGCATCATTCTCAGATCATGATGCAATAAAAATTATATGCAATAAAGGTCCATGGAAAGATAGACTAAAAACTAATTGGAAATTAAACAATTTGATCCTAAAGAATGAATGGGTCAAACAAGAAATTATATAAACAATCAATAATTTCATTTAAGAGAATGATAATAATGAGACAACATGCCAAAATTTGTGGGATGCATTAAAGGCAGTTCCTAGGGGAAGTTTTATATCCCAAAGTTCGTACTTGAATAAAGCAGAGAGAAGGCAGGTCAATGAATTGGACATGCAATTAAAAAAGCTAGAAAAAGAACAAATTTAACATCCCCAATTTAGTACTAAATTAGAAATATTGAAAACCAAAGGAGAGATTATTAAAATTGAAATTAAGAAAACTATTGAATTAATAAATAAAACTACAAGCTGGTTTTATGAAAAAACCAATAAAATTTATAGACCCTTAGTCAATATGATAAAAAAAGAAAGAAGAAAACCAAATTATGTGTATAAAAAATGAAAAGGGTGAATCTACCTCCAACAAAGAGGAAATCAAAAAATTATTAGGAATTCTTTTTCCCAATTGTATGCACATAAATATGACAATCTTAGTGAAATGGATAAATATTTACAAAATTCCAATTTGCCCAGATTAACTGAAGAGGAAGTGAATTACCTAAATAACCCCACCTCAGAAAAAGAAATCAAACAAGCCATCAATGAACTCCCTAGGAAAAAATCTCCAGGGCCAGATGGGTTTACTAGTGAATTCTATCAAATATTTAAAGAACCATTGATTCCAATACTCTACAAACTATTTGAGAAAATTAGTGAAGAAGGAATCCTACCAAATTCTTTCTATGACACAAATATGATACTTATTCCTAAATCAGGAAGAGATAAAACAGAGAAAGAAAATTATAGACCAATTTCCCTCACGAATTTAGATGCAAAAATTTTAAATAAAATATTAGCCAAAAGACTCCAACAACTTATCAAAAATAATACACTTTGATCAGGTAGGATTTATTCCAGGAATGCAAGGATGGTTTAATATTAGGAAAACCATCAGTAGAATTGATCATATCAACAATAAAACTAGCAGAAACCACATGATTATTTCAATAGATGCAGAAAAGGCTTTTGACAAAGTACAGCATCCATTCCTATTAAAAACACTACAAACTATAGGAATAAATGGAGCCTTCCTTAAAATAGTTGATAGCATCTATTTAAAACCATCAGCAAGTATTATATGCGATGGGGATAAACTATAAGCATTTCCAATAAGATCAGGAGTGAAACAAGGGTATCCACTATCACCCCTCTTATTCAATCTGGTACTAGAAACGTTAGCAGTAGCAATTAAAGAAGAAAAAGAAATCAATGGAATCAAATTAGGCAAAGAAGAGACCAAGCTATCACTCTTTGCAGATGATATGATGATATACTTAGAGAATCCTAGAGAATCAAGTAAAAAACTACTTGAGACAATAAATAAATTTGGCAAATTTGCAGGATATAAAATAAACCCACATAAATCCTTGGCACTCCTGTATATATATCTCTAATGAAATTCAACAGCAAGAAATAGAAAGAGAAATCCCATTTAAAGTTACTTAGACATTTAAAATATTTGGGAATCTACTTGCCAAAACAAACCCAGGACCTATATGATCACAACTACAAAACACTTCTCACACAAATAAAATCAGATCTAACTAATTGGAAAAATATCAATTGCTCATGGCTGGGTCGAGCTAATATAATAAAAATGACAATTTTACCCAAACTAAATTATATATTTAGTGCCATACCAATCAATTTACCAAAAAAAAAAAAACCTACTTTTTAGAGTTAGACAAAATAGTAACAAAGTTTATTTGGAAAAACAAACGGTCTAGAATATCAAGGGTATTAATAAAAAGAAATGCTAGGGAAGGTGGACTAGCTATGCCAGATTTTAATCTGTATTATACAGCAGCAGTCATCAAAACTGCTTAGTACTGGCAGAGGAGTAGAGTAGTGGATCAATGGCATAGATTGGGCGCAGGAGACCCAGCAGTTAATGAATATAGTAAACTAATATTTGATAAACCCAAAGACGCCAGTTTTTGGGATAAGAATGCACTATTTGACAAAAACTGCTGGGAAAACTGGAATACAGTATGGCAGAAACTGGACATAGACCATTATCTAACACCATATACAAAAATGAATTCTAGATGGGTGCATGATCTAAGTATAAAGGATGATACTGTAAGCAATCTGGGAAAGCAAGGAATAGTTTACCTGTCAGATTTGTGGAGAGGGGAACACTTTAGGACCAAATAACAATTAGAGAGCATTATAAAATGCAAAATGGATAATTTTGATTACATTAAATTGGAAAGCTTCTGTACAAACAAAGCCAATGTAACCAAGATCAAGAGGAAGGTGGGAAATTGGGAAAGGATTTTTACAACCTATGTCTCTGATAAAGGACTCATTTCTAAAATATACAGAGAATTGAGTTAAATCTATAAGAATACAAGTCATTCCCCAATTGATAAATGGTCAAAAGATATGAACAGGCAGTTTTCAGGGAAAGAAATTAAAGATATCTATAAGCATATGAAGAAATGCTCCAAATCACTATTGATTAGAGAAATGCAAATCAAAACAACTCTGAGATACCACATATCTCCAGTCAGATTAGCTAAGATGACAAAACAAGGAAATGACAAATGCTGGAGAGGATGTGGGCAAATTGGAACACTAATGCTGTGCTGGTGGAGTTGTGAACTTATCCAACCATTCTGGAGAGCAATCTGGAATTATGCCCAAAGGGCTATAAATAATTTCATACCCTTTGACCCAGCAATACCACTTCTAGGGTTATAACCCAAAGAGATCATAGAAGAGGGAGGAAGACCCATATGTACAAAAATATTTATAGCAGCTCTTTTCGTGGTTGCAAAGAACTGGAAATTAAAGAGGTGCCCATCATTTGGGGAATGGCTAAACAAGTTTTGGAATATGAATGTTATGGAATATTATTTTGCTATAAGAAATGAGGAGGAGACGGTTTTCATATTTACCTGGAGAGGCTTATACAAAATGATGCTGAGTGAGAAGAGTAGAATCAGGAGGAATTTGTATACAATCACAGACACAACATATGTGTGATGACCAACTATGACAGACTGGACTCTTTTCAGCAATGCAGTGATATAAGTCAATCCCGAAAGACTCATGAAGAAGAGAAATGTGACATCCAAAGATATAACTAGAAAGAACTGAGCTTGAATCCTGATGGAAACAAACTAATTGATCTTTTTCTTTTCATTGTTTGGTTTTATTTCTTCTTTACCATTTTTCATCCCACCTAGTACAATACGCCTTTGTAATTGGACTAATGTCTAATACGAAAGTATCTGCAGATCCTATACTGGACTATATGCTGTTGTTGGGGGAAAAGGAAATTTGAAAATCAAGGAACTATGGAATTGAATTTTGTTAACTGAAACTAAACTAATAAATTAATTTTAAAAAAGAAAGTAAAAATAGTTATGTAAAATCAACCAAATCATGGACGAAGTATGCTATTAAATGCAATGTTCCATACCTATATTCTCCATTTTAGAAAGAACAGAGGTGTATTTTCTCAACTTTTAGTGCGTGTATTTTAGAAGTGGGTGATTGTTCCCTTATTTTTGTTAGTTTCCTATATAACATATATATCATGTTAAATCATAAATAATTGATCAAAATAACATAATAAATAAAAATGAAATTTTTTACTTTGCATCTGCTGCCCTCCCTGGTTTCAAGTCAAGGAAAAGGAAGCCCCATTCAAGGGCAAGTTCATCATTTATATACTCACTACTTGTTATACATCCTTTGTTTTCTAAGAGGGTCAATGAAATCACAGGGTGATGGCTTGATTCACACATGAACTGGATATAAGTGAGGCTGAGTTGCACAGTCCCCAGCTTTGCTTTCTCTTCCAGAGTCACTGAAGTCAATTGGCAATACAAAAGTCAAGATGACTGGTGATGACTCAGGATGTAGTGGATTACCATGGCATCTTTGATGTCTGACCAAGCTCTAAACATTCTACAGCCCCTGCTTCAGCCACCTTTGGAACAAATTATTCTCATCTACCCATTCTGCCAGGGGAAGTCTCCACACATTTGGGAAAGACATTATCCTCACTCACCAACATGTCTGAGGCCTGTCAGTTACCTTCAACCTGGGTTAGCTCATCTACCAAGATGATTTTATCAGGGTGTAATTACTGTATATGCTACAGTTTTTTGAAGCCATTGGTGAGAATTGAGTGCCAGGCGGACATCAAAGGTGGATAAGCAGCTTTGAAAGCGGGGTAGTAAGCCCTCAAACCAGAGATGCTGGTCCTGCCTGAACACCCCACATACTACTATGTTACTACTGGGACCTTGATTAACTCCACCTTCCTCTACCTCCTTCTCCCTGTGTTTGGAAGGCTGGAAAGTAGTGTGCCAAACTCTTCCCAATGCCTTCCTCTATAGAGAGTAGAAAGTAGACTTTCAGATCATTTCACTTTATATCTGTTACCTTCCCTGGTATCAACTTTATGGGATAATATGCACCCTGCTGTCCTCTACTCCCTGCTTTTCTGCCCTTTCTTGTGTATTCTTTCCCCCTTTGGATTGTAGGCTCCATGAAGGCAAAACTGTCTGTCTTTTTATCAACTGCATCCACAGCGCTTAGCAAAAACCTGGGATAGCATAAGCAGTTAATAAATTTATTTTTAATTAGATTGTATTAAAAATCCTCCCCCTTCAATCCTTTGTTTCCCCAATGATTAAAAAAGTGACTGAAACAAAGAAGAAATTTATTTTTTTACTAGTTACATAATTTCCATTTTTATCCTCACCGAATTAAAATGTTTCAATGAAATGTTTCAGCTCTTTGTACTTAAATCATCTATTGTATTTTATCTGATAATTTCTGTGAAGAACTCTCCTCCGTTATAAAAATACCTATTCTCATTCTTAATTTTTCATCTTGTCATGAATTTATTTAATATTTAGATTGTGTTACCATTTTAAGGTACTTGCAATATATAGTTTAAGATATTGTACTGAAAACAATTTTGACCAAAGTATTTCCCATTGTTTTCTAAAAATCTATCAATTGACTATATTAACTGATGAAAGATTAAATGCTATAGATTCAACAGAACTCATATAATAATAATTTGATGACTGATTTTAAGAAAGAAACACAACTTTTGAAGTAGCTTAGGAATGAATTTAGATCATAATGTAGATCTATTAATGCAGATTTAAAAATAAGGAAAAGAGAACAAAGATGGAGATTATACCCCGATTAATTAAAAGAGAGAAGGAAGAGGAGGAGGAGGAGGAGGAGGAGGAGGAGGAGGAGGAGCAGACGAGAGGAAAGAGAGTAATAAGAGATTTGGAACAAAAATTATAGAGTGGAAGGACATTTGACAGATGAGAAGCAAAAGGCAACACTGTTAAAAGAACACCTGAATTCCATATAAACCAAAGTAAATGACCTTATAAATGACTTAAAGATAGGTTACTGTGAGTGTGCTATAAGAAACGAGGAGGAGACGGATTTCATATTTACCTGGAGAGGCTTATACAAACCGATGCTGAGTGAGAAGAGTAGAATCAGAAGAAATTTATATACAATCACAGACACATCATATGTGTGATGACCAACTATGACAGACTGGTTTCTTTTCAGCAATGCAGTGATATAAGTCAATCCCGAAAGACTCGTGAAAGAGAGAAATGTGCAACTTAAGAGTCATATATCTTCCAGAACAAAACATGACGAATTAAAAAAAAAACTGACTATAATACTACAGGAAATAATACAACCCATCCTTCTCTTAACTATATATGAATAATACAACAAAAAACCTGAAACCGCAGATTCTTGCTCCAGGTGGGGGAACAGACTCAGGAAGACTGTAAACTCCAAAACAAAGTAATTACATATAACAATTTCCTTAAATAAAATGCAGTGATTTGAATAGCATAGTATTATTTAACATTCATGAGAGGACAGGAAGAGAATGTAATTTAATCCTCCAAAAAGCAAAGGAGTTCAAGGTTCCATCCAAAAGAACATATTCTGCACAACTGAGCTCAATCACCAATTTAAAAAAATATTGTCATTAAACAAGAGTGGCATTTGATGCATTCCCAAATTTAAAAATAAGGCCTGTTGGGTAGAAAATCAATCAACTTCTAACTATCTAAAACAGAAACGCAAGAAAGGTAAATAAGAATAACTATTAAGAAAATAGTAATGAAATCAATTTGTCCATGGTTATTATTTTAAAGAAATTCATATATGAAAAAAGAAGAGCAAAGAAATATTATGATAGAGAAAAGGGGGCTAAGTCACTAAGATTTAAAGAATACTTAAAGCATCAGGCAAAGAGAAAATGGAAGAGTTGAATTAATGCTCCATGTACTGACAGTCTTAGTAAGGTAAAAGGTAATCAGTATATTTCATGAGAGAGAATAACAAAGTGGGAACTTGTGTGATGGGGGACAGATTAAGTAAAGGATTGATGCAAAGCTTCCAAAGTCCACTTGTGAAGAGTGAAGAAATACCATCCTTTTTATCTCTCAATAAAAGCATAAAATTAGGGAAAAATAGGACAAAAAACACTCACAGGAAGGGCAAAGAAGAAGGCATTAAGAAAGGAGTGTCTTCCCTTCCCCCCAATTATGAAAGAAAAGGGTTCCACTAAGCAACTCTTCTGTGGGACAGGGGATAAGTATCTAACAAGAAAAAATCCTTTAATATATTTTATCTGCACATTAGGATACCACATTCTCTGAGAAAATGTTGTGATTGATTGGAACAACTAATCCCAAAAGAGAAAATATGTATCACAGAAATTATTAAATAAAAAAAGAGGACAAGGTACTGATTGAGAGAAAGCACATATCACCAACTGTTTAAAACCCTAAGATTTGAGCATCAATGAATGGCTTAATAAAACCACAGAATTTGAATATCAATCACCAACCATTTATTATGCACCTGTTAAATGCCAGGGACAGTGTCAAACGACAAGATATAAAGTGAAAAGCAAAATATTTCCTGTCCTCAAGGAACTTTTATTATAAGGTGGGCAACAACAAAAATTCAAGAACAATTTTATATTTGTCTTTTTATCCTTAGTACTTAGCAGAAAGCATAGCAAACAGTAATGGATGAATAAATAGTTACTGATTTATTGTTTATTTGAGCTGGAAGGAGGAAGCATGGATATATTGCCATCAGAATAATTGGAGGGAACATCCAATCTATGTTACAAAATATCCATTGCAGTATTTGTCTTTATATAAGTCATTTCCCCTTAACCTCAAGTCCCATGCCAATGAAACATTTCTTGTGACCAAGAACAACATCTTAGTAAAGCTAACTGAAACTGTCACTGTGTCTGACATTGTATACCTCATTATATCTTTGTTGTCCTCCACCTTCCTAAGAGAAGTATTTTACTGTCACTTGTGTAGGACTGAGTCATTACAATTCTGCAGTGTTCAACTGCCTTTTAATTTCATTATCATCGATGCTATTGCCATCTTGAATATTTTTACCTACTTTTTTCTACTTGGTTCTCACTCTCTACCATTCAATAAAACTAGTTCCATATTTCTTTGAAGTAATATTTTTCAATTTTTTGTTATACTCATATTCCATCACATTGATATATAATATAGTCCAGTCATGCCCCAGTCAAATGACACTATGGGACTTATAGGTTTTGTTTTTGTTTTTTGCTCTCACAATTCACGTTATAAAATGCTATTCAAATCCTCATCATAATACTTATTATCATGTAATCAGTCATATGCTGGTTATAAATTCTTGGAGCCTTAGTTTACTCACGTATAAAAAGGGAAAATGTAGAGGCAGCTAGGTAGTAGAGCACCAACCCTGGAGTCAGGATAACCTTAGTTCAAATCCGGCCCCAGACACTTAACACTTATTGGCGTGACCTTGGGCAGGTCACTTAACCCCACACTTGCCCTCCAAAAAGAAAAAAAAATGCAAAAAAACGGGAAACTGTAAGGATCAAATGAATTAATATAATAATATTAAGTATTATTTTAAGCACTCAGAAAAAGATCTAAGACTCAGTTTTTTAAAAATACTATTTATTCTTAAATATGAAATGAACCATTGTCCAGTCACTACTTACTTATTCAACCAGATGTGAATAGGTGGCCTCAAGTATTCCTAAATAAATAACATTTATTAGAGGATTAAGTGATCACTTGTCAGTCACAGCTAAAGAAGACTGGACCCTGCGGTTGTCTGTTTGAAAGATCTGAGGCAAGGTCTTGGAGTCACTTTTGCAATGATTCACACATTTCTAAAGGGTCTCTTTCTGCCTACCTCCAGAGATTTTGTGGGTTGTCCCCCTCTACAAATACACAGACCACAAGCAATGCAAAGTATTAAATTGCATAGGAAACAATAAATAAAGGATTCATTTTATCCCTTTCCAATAAATAGAGAACAGATGTGTTTGTGCTTGATGAAAAAAGAAGAGGGGAAGGTAAGACATTGTGCAAGTTGAAATATGTGACATGGTGCTTCTGAAGCTGCCCACAAAGTTAAGGTATAAGGAAAGAACAGCAAATTTTGTGGGCAAGGGTGAAAAGTACAATATTTTAAAATAGGGGTCATCATTTTGGTATAAGTTTAAATCACACCTGTGAATAACCATTTGTCAGCTCTTAGAATGGAGTTGTAGTGGTGCAAATGATCATTTGCATGTGACAAGGTTCTGGACCTGATATTGTGATTAATAATGAAAATGTATTTAATAAAAGAAAACCTCCTTCAAAAGTGGGAATTTTAAATGCGTTCAATGATATAGAGATATTCTTATGTGAAAGGATTAATATGAACGTAGTTTGGAAAAGAGGGATGAAATTACAAAAAGGGACTTCCAGCGTGAACAATGTGACAAAGGGAAGAACACACACACATACACACGTATTGTACATACACAAAACAAACATGTGTGCATATAGGTATATCATACACAGATATGTGCATATACATACATATGTGTGCATATGTATATATGTATATAGATAGATGTTAGTGGGTTAGAGGACAATAAGAAGACAAGGTTGGACAAAGCAGAATACAATGGTTAAAACCCTAAAAAATGGGTTGAAAGTCATCTCTATCATATATTATTTATGTGACTTCATGCAAGTTACACAATTGTATGAGGTATTGTACCAAAGCCTGGAGCACACACACACCCTCTTTTATATGGGAGGAACTTTCTTTTCTCCATTAGGTGGATCTATATACATGACCAAGGTCACTCTAATATTGAAAACTTCTAATTTTATGCATCATTGACACCCCACCGCCACCAAAACAATGGACATAATAATACCTCACCTGTCTATTTAAAAATTACAGTATTACTAAATTTATTACAGTTTTAATGCTATATAAATAAAATTCTCTAAATTATAATTTATAGAACTTTATAAAATTTGGAGAAACAAAATACTTAAAATATAGAGGAAAATAGTTTTAGAATTTAGGGAAAAAAGAAGAATTGCACTTTTGGAATTCAAATCATGTTAGAAATCTTTTGATGCTGCATACTGGATTACAAATATAGGTGGATCAATGGAACAGATTAGACAGGGAACAATCAGAAACAATGGCATCCATTAACCCAGTATTCAATAAACTAAAAAAAAAATCAGAAATTACATAGGAAAAAAACTGCCTATTAATTAAAATAACAAATGCTGGGGAAATTGGAAATCAGTTTAGCAGAAATAGAGCAACATCCTATGCTGTATTACATAATAAATTTGAAATGTAATGTGGCCTAGTATTAAAGATTATACCATAAAAAAATTGAAAAGCAGACAGATATGAATAAAAGATGTATGGTTAACTGAACAAGGAGATCAAGTTTTTTAAAAAATGCAATATAGATAACTTTGATTGCAAGATATTTCCACAAGCAAAATTAATGCATCATGTGTAAGAATGAAAGTAGTCAAATAAGGAACCAAATCTTTTCTTCCAAATTATTAGATGAGGTATTATATTTTGTATAATTTATTATATAATATATAATTTATTGCATAAGATAAATTTGTGTACACATTTATGAATTATTCTATAGAAAATACTCAGACACAAAACATATCTATATGCAGTTTTATATTTGTTTATTTTTGTATCTATGTATATAGATATTTGGATATCTATATATAAAGATATAAAAGCAAAAGTCATTCCCCAATAAATGAATTAGACAAGGGGTCAAAGGATATAAAGAAATACTTTTCAAAGAAGAATTGTAGAATATTAAATCATATAGAAAAAATGTTCCAAATCATTAAAAATTATAGATCAGAACATCCCTAAGATTATACTTCATAGTCATCAAATTGTCAAAGATGATAAAATATGAGAATGGTCAGTGTTGGGAAGAACATAAGAAATTGGGCACACTTGGACATTGTGGAGCAACAACAACAAAGTAAAACCGTTTGGGAAGCAATTTGGAACAATATCAATAAAGTGACTAATATATCCATGCCCTTTAGCCCAAAGATTCTACTATGGGGTTTATATCCAAAGAGACCATTTTTTGCTTTTTTTTTTTTTTTTTTTTGAGAGCAATTGGGAATAAGTAACTTGCCCAAGGTCACACGGCTAGGTTTTTGTTTGTGTGTGCATTAAGTGTCTGAGGCCGGATCTGAACTCAGGTCCTTCTGACTCCAGGGCCAACGCTATACTCAGTGCGCCACCTAGCCACCCCAAGAGACCATTTTTTAAAGAAGAATGTCCCCAGATAGACCAAAATATTTTTTCACATATTTTCTGCAACAACAAAGAATTAGAGACAATGTAAATGTCCTTCAATTAGGGAAAAGCTAAAAAAGTTGTGTATATGAAATAGAATATTACTGGGCTGAAATAAATGATTAGAAGGAAAAAATAGAAAAAAATGGATAGGATTATAGATCTTGATGAAGAGGGAAGTAGATCGAGCCAAGAAAAATATCAATTATATATCAACAATATAGATGAAAAGAATAATAATTACCAAACCATCAAAAGTTAATGTTTCAATACTACAAACAACCATGGTTGCAAAGAAGAGAAATATAAAAATATACTCCTACCCTATTCCTTTGCAGAAGTGGAAGGTCCTAGGTATGATACGTTATGTCTATTTCCATACTTTTATTTATTTATTTTTATTTGTGACTCACCATTTCCTTTATTTGTACAAAATAGTGAATAATCATACCCTGGCTGGGGAAAAAAAAGTGCCATTTCAACTTTAAACAAATCCTTCTGTCTGGAAGCATCTGTTTTGAAAGCTTGGGACCAGCAGCTTTAGTCCCAGCATCTTTGGGTTTGGAGTTGGCAGGCTTAGCAGCCTTAGAATCAGACTTGGCTGCCTTGGGATCGGACTTGGCGACCTTGGGCTCAGACTTGGTGGCCTTAGCATCAGATTTGGTGGCCTTGGGGTCTGACTTACTGACCTTGGAAGCAGCCTTGGGGTCAGTGGGCTTCGAAGCCTTGGGGTCAGTGGGCTTGGTAGCCTTGGGGTCAGTGGTTCTGGCAACCTTAGAGTCAGGCTTCGTGATCCCAGAGGCTGGAAATTTAATGCCCATCCTAGGACCTGGATGCTTGCTAGCCATCTTGTGGTCAGCACTCTGGACACTGTCTTTGGGGATCTTGGGCCTGAGAAGCTTGGCTTTGGAGGCCTTGGTGCTCCGGGTCTTGATGGCCCTTGCTTGGGCCTTGATGGCTTTGGTGGTGTTGGCCTGCATCTTCTTCAGCCCCTTCTTTTTGTGCTTCTTGGCAAAGCGCATGTTTCTCAGAAACTTGGGGTCAACCCCTTTCAGAGACTCATCCCTCTGTCAGCTAGGTTCCTTGATGCCATTTCTATGCCATTTTCATGATTGGTTGTGGATGGTATGGTTCTTAGACTTAGCCATCTTTACACTGCAGCCTGCGCTAACAGGCACTCCACCAACCGGAAGAGGACAAAGGGAGAGAGAGAAAAGCTATTTCCATACTTTTAAATGTATTGGTTGATTTTGCTATTTTCCTCTTCTTCCTCTTTTCCTTTTCTCTTCAAAAACATATTTGTTATATATGATTGCTCTCTGGAAAGAGTGAGGAGGAGGAATACTGAAAGTGTGTTGATGTCACAAAGGAAATATATATTAAAAATGTTTTTAGAAAAATACACTAATAAAGATTTTTAACTGATAAGGAGGGCAACATATCACTGATCTTTCTGTGGCATTGACATAATAGAGAAATCTGTCAGCTTTCTCTTATCTTGAGGGGCCTATCTTAGTCATGATATCAACCACTTTCTTTTTCCTATCCTTTCTGCTAACCTTAGTCTTGGTTAGGAGAAACCCTTTGGAATATAAAAAATTAAAAAAATTAAGTCCCCTTCTCTAATTGCTGATGGAGACCTGAGCAGCAATCAGATAAAGATCTGCCATGTGTGATATGTCTGGGCTGTGTTCCTAATTTAGCTGTCATTATTTTAAATGCGGAGTCTATATGAGTGTGATTACTTGTTCACCTAACTCAGGAATGGGAGAATACTTCCAACACTACCTTCAACCTCCTCCTGTCACCTTAAAAATTATAAACAGAAGAGTTCAAACTGGTTAATGATCCCCAAGAGTTGATGTACCTGTCCATAGGATTATTATTGCTGTTGCTGTCGATGAAGTTGATGAGAGCTAGCATTCCTACTATATGCCAGGCACTGTGTTGAGTTTTACAAATGTCACAGAATCAGTCCTTTCAAGTTGAAGGGCCCTTAAAAGTTGTTTAATGTAATCAGCTTCTCAATGTTTCACAATTGAGGAAACTAAAGGAAGAAAAGTCCAAGGTTATAGTTAGTTTATGTCTGAGAAGAAATTTGAACTCAGGTCTTTGTGACTCCAGACTTAGCACTCTATTTATAGCAACACCTAGTTACCTCTGTTTCCTTTGTCAGTCTCTAAAAGGAAATTGTCTTTTGTTTTGTTTTCACTTTATTTTTTCCCTCTTTTTTATTTTTTTTAAATTTACATCATTCATTTCCACAAGGTTTTGAGTTACAAATTTTGTGCCCATTTTTCCCCTACCCACCATCCCTAAGCAGTGATCCCACCAAATATCCCCTCTCCCAATCTGCTCTCTCCCATATCTGCCCCCATCCCCCCTCCAACTTTCCAGCAGGGCACAGTGGATCTCTGTGCCCCAGTGCCTGTATATCTTAATTTCCAGTCACATGTAAAACAATAACAATAATAATAATAATAATATACTATTATTATTAAACATTTTATTTTAAAACTTTGAATTCCAGATTCTTTCCCTTCCTCCCTCATTGCCCACCTTTACTGGGAAGATAAGCAATTAACTATAGGTTGTACATGTATAGCTATGCAAAACATTTCCATAGTGGATATATTGTGAAAGATTGACTATATATCCCTCCATCCTACCCCACCCCCACTTCCCACTTGTTCTGTTCTCTACATTTATCCTATCCGTTTTCAAAAGTGGGTGCTTCCAACTTCCCTCCCCCCAGCCTGCCCTTTCTTCCATCATCCCCCCTATCATCCCCTTCCCACCACTCTCTTGTAGGGTGAGATACGCAATTTATTGTGTATGTCAATTCCCTCCCTAAGCCAAATTCAATGAAAATAAGATTGACTCATTCCCTTTTTCCTTCCTGCTCTTCCCCTCCATTGTAACAGTTTTTCCTTGCCTCTTCTATATGAGATAATTTACCCCATTCTGTCTCTCCCCATCTCCTCTCATTATATTCCTCTCTCACCTCTTAATTTCACCTTTTATGTATCATCCCTTCCTATTTAATTGGTCCTGTGCCCTCGATGTATACCTGTACAAATACACACACACATGTATTCATATGCCCATATACCTTCCTATAAAGACCCTCCTATATATGTCTATACACACACAAACACTTTTCTATTCCCTTCAAATATTCTCATAATGAGAAAAGTTTAATAAGTTACAATTATTGCTTTTCCATGTAGGAATGTAAATAGTTCAACTTTTATAAGATCCTTATTATTTCTTTCTCCTGTTTACCTTCTCATGCTTCTCTTGCTTTTTGTAGCCGAATGTCAAATTTTCTATTCAACTCTGGTCTTTTCATCAAGAATGCTTGAAAGTCCTCTATTCCATTGAATGACCATATTTTCCCCTGAAACATGACACTCAGTTTTGCTGGGGAGGTGATTCTTGGTTTTAATCCCAGCTCCTTTGACCTCTGGAATATTACATTCCAAGCCCTTTGATTCCTCAGTGTAGAAGCTGCCAGATCCTGTGTTATCCTGATTGTGTTTCCACAATATTGAAATTGTTTCTTCCTGGCTGCTTGTAATATTTTCTCCTTGATCTGGGAACTCTGGAACCTGGCTATAATATTCCTAGGAGTTTTCTTTTTGGGATCTTTTTCAAGAGGTGATCAGTGGATTCATTCAACCTCTATTTTGCCCCCTGGTTCTAAAATATTAGGGCAATTTTCCTTGAGAATTTCTTGAAGAATGATTTCTAGGCTCTTGTTTTGATCATCTCTTTTAGGTAGTCGAATAATTTTTTAAATTATGTCTCCTGGATCTATTTTCCAGGTCAGTGGTTTTCCTAATGAGATATTTCACATTGCCTTCTATTTTATCATTTGTTTGGATCTGTTTAATAATATCTTGATTTCCAATAAAGTCACTAGCTTCCATTTGCTCCAATCTAATCCTAAAGGAAAGATTCTCTTCAGTGAGCTTTTGAGATTCTTTTTCCATCTGGCAAATTGGCTTTTTAAGGCATTCTTCTCTTCATTGGCTTTTTGAGCCTCTTTTGCCATTTGAGTTAGTCTGTTTTTAAGGTGTTATTTTTTCAGGCAGGTTGAAGACTCTCTTTTCCTGATTTTCTTGCATCATTCTCATTTCTCTTCCCAATTTTTCCTCCACTTCTTTTATTTTGTTTTCGAAATCCCTCTTACGTTCCTCTATGGCCTGTAACCAGCTCATATTCTTCTTGGAAGCTTTTGGTGCAAGAGTTCTGACTTTGCTGTCTTCCTTCTGTTCCATGCTTTGATCCTTTTTATCCCCACAATAGGAGTCTAATGTTGGATTGCTCTGCTTGCTTTGCTTCCTTTGCTTGCTCATGTTGCCATTCAATTACTTTGACTTTTGAGCTTTTTGGCACAATAGAACTCTGCTACCAGAGAGGGGATCTTTGTCCCAAATTGCTGAAAATTTTGCAGCTGCCGGAGCTATTGGTTGTGTGCCCCCTCTGAAGCCTCCAAACACTCTGGCAAACTGGTCACGCACCCCAGCACCTCCAACCTAGATAGTGGTCCAAATCCAAGCATGTTAAAGCAAGAGTGATTACCCCTCAGACTGGTCACTTGGTTCCCCTAAAATCTGCAGGCCAGGAGCTCTGAAGTAGCCGTGTGGTGATGGCTATATGGCCTGGGATTTCTCAGACTCTTCTCCCTCCAGGAGGTAAAGGCCAGACCACACTCCCAAACTACCAGATCCCAAAGTCCACACTGCCCTCACCTCTCACTTTGTTCTTAGCATCTATGGGCTGATAATTCTGGAGACTGCCACAGCTGCTGTTGATCTGAATTCCCTCCAGTTGATGGCTGGTTGTGGTCACCCTGAGGTTAAAACCTCTGACTCATGTGTGGCTGGGGTCAGCTCCCAGAGTGTTATGCTGGCCCCTTCCTGCCAGCATGTTGTACTGTCTTCAGTGGGAAGTTAGCTTTTCTCTGTCATTTTGTGTGTTCTGTAGCTCCAAAGTTTATTTTGAGTCATTGTTCACATGAATTGGAGGAAGTGGAAGGGGGAGACACACAGAAGTCCTCTTTCTACTCTGCCATCTTGACTCTGCCTCCCCCAAGAGGAAATTATCTTGTTCAGTCTCTTTAGGCCTCTGAGACTCATTGTCCCAAGCAAGAAATTAGAAAGAGTTGTTCACCTGCCCAAAGAGGGATTTCATGACAGAAGACTATTACCTAGATTCTAACTGAATTGCTTTATTACTCAGAAAAAAAGTTGTTCACAATATGAGGGTATATTGAGTTTTTATCAAAGTATTTTTGTATGACCATTTGTAATGGGAATTTGAAGACCTTCCCTGCCGCTTAACAGAACAAATGTAATCACAGGGAACCCATGGTGTGAGGAGTTTGCTGAAAGGGTGTAACAGAAAGGTGTAGCCAGAAGGAGCCCAGGAGAGAGCATGTGAAGCACTGGGAGCAGTCAACCCAACTAGCGTGAGAGAGAGAGGAGCATTTTTGCTTAAGGGAGAATATTTTGTTTTGAAGGCCTGACAGAGAGAAGGCTTGGGGATGTCAGTTCCTGCTGAATTGGCTATGTGTACCAATTTCTTGGTTGCTATAATGAATTTTGATTTATGATGTTGGGATTTGGTTTTCTGGTGTTTGAATTTTTTTTTTTGGGTTTTGTCTTCCATGTGGAGAATCTGTTACATTTTGTGATTCGGACCTACACCAGCATGTTCATAGTTGCCATGGGTGCTGTGAAAATTGCATTGGCATTATATAATTTCATAGACACTTATATTTTAAATAAACATTTAGAGAACAAAAGACCTATCTTCCCTTGAGACCCATTATTGTAACCAGCCTTCTAAAGACTTCCAATTGTACTGGCAGATGTGATAATACCATAACTTCTTCTAACTCCTACTCTTCCTTTCCATTCTAATCTTTCTTCTGCTACTCATATTTATCTCCAGGTCATGTGAAGGTAATTAATCCTCCTGCTAAACACACAGAAAACCCATTATAAAGAATATATATGCACATATGGATTAGTATTTGTGCATCAATGTATTATGCATGCATGGATTTGTTACATTGATGGTAGTTTATTGATGGGAGCACAAGGCCAAAGTTTTGGCAGCTGATAGATACTAACAAAGAACAAATCTCTTCCTGCTAAGAACACAGCCAGAGTCATCCAGACTGGGAAACATGGTCATTGAAAGGTTGTGAGAAAAGAGACACAGGGATATAGCTTAATTTAATGGTTACATGTAGGTAATAGGAATTTTTATTTTCAAACATATATATATATATAGCCAGAAGACTACTTTGTATTCAGAATTGGAGATCACAGTTATAGATTCCTGGGTTTCAAGTTGTAAGGGCCCTTAAAAATCATTTAGTCTAATCTCCATCTCAACAAAAAATCTCTTTTCTGAGCTTTGAACATTCCTAGTAGAAATGAGGTCACTACTTCCTGTATTCTCTCTTGAGGCAAATGAACTTCAGACTGAAAAGGGAAGAAAAAATAATAACTTGGCACTAATTTTCACAACATCATACTTTTTGCTAATTGGAAAGAACAAGAGAAATTTTGCAAAAGAGAGAGAGAAGAGAGAGACAGATTGATTTCAGAAAACTAGGAATGAGTTACGAAAATATGGCATCATATAAAACAAAAAAGGGGAAAGAGTTTAGCAGAGAGGACAAAAAAGGGTGGTCAGTAGTGTCAAAAACTAACCAAGAGCTAAAGGAGGCCAATGAGGAATTGCCATCGAACCTGGAAATTTTATTTTACCAGAGGTACCTTATATCTTAAGCAAAGAAATGAATGTCATGTAGTTCCACCATCAACATTTGCAATGCATTCTAGATGTCACTCAAGATACATTTCTAATCTATGTTTCATATTAGGATAGTCATAGAAGGCTAAATATAATCTGGGGTGGTAATAAGAGGTAGGAATGTGTGTGTGTGTTTCTGTTTGTGCGTGAGAGAGAGACAGAGAGACAAAGATAGAAAGAGACAGAGAGAGATAGAGGCAGACAGACAGAGGGACAGACAGAGGCAGAGATATTTTAACTCCAATATGACTCTACATAGTTCACATTTTAGATGAAGACATTAGTCCACAAAACACAAAATATATAGTTGGACCAACCCGAAAACTGAGAGTTTATATACAAACATATGTGTGAATATACACATGCATACATACATGTCAGGCTAGTGCTATGATTACCTAAATTGGTAGTTTCCTTCTAAGAATTGGCAAAAATACACAGAATAACTATACAAAACAGATCTTAGCATTACCAATAACCATAATGGTATGATTACTGATGTAGAGCCAAACATCCTGGAGAATGAAGCCTAGCAGGCCTTAGGAAGCATTGCTATAAAATAAGGTTAGTAGAATCAATGGGATCCTAGGTTAGATATTTAAAATGCCAGAAGATGAAGTTGCTAAAGTGTTGCACTCAATATGCCAGCAAATTGGAAAACTCAATAGTAGCTATTGAACTGGAAAAAAAAAGATCGGTTTATTTATCAATCTTTTAAAAATTTTTTTTATTATTTTATTATTATTTTTAAAGCATTTGGGGTTAAGTAACTTGCTCAAGGTTACACATCTAGTTATTTATGTGTGGGTGCTAAGTACTGAGGCCGGGAACCAATGCCGGGTCATCCTGACTCCGGGGCTGACGATCTTACTGCACCACCTAGCTGCACATTTACTTATCAATCTTAAAGAAGGTCAATGCCATGAATGTTCAAATTACTGAATAATTGTGCTCATTTCATAGGCCAGCAAGGTTATGCTTAAAATTCTGCAAGCTAGTTTTCAATAATATGTGAATCAAGAATTACCAGATGTGCAGGCTGGTTTTTGAAGAAGCAGAGGATCTAGAGACCAAATTGTCAATATTTGTTGGAAAATGGAGAAAGCAAAGGAGTTCCAGGAAAACACAAAAACAAAAACAAAAACAAAAAACATATACTGCTTCATTGACTACACTAAAACCTTTATGTGTATCACAACAAAATACGGCAAGTCCGTAAAGCAATGCCATATCAACTGCTTTTTTTTTGATCCAACAGGGCTTTATTTCACACAGAATAAAATCATGTGGCAGTAAGACCAAACTCAAGAGACGCTGCACACAAGACCCAAGACTGGTCTTAACTCATGTATAATTAATTAGGCAACAGGACAGCAAGTCATCAAGTAGCAAACAGAAGTTATAATCTTGAGGAAGAAGGTGCTTTTCCTAATGCCCATGCTTTTGAAAATCCTACTCTCTGTTGTCCAGCAGGCACACCTGCCTGGTTTTGAGCCAGCGGGAGATGCAGTGGAAGTGGAAGGCATGATTGCAAACTCCCCATGTGACAGTACATTCTTCAGAGGTGGCAGATGCCTGGTTGGTTTGACATTCTATACAAAGGTCCATAATGTGGTTCTTGCAGATGGCACAGTTGTCAGCCACAATATCCCAGGCCCAGAGGGCCACTGCATTCCACTTTTTCACTTCAAAGTGTTTCTTGCCGGCACCGCTGTTGGTGACACTGCGGGTGTCCACATCCCTCATGACCGACATTTTGGAAAGCGAGTACCTGTCGCACCAATGCCATATCATCTTACTTCTCTCCTGAGGAACCTGTATGAGGGCCAAGAGTTAGAACTAAACATGTTGGTTTGATTGGAAAAAGCATGACTAGGCTGTATATTTTTACCTTATTTATTTATGTTATTTTAAGAATACAACACTCAAAATGCCAGGGTGAGTGAACCAAAAGCTGGAATTCAGGTTGCTGAGAAAATATTGACAATCTCAGATATGTAGATGATGCCACTCTGATGGCAGAAAGTGAAGAGAAATTAAGAAGCCTCTTAATGAGGGTGAAAAAGGAGAGTATCAAAGCTGGCTTGAAGCTTAATATAAAAAAATAAGATCTTGGCAACTGGTCCTATCACTTCCTGGCAAATAGGAGAAAAAATGGAAGCAGTGTCAGATTTTTATATTTTTGGGCTCAAATATCATTGTAGACAGCAACTACAGTCACCAAATTAAAAGATGCCTGCTCCTTGGAAGGTAAGCTATGGCAAATCTGGACAGCATACTGAAAAACCAAGACATCACCTTGCTAACAATGGTCTATAGTGAAAGCTATGGTTTTTCTAGTATCAGTGAATGGCTGTGAATGATGGACTATAAGGAAAGTGGAACACTACAGAACTGATGCTTTCAAATCGAGGTGCTGGAGAAGACATTTGAGAGTCTCTTAGACAGAAAGAAGATCAAATCAATCGATTTTTTTTTATTGTACCAGACACATTTTTTTTTTAATTTCATTTGGAAATTGCACCAGCTGTGAAACGCTGGTTTGTTTTTTTTTATGAAACAAATGCTTTATTAACTTCTGTTTTACATCATTTATTTTCGCCAGATTTTGAATTACAATCATTTCCCCCCGTTATTCCCCTACCCAACCTCCCAGAATAGCTGTCCCACAAGATATCGCTTCCTCCAATCTGCTCTCTCCCATACCTTCTCCCATACCCCCTTCGACTTTTCCATTAGAGGAAGGTGAATCTTTGTGTCCCAATGCCTGCACATCTTATCTCCCAAGTATAAGCAAAAGAGTATTAATAATAGTATTTATATATATTTGAAACATTTAATGTTAAGACCTCAACTTTCAGATCCATTTCTTTCTTCCCTTGTCACCCATTCCCTCTGGGGAGATAAGTAATTCAGTAGATGTGGTACATGTCTAGCTATGCAAAACATTATCATAGTAGATATATTGTACAAGGCTGCTTACAATTCCCTCCCACTCATAACAACCCCCACCTGGTCCATTCCCCACATGATCCTGTCCCTCTTCTATAGTGGATACTTCCAATCACCCTTCCCCCCAAGGATGCCCTCCCATCCATCTTCCCTCCTCTCATCCCCTTCCCCCTATTCTGCTGCAGGTTGAGATATCCCATTTAGCATGTATGTCATTCTCTCCCTGAACCAAATTCAATGAGAACGTGGTTTTGCCTTTTTGCCTTCCTATTCTTCCCCCCCTCATAATTTCATCCCTTGAGTATTCTCCCTTCCCAACAAATTCAACCTATGCCCTCTATCCATATATAACTGTAACCATCTACACACACATTCACATATGTATTCATATGACCACACACCCTTCTCCCATTATTTTCATAGTGAGAAAGATATCATCAGTCACAGTTATTGTTTTTCCATATAGGGATGTAAATAGTTCAACTTTGATAAGTTCCTTTTGATTTCTTTTCCCTGATTACCTTCTCAGGGATCTCTTCCTTCTTGTGTCTGGATGTCAAATTTTCTATTCAATTCTGGTTTTTTCCTCAAGAATGCTTGAAAGTCCTCTATTCCAATGAATGACCATATTTTCCCCTGAAACAAAATACTCAGTTTTGCTGGGTAGGTGACCCTTGGGTTCATTCCCAGTTCTTTTGCCCTCTGGAATATCATATTCCATGCCCTTTGATCCCTCAGTGTAGAAGTTGCCAGGTCCTGGGCTATTCTGATTGTGTTTCCACAATATTGAAATTGTTTCTTCCTGGCTGCTTGTAGTATTTTCTCCTTGATCTGGGGATTCTGGAACCTGGCTATAATATTCCTGGGAGTTTTCTTTTTGGTATCTTTTTCATGATGTGATTGGTGGGTTCTTTCTACCTCTATTTTGCCCTCTGGATCTAAAACATCAGGGCAATTTTCCTTGAGAATTTCTTGAAGGGTGATTTCTAGGTTCTTTCTTTGATCATGGCTTTCAGGTAGTCCAATCATTTTTAAATTGTCTCTCCTGGATCTATTTTCCAGGTCAGTGGTTTTTCCCATGAGATATTTCACATTGCCTTCTAATCTTTCATTTGTTTGGATCTGCTTAACAGCATCTTGATTTCTCATAAAGTCATTAGCTTCCATTTGCTCCAGTCTAACTCTGAAGGAATGAATCTCCTCAGTGAACTTTTGAGATTCTTTTTCCATCTGGCAAATTCGGCTTTTTAAGGCATTCTTCTCCTCATTGTCCTTTTGGGCCTCTTTGCCATTTGAGTTAGTCTATTTTTTAAAGTGTTGTTTTCCTCAGTCAGGCTGTTGACCCTCATTTCATACTTTTCCTGCATCCTTCTCATTTCTCTTTCCAATTTTTCCTCCACTTCTCTTATTTGATTTTTAAAGTTCTTCTTAAGGTCCTCTATGGCCTGCAACCCGCTCATGTTTTCCCCTGGGGCTTTTGGAGCAGGACTTCTGACCTCACAGTCCTTTTCCTGCTCTATGCCCCCAAAATAGGAGTCTAGGGTTGCATTTTTCTGTTTCCTTTGCCTTGGCATGTTGCCACTTAATTGCTTGACTTTTGGGCTTGTTGCCACACTATGGCTTTAAGGCCAGCTAGAGGAATTTTCGTCCCGAATGTGTGGGGGGCAACTTCCGTTTCTGGCAAGCTGTAAACCCACCCACGACCTCCACCCTTGATCACAATCCAGATCCAGGGAGGTTAAAGCAAGAGCGATTACCCCCCAAGACTGATCGCTGGATCTCCCTACGGTTCAGTAGGCCAGGAGCTGGAGCTGCATCTGAAAACTACAAAATGGCATGTCTCCTCAGAGGCCTCTAGCCCCCATCGGAGGAAGCTGACACATTCCCCAAATACAGGTCCCAAAACCCATAGGACACTAACCTCTTACTTTGTCCTAGGCATGTCTATGTCGATAATTCTGGAGTCGCCACAGCTACTGGTGTTCTGGGGTTCCTCCAGCCAGCTGCTGGCCCTGCCGCCCTGGGGCTAAAACCTCGGCTCACGGGGACTTCAGCTCCGGCTCGGCTCGGCTTCCCGCGCTCTGTGAGCTGGGCACTGCCGGCTCCCAGACCGCTGCACTTATCCTTCCTGCAGGGCTGCTGGGCTGTCCTCAGTGGGAGGTTAGCTTCTCTGTGTTGTTCTGTGAGTGCTGGGGCTCCAGAAGTTGTTCAGAGTCCCCTTTTACATAGTTTGGGGGGAATCAAATCAATTGATATTTAAAGAAATTAACTCACTATTCACTGGAAGGTCACCTAGTGAATCTTAAGCTTAAGTACTTTGGCTATATAATGAGAAAACAGGACTCATTGGAAAAGTCCCTCATGATGGGTAAGGTTAAAGGCAAAAGGAAAAGATGATGGCAGAGGGAACACATGAGCTTGGACAGACTTTGCGACTTAGTGCAGGCTATCAGGTCCACAAGGTCATAAAGAGTCATAAAGAGTCAGACATGACTGAATAACTCAACAAAAACAAAATGACTACAAATCTAGAAGGAAGCCTCCTGCAACATGGAATTTTAAAGGTTTATTGCCAGTTACAAAAAGGTCGTTCAGATGGTTACTGAAATGTTATTCATGGTAGAATGCTGATGTGCATCTAAAAGCTGTTAAAATATTGGAAAGAAAATATTGAAGATTTTAGCTTTATTCGTCTTATTACTCTACCAAAGACTTCTCCAGGCTGTGTAGACACCCATTGTGTCATGAAAGAAAGTGTGCAAGATCACCAAGAGTAGAGAATATACTTTGTGGAATCTTTACAGTAGTAAGCCAAAACCATCTCCCAAACTGAAGAAAACTAGCCATCAAAATCAAGGAATCTCTCGTCTCTGATGTTAAAAACAATAATATGAGAAACCACTTCCTCAGTATTAGAAGAAAAAAAATTAAGTGGAATTAGCTTCTCAACATTAAACCATTACAGGTTATAATTTATTTCAGAGAGTTAAAAGTATTAAGTGTGTGTGGGGGTACTTCTCCTGATAATTTGTTATGTTCTGGACCCAGTTAATGACCTTTTACATATGGACTTAAGTATACTCAGTAGGTACAATATATCTAAAATGTCACAATGGATTGAGCCTAATTGATATCATTAGAGCCCTAGTCCTTTTGCACTTGGCCTTTGAAATGTTGGTGTTACTAAGAAAGCTGCTTTTGATTTATTTTGCTTTTTGTCTTTTCATTTTGTCTTTCTTTTCTTTTCCCAAGTTCTGCTCAAAGGCCAAACTTTTGAAGGTTAGGAACTCATGATCCACTCCAAGGCTGGAATATCCCAGCTTGCAAATCTGTTTCTAAAGGCAATACTTCTGAAGAGACTCACTTGGCATATCTAATGGTCAGTGAGTGAGGCTCAAATGAGGGACTCCCTCTGAATAGAACACAGTAAAACATTTCAGTCAGTTCTCAGATGTTTCCTATTTTCAAGACAGAGGAAAAAAAAGTATCTTTTTGCCCCAGCTGCAACCAAATATTTGAGGCTCCTAAGTGAACTTATGTAACTTTTCTCTGATTTGTTTCAACTCCTGTGTCTCTTTGGCTTTGTTCTAAGGTTTTCTTTTCTGATCTAATAAACAAAACACAGCAATAAAATTCACAGTAGAATTTGTATAGGTGACCAATAGAATTAAAGAAAAATCTTAAAGTTTGGCTTTGTGTTTTAGCTAAAACAATCTAACAAATATGTTCATATAGACTACAGTAAGTAAGCTTATGTGTTTTAGATTATTTTCAAATTTCTCCATCTGTCAAGAAAAAACCCTCAAATCCATCAGCCAGAGATTGTGAATTTCTGATGATTCTGGCAGTAACCAGACTTTGTGCCATTTAATACTATGGATTGGATTCTCTTTTGTATATTCCTTTTTGTCAAATTAATTCGCAAAAAAGAACTAAACACAACATTCTTGGATTTTTTTTCACATATTCTAGTATGTGTGAGTGACGAAAAGGAAGAGACCTAACAGAGCTGAATTATCAAATCTTTTTTTGTGAAGTGTGGGAGGGAGAGGGACAGAGAAAGGGAGAGAGGGAGGGAATAAGAGAGACAGAGACAGAGAGACAGAGACAGAGAGAGACAGAGACAGATGGAGACGGAGACAGAGAAAGAGAGAGGGAGAGGGAGACAGAGGGAAAGGGAGAGAGGGAGAGAGGGAGAAAGGAAAAGGGAGGGAGAGGGAGTGAAAGAGGGGAGGGAGGGGGGAAGAGGAAGAGTGGAAAGTGTCATTATCATGCCCATTTTATAAATAAGGGAATGGAGGCCCAGAGTGATGAAGCTGTGTGCCCAGGGTCAAACTGCTAATATACATTTATTATTAAAGGCAAAGTTTGAACCCATTTCTTAAATCCAAACTCCAAACTGCATACACCATCTAGGTGCTTAGGTTCAGTGAGTCTCCATGCATTAACTCAATGTGTAGTAAAACCTATCTTCATTCATTCATTCCTTATTTTATTCATTCATTCATTCATTCATTCATTCATTCATTCATTCACTAGTACCCTTCTTTGAATACATCAATATTGCATGTTTTTAATAGTGGAATAAAAGCATAAAAAAAAACATCGTGTTTGCATTTTTCTTAGAGTTTTGTGTTTATGTATAGAGAAGGGTAAGGGGGTGGAGGGTAGAATGTCTAATTGCTGGCTCATATATGGTATTTTGATGATTGAATAAAGAAAATGTTATTTTTCCTATAAAGATGATTAAATGCAATTGAGTTACATTTCAATCAGTTGAATATTATTTATTGAATATCTACCATATCCCTAGCATTATCTGGCTTTTTTGGGGGGGAAGGGTAAATTTGGCTTTTTTTTTTCCAGAAAAAAAAATCCCTTCATATGAAACAACTCACAACTAATTTTTCTCTTAATATTCTTAGCATTGCTGAAACAGGGCTCTATTTTTACTAGGCAACAGCAATAGATGAAAGTTTTATCTCGTAGAAAGAGATATAGAATTCCAATGATTTTGGAAGCTCTATGGGAAGATAATGATATTCACAAGAAAATCAGTCATAGGAATGTCTACAAAATTAAAATGTTTGAGATGGAAATGATAATAGAAATGACTAGAGTCAAACTTCATTTTACAAATGAGGTAGCAGAGAGAGATTACCTGACTTAGTGCTAGGCAACTTCGTTCGGTGTTAGTCTTGGCTTTGACTCTGACTTACTATGGGATTCTGAGAGTCTCTTAACCTATATGATTTTCAATTTCCTTGATTTTAAAATAAGATGACTAGTCTCTAAGGCTCCTTTTAATCAAATTTAATTTAAGAAACATTTGTTATGCTGCCACTATGTTCACAGTACTGTTCTAGGGGCTGAGGATATATTTTAAAAAAAGCCTCCTCCCCACCTCGAGGAGCTACTTTTTTTGCATTATTACAACATATAAACACAAGGATATTTATAGTTATTTGAGTAGAGAGAGAACACCAATAACATATAGAATCATGAAGAAATCCCTTAAGGATGGAATGTATGAGAAGAGGAATGGCCAAAGCCAAAGTTGCTAGTGTCAGGAAGAAGGGAATGTGTTTGCTAAGGGAGCACCCTTGGCAATGGCATGGAAGCAGAATAGGCAACTTAATGATTCAAAGAAACCAAGATCAATGTTCTTTCCACTGAACCATACTATCTTTCTATCAAAATTGAAAACACTGAAATTGTCATATATTTATGTTTATATTATGTTTATATACACATCCATGCATATGAGCACAAAGTATTATGCATGTATATGTGTATAGTCACATATCTGTACATTACACACACACATACATTCACAGACCCCAACTTAAGAAATCCTTTAGAGAACCATAAATCGAGAGCTGGAAAAGATCTCAGAGGCTTCCAACTAGCTTATTTTAAAGGTAAGAAAATTAAGGCCAAGTGACTTGCTCAAGGTCTCGGGGTTTGTAAATGTTAAAATGTAAATGTAAAAGCAGAGATCTGGTCCTCTGACTCAAGGGTGACTACCTTTTTCATTGTAATAGGCTATTTCTTTGGCATGCCACAACCAAGAAGCATAACTCAGAAGTAAAGGAATGAACTGGGTCATAAACTAACAATTTTTTTAAAGGAAAGGGAAAAAAAAAACATTCCCTGCTTGAGCTTTTGTTTTGTTTTGAAGTTCTTTCATTTCCATCCAAGTTTGGCTCACAGCACCACCCATCCCATTTCCAAAGAGAATATTAGTGCCTTTGGGAGAATGGGAATTTTGCATTTTGCATCCATACATATATACAAATACATATACATATACATACATACATACATATATATATGTATATATATAGGACAGATAGGTGCTAAGGGAGAAGTCCCGAATATGCATGGTTCCTTTTTTTTTTTTTTTAAGCAATTGGGGTTAAGTAACTGGCCCAAGATTACACGGCCAGTTATTTTTGTGTGGGTGTGTATGGTTCCTTTTGCTTGAAGGTTGGAGTGGGGAGAGAAAATCACAGACTCAATAAAAGATCTCAAGAAGAGGAGAATCCCCACTTTCAAACACCATGATGCCATTTCCTTCATTCTTAATATGCTTATGCCTGATTACTAGATTATGTACATCTTTCCTTCTTTTCCCAGTTCCATCAACATATGAGATCTCTTACTCGGGAAAATAACAGTGAGCCATTAGCAGTCATCATCAGTTAGTACATTTTTATGGTCAGGGAGCATTCTTGTATAGACTCCTCCTTTGGGCTCAGATCACATCGCTATAAATTTCCTCCAGAGTCCCTTGTTCTTTTGTTACTTTGTTTCATCCTCTTGGCCTTTCCCTCTCATATTCTTTCTCATTCCATAGTCTCCTTCCTCTCTTTCTTTTCTGTCCCTCTTATGGCATATGAGCCTTGACCCAAACCCGGCACAGATGTGAGATCCAAAAAGTTCACCAACCATGATCAACAGTAAATAAATCCCCTCACCCGTATTAAGTTACAACAGTTTTATTTCCACCACCACCTCCTTCCATTTCTCCCTTCCCCCTGAAGGTGAAAAGAATATGAACTTGACATTTGTCCAGTGAAAGTAAATGAATGGGTTAGGTCAATATTGGATGCAACCCTAGCACTGCTTCTTGAAGAGGACCTGGAGGAAACTAAAAGCGCCTCAAGGTTTCAGAATTGGGAGTATAGGGGACACATTAGCTTAAAGAATCAATGTTTAGGACTAATCAAATGAAAGCCAGATTTTCATGTCATTCCCCATTCAGAACCTGTACAGACTTTTCTTCCCCTCCCCCTCATCTTCTACTTCCTAGGAAGGAAAACTTGCTCCTCTCCTCCGAAAAAAGGAAATAGCTTTTCTTCTTCTTTTACAGCTTGTCCTGTAGAGGTTTTCTTCAGAATGATGTCAGAGCCCTTCCCCTTCTGTGTTTGGTACCATTTTAATCAAGATAAAGTCTCCCTGGGATACTTGTCAAGGTCACCTAAAGCCACTGTTGTACTACCAGTGCAACAAAAAACCCAGCCTTCATGAAGAAGTTTTAAGTTGAAAAGAATGTCTCTATTCACTACATTTTTCCAACTTAAAAGGGAAGAATGTTAAAAGACCTGCTCTCACACTCAGAAGCATCAAACTTTACATATTTTGTTTCACCATAACCCGAGAAGACCAAACTATTCCTGGAGAAATCCTTTCATTCAATTTCAAGAGAAACATCCTGGAACTGATTAAGGCCTTGACCCAATCATAAAGCAGGTGCCTAACATTTTCAGGAGATTTTTTTCCACCCGAAGTTATCTTCTATAGAGACGGGCTATGGCTCAGTATTTATAAATTACAGGTTAAAACTGATTTCAAAAGTAACAATTAAAAATTAACCTCATGTTAGCAAATACTCAATAGCCTTCTGGTTGAACTTTCAGACAGAATATTACACACACACACACACACACACACACACACACACACACACATTCATGTCTAACCACTCTGAGGCAAGTGTGGTAGAGTGGATGCACTTGGGTCTGAAAGGGGGTTCAACTGTGTGTAGACAGACAGACAGATAGATGACAGTGTGTGTGTATACATATATATGAATACACACATATATGCATACATACATACATACATACATACATACATACATACAAACACATATGCATACACATGTATATGGGGCAGTTAGGTGGCACAGCATGTAGAGTACCAGGCCTGGAGTCAGGGAGACTCATCTCCCCAAGTTCAAATCTGGCTTCAGACACTTACTAGCTATATGATCCAGGTCAAGTTACTTAATCCTTATTTGCCTCAGTTTCTCATCTACAAAATGAGCTGGAGAAGGAAATGGCAAATCATTCCAATATCTTTGCAAAGATAACACCAAATGAGGTCGCAAAGAATAAACTACAACAACAAAATATATGTATACAAACAAATAATTATTTTCTCTCTTTTCCACTTCTTCAACACCTGTGTAGTCAAACAAAACAAGGATCAATATTGGTAATGTCCAAAAATGTCTTACTCTTCATCTTGAATCCATTGGCTTTCTGGGAAGGAACATTATTGTTCATAGTCTATTGTCAAAAGTTGTCCAACACTTTTGTTTTACAGATGAGGAAATTGACTGCTCCAGAGGTTAGGTGAATTGACCAAGGTCGCAAAAGCACAATGTGTTGCAAATAGGATTTGAACCACAGATAGGTTTTGATTCCAGAGTCAATGCTGTTTCTCTACTATACAGACATTCTAGAAAAACAAGGAATCTGATAAACATGCACTTTTTAAAAATAGAGACATTATCCAATGTGGACACACATGTTACTTACTTGTATCAGGGAAGTCATCTCCTTGAGAGGTTGGTTGTTTATAAAATTACCTCCTAAAGGCAGTCTATTTCTCAACAAATCATATTTTCTGTTGGAACAGTTATTTTTTAACCCTTCAGTACCTGACTTCAGGATGATTGTGCTAAAGGTGCCATTGTGAGGTGGGGTGGGGGAGGAGGATTAGTGGAGGAAAAAGATATAAAAGAATATCTTCCTAATTTATGCCACTGTTTCTCAAAACATGAAAAATTTTCAAATAAAAAATTAGGTCTTTTTTGGGTTCTGGTGATCTGGATACAGATCTGGACCCGTGATTCCATTAGTCTAAAGAGCACCCAATGAGTAAATCCTCGGTAACAATGAAGGCCAATGGCTGCTTTTCCATTTAAGAGTCCTAGAGAACTGGCTGGAACATTCAAAGGGATAGGTAAGTATTGGAACAACCATACTGAAAATGGAAATGCCAAAAGAAATCAGGCACAGAGAAGGGGGTATGGGAGAAGATACGGGAGAGAGCAGATTGGATGAGGGGACATTTTGTGGGACTGCTATTCTAGGGTGGTGGGTAGGGGAAAAATGGGGAAAAATTGTAACTCAAAATATGGCGGAAATGATGTAAACCAGAAATTAATAAAGCATTTACAAAAAGAAAAAAATTAATTGAATTGCTTCAAAAAAAAAAAAGAAATCAGGCACAGAAAGATGATACTATTGTAGATGCCAAGGGAATTCTGTGAATTTTGATGACTAGGAGCCTCTGGTGAATATACAGTTTGAAATGCTATTTTTACCATATAGTATATCATAAAATACAGAATGTTTTTCCAACATTTAAGTTCTAAGTGAATGTTCCCATTTCACTTAAAATTACAATGAAAAATTCACTATGGTAAGATGAATTTCCATTCATATGGTTCAGGGCCACACAGTTATTTAGAATATAATTTCTTTTTTCTAACAAATGCTTTAGTAACTTCTGTTTTACATCATTCATTTCCTCCAGATTTTGAGTTACAATTATTTCCCCCCCTGTTTTTCCCCTACCCACTCTCCCAGAATAGCAGTCCCACGAGATATCACATCCTCCAATCTGCTCTCTCCCATATCTTCTCCCATACCCCCTTCGACTTTTCCATTAGAGGAAGGTGAATCTCTGTGTTCCAATGCCTGCACACCTTATCTCCCAATTACAAGCAAAAGAGTATTAATAATAGTATTTATATATATTTGAAACATTTAATTTTAAGACCTCGAATTTCAGATCCATGCCCTTCCTCCCTTGTCACCCATTCCCTCTGGGAAGATAAGTAATTCAGTATATGTTGCACATGTCTAGCTATGCAAAACATTACCACAGTAGATATATTGTACAAGGCTGCTTATAATTCCCTCCCACTCATCCCACCCCCCTACCTGGTCCATTCCCTACTTGATCCTGTCCCTCTCCTCTAGTGGGTACTTCCAACCTCCCCTCCCCTCCTCCCAAGAATGCCTTCCCATCCATCATCCCTCCTCTCATCCCCCTTCCCCCTATTCTGCTGCAGGTTGAGATATCCCATTTATTATGTATGTCATTCTCTCCCTGAACCAAATTCAATGAGAATGTAGTTTTGCCTTTTTGCCTTCCTATTCTTCCCCTCGCTTGCAGCCTCTTTCCCTTGCTTCTTCCACATGAGATAGTTTACCCTACCCTGTCTCTCCCCATCTCTTCTTGCCACTTTCCTCTCTTATCTCATACTTTCACCACTTGAGTATATTCCCTTCCCAACACATTCAACCTATGCCCTCTATCCATATATAACTGTAAACATATATACACACATTCACATAAGTATTCATATGACCATACACCCTTCTTCCATTATTTTCATACTGAGAAAGATTTCATCAGTCACTGTTATTGTTTTTCCATATAGGAATGTAAATAGTTCAACTTTGATAAGATCCTTTTGATTTCTTTTCCCTGATTACCTTCTCAGGCATCTCTTGCTTCTTGTGTCTGGATGTCAAATTTTCTATTCAATTCTGGTTTTTTCCTCAAGAATGCTTGAAAGTCCTCTATTCCACTGAATGACCATATTTTCCCCTGAAACAAAATACTCAGTTTTGCTGGGTAGGTGACCCTTGGGTTCATTCCCAGTTCTTTTGCCCTCTGGAATATCATATTCCATGCCCTTTGATCCCTCAGTGTAGAAGCTGCCAGGTCCTGGGTTATTCTGATTGTGTTTCCACAATATTGAAATTGTTTCTTCCTGGCTGCTTGTAGTATTTTCTCCTTGATCTGGGGATTCTGGAACCTGGCTATAATATTCCTGGGAGTTTTCTTTTGGGGATCTTTTTCAGGAGGTGATCTGTGGATTCTTTCAACCTCTATTTTGCCCTCTGGGTCTAAAACATCAGGGCAATTTTCCTTGAGAATTTCTTGAAGGGTGATTTCTAGGTTCTTTCTTTGATCATGGCTTTCAGGTAGTCCAATAATTTTTAAATTGTCTCTCCTGGATCTATTTTCCAGGTCAGTGGTTTTTCCCATGAGATATTTCACATTGCCTTCTAATCTTTCGTTTGTTTGGATCTGCTTAACAGCATCTTGATTTCTCATAAAGTCATTAGCTTCCATTTGCTCCAGTCTAACTCTGAAGGAATGAATCTCCTCAGTGAACTTTTGAGATTCTTTTTCCATCTGACAAATTCGACTTTTTAAGGCATTCTTCTCCTCATTACCCTTTTGGGCCTCCTTTGCCATTTGAGTTAGTCTATTTTTTAAGGTGTTGTTTTCCTCAGTCAGGCTGTTGACCCTCATTTCATACTTTTCCTGCATCCTTCTCATTTCTCTTTCCAATTTTTCCTCCACTTCTCTTATTTGATTTTTAAAGTTCTTCTTAAGGTCCTCTATGGCCTGCAACCTGCTCATATTTTCCTCTGGGGCTTTTGGAGCAGGACTTCTGACCTCACAGTCCTTTTCCTGCTCTATGCCCCCAGAATAGGAGTCCAGGGTTGCATTTTTCTGTTTCCTTTGCCTTGGCATGTTGCCACTTAATTACTTGACTTTTGGGCTTGTTGCCACACTATGGCTTTAAGGCCAGCTAGAGGAATTTTCGTCCCGAATGTGTGGGGGACAACTTCCGTTTCTGGCAAGCTGGAAACGCACCCACGACCTCCACCCCAGATAAAATCCAGATCCAGGGAGGTTAAAGCAAGAGCAATTACCCCCCCCCCCCCACAAGACTGATTGCTGGATCTCCCTACAGTTCACAGGCCAGGAGCAGGAGCTGCCTCTGAGAACTACAAAATGGCATGTCTCCTCAGCTGCTTCTAGCCCCCAGGGGAGGAAGCTGACCCATTCCCCAAATTATGGTCCCAAAGTCCATAGGGCACTAACCTCTCACTTTGTCCCAGACATGTCTATGTTGATAATTCTGGAATCATCACAGCTGCTGGTGTTCTGGGGTCCCTCCAGCTGGCTGCTGCTCTGGCCACCCTGGGGCTAAAAGCGATCATGCGGACCTGGGCTTGCCTCTCTGTGGGCTGCGAGCTGTGCTGCTGGGTTCGAGAGTGCTGCCCATTCCCAGAGCGCTGCGCTCGTCCTTCCTGCAGGCTTTCTGGGCTGTCCTCAGTGGGAGGTTAGCTTCTCTGTGTTGTTCTGTGGGTGCTGGGGCTCTAGAAGTTGTTCAGAGTCCCCTTTTACATATTTTGGAGGTGATCTGGGGGGAGAGTGGCTTGCATGCGCTGTTTCTACTCTGCCATCTTGGCTCTGCCTGCCTAGAATATAAGCTTCTTGAAAGAAAGGCCTGTTTAATTTCTGTCTTTTTATCCCCACTATCATATGCAGTGCCTGGCACATAGTCGCACTTAATAAATAATTATTTAGTAAAACAAAACATTTTAAAATTGTTCAAAGAAATTGTGAACATGTAGGTTAAAAATCTTCCCTTAGACATTTCCTTTATAACCCTGGGGACATCATTTAAACTCATTGAAACTCCATTTTCTCCTCTGTAAAATGGGAATAATAACATCTGTATCCTGTATTTTACAAGACTATTGTGGGAGCCAAATAAATCATGTACATGAAGTACTTTATGCCCTTAAAGCTGCTATAGTCAGTTATCATCTCTTTGGGGAGGAATCATGGTTTAGGGGATAGAGTACTAGATGTGGAATCAGGAAGAGCTGTATTCAATTTCCACCTCAGACACTTAAAAGCTAAATAAGTAGTTAAGAGAAATTATCTTAAAGTCTCTGGGCTTTGGTTTCCTCATTTACAAAATTGAATAATAATACCTTCTAAATAACATATGCCAAAAATATTTATAAAAATCAGATAAAATAATATAGGCAAATCACTTTGTAAAGCTTAAAACAAAACAAAACTTAAATAGTCAGACATAGTAGCCCTCTCATCTAATTCCTGATATTGGGGAGGCTGAGGCTGAGATGGATAGTTCTGAGTTATAGTAAGGCTTGGCCAACCACATGATCATGCTGTCTAGTATCATTATGTTAAACTTCAAGGATAGGGTGGAGGAAGGAGGCTACCTTAAGGAAGGGGGAAAGGGATAAGCATTTATATATCTCTGTAGCACCAATGCAATATTTATGCACCCGAGGTTATGATAAAGACTGTGACTATAAGTATCACATGCCGTTCTATAGCAAAATATGCCAGACTCTTCAGCTAGAGGATAGAGCTGAAGGATTTATTTAGACACCAGAAAACTGAATCCCAAAACCAGTAAGTTGATTCCATCATAGTACCAAAGATATTCAGAAGCCATAATAATGCTGAGAGCCACAGCATCCTTCAAGCCTTCCCACAAAGCAATACAAGATCAATATTTACTCACAAAACTCCCTATCTCCTTGCCCAAGCTCCTCTGTCCCCAACTGTATCCAACTGTCTGGCTTTCTCTCTACCAGGTTCTTGTGGGCTCTGCTTCTCCTCAGCAAACTCCTCCCACCACAGGCTCCATGTGACCACATTCAGCCTGTCAGGGGGTGGAGTTTATCTTCACAGCAGGGGAGGGTCTTCAAACTTCATCCTGGGTCTATTTAGGGGCAGGGAAAATCTTCAAATTCCCATCCCCATTACAAGCTCCTACTGTATACCAGACATTGTGCTTATTTTTTTTTTGTTTGTTTTCTTTTGTTTTGTTTTGTTTTTTGTTTTTAAAAAAAATATTTTCCAATTTAATCCTCACAACAACCCTGCATGGTACTTACTATTATTTCCCCCATTATATAACCGGAAACTAAGGCAAACAGAGGTTAAGTGACTTACCCAGGATCACTCAATTAGTTAAGTGTCTTCCTGTCTCCAGGCTCAGTACTTTATCCAGTTAGTCACTAACAGCCTCTGAGGAGGGGTAAAATTGCCCTGGTGGGAGACCCAGCAGGTAAAATCTCCCATGCAAATCAGTATTAAGATCAGGCCCTGGAGTGGTCGATGCACTTCCAGCCTGGGTGACATATGAAGATACAGTCTCAAGAAGAAGAAAAAAAAGTGTTATGTAAACATGAATTATGATGATTAATTCCCCTGTTTTCAAATGCAGAAACTCCTTGATCTGGTATCTAGAAAGTGTAGAAGACTAATTTGCATTTCTGCTTCTTTCTCCAAGCATATAGCAGCACCTTTTCCCCCATCTTTTTTCTCCTCCACCTCAAATAAACTTGATTAGAATATAGAATGAGTGCCCTTTCAAAAAATGCAGTGGCAAAAAAAAAGAAAAGAAAAGAAAAAAAGCCACAGTCTTTCAAGGAACCTGATTCCTTCTTGCCAACTCAGCTGTAAATCCCAGTTACATTTCTCCTGCTTTGCTAAAATTCCATTTATTCAAATGTATTTATAAAGCAAACAGCAAAACCACCCACTGTCAGATGCTCCCGCATATGCATACATAGACACTCTCAACAGCCCATGCAGCACTGACAGGATGCACAGCTGTTATATTTTACGCTATTTGAAGCTCAATAATTAGCGCCTGTTAAAGAAAAATAAAAATAATAAAAGGCACTGCACTATCTTGCAACAAATTGCTGGGATCAGAATGTCCAATTTCTCAGGAGCTGCTGCAAAAGGCAGATTCCTGCTCTAATTTCATACAATGTTGCTGTCACTACTATACTTGTCAGCACTTTGATATCAACAAAAGGCTTTTAGTGTTTCTAACAGGGAGTGACTTTTTAACTATTGTCTCTAAAGAGAGATGAGTCTTTGACTTTCACTTTAATTTAATAATTTCCTTTTTTTAGTTTTCTATTTAATTATTGTTTAAAATGCCAATACGTATATCTTCCCCTTAGCACTAAGCCACCAGCCCCTCTTTCCATGTAGATGTTCACTCCAAGACCCCTAAAGCACTTTACAGGCATTAATTCTCTAATGAGATCTCAGTGAAATAGATATTGCTTGCCTGCTTTTCAGATGAAGGAAATATGTCACAAAGCAGTTGATGTCTCCAAAGCTAGAGGACAATTTAAACCCAGGCTTTATTCTCTAGTTTCTGCTCCACACCAGAACCCCTAGTCCACTCTGTGGTTTTATAACGCTAAAAATGTATTTGAAATAATAAACTATTAGCAGTCTCTAAGTCAGATTCTGTAGTTTTAACTTTGGTGAATTTGAACTGACAGCAGTGGGAATTCTTCATACACAAGAGTCAATTAAGATTATGAATCAGGCCCTGGGTAGGTGCACTGAGTGAAAATTCAAAAACACTTTGACACTTGAGATATGAATGGGCCAGAAAGGTCAAGGTTCTGCTGGCATCAGTGTAGCCAATCCTCTCTGCACCCAACCAATACTATATATCCCTTTAGGAGCATCATTTTAAACTCTCTCAGTTTTCCTCGTAATTTCAAAATAAGGACCACAACACTTCTGTCACTAAGTACATGGTTGATTAGCTAGCTAATGGACCATATTCCCATTTTATTCAATCCAAATAAAATATATGATAGCTTTAGTTTTGCTAGTTCAACTCTATAGAATGCTAAATGGTGATGTTTTTTCCCTTCCAAATAAATCAATTTTTATGATCCTCCTCTCTTTTCCCACAATGCACAGAGAATGCATTTACCCTGCAGCCCTTGATAAAACAGAAGACCATCCAAATGAGTAGTGGACATTCCATTTTTCTTCCAATGATTATTATGTTGACAATCACTAGCACATCCGATACTCAATTCAAGGATGAGTTATCTTCATGCAGAATTTAATGCTACCTGGAAACAACCTGCCAACTTAGTTTTCCCTAGATTTTCTATGGAAGTCATATCCCTGAAACCATCAGTCTTCATTATCTCTAGTTACACAAATTTCCTATGCTTCTTGAATATTAACATTGGACATTATCATATATACAGTGGTTTTGAGAAAATGAATGGCTTCGTCATAGAACCTAGACAAAACATGGGGAACCTGTGGCCTTGAGGTTACATGTGGCCCTCTAGATCCTCAAGTGCATCAATTTGACTAAATCCAAACTTCAGAGAACAAATCCCTTTAATAAAAGGATTTTTTATAAAACCTGGACTCAGTCAAAAGGCCATATGCAAGGACCTAGAAGGTCACATGTGGCCTTGAGGCTGCAGGTTCCCCATCCCTGACAAATATATATGTCCAGTCATTTCATCTCATAGTAATAGGGCTAATGTGTCGTTGATGAGGTTACTTTGCCAACAAGGCAGTCTTTCTCTCAGAATTCCTAATTCTCTCTCTATTTATAGAGATATGGTTATTTCAAAGACCTGGAAAAAAAGATGGATGTCAAACAAGCAACAATTTTGACTGTTTGATTAGTTTTGTTCTTAACTGTTTGACTTGATTGTTTTGGTCATTTCCCCCCTCAGCTATGTAGGGAATCAGATGCCATTGAAAGTTTCCATTATTTTAATTTTGCATGAGATAAAATAATACAGTAAGTAGAGTATTGGACTTGAAACCAAGGAGACCTAGGCTCAAATACCACCTCAGAAATATTTGGGCTTGAGTTCTTTATGGGATGTTTGAAAATAGGGACTTTTTGAGGGGGAGAGGGAGTCTTTCTTTCAACACTTATCACAGTGCCTGATGCATAAGAGATCCTTAAAAATGCTTGTTGAAGAGGCTGAGCTGGGGACTTAAACAGGTTGAGAGCTTAATAGAAATATGACAGTGCTATAGTGGGAAGCCCATTGACCTGCCAGGAAACATTGAATCTAGTCCCAGATCCATTATTAAGAAGCTATGTGACCTTAAGTAAGTCACTTTTCCATTGTGTTCTGATTTCCTATACTATTCTCCTACATTTAAAATGAAGGAGATGATTTATCTGGTCCTTCTATCATTAGGATTCTATGGTTCCGTTGAGCACATAGTATTTATTTGAATCAACATTCTTTATCATGTGTAACAAATGAATGAATAAATTAATAGATGCATTAACTATTTGTAAAACACTGTGCTAAGTGCTGGATATCTAAATAAAAAATAAGATGATCTATTCTAATAAGGGGAGAATAAACCTATAAGGGACTTTAGCTTCTAGGCAAATAGTGAGGCCCAAAGATTTTTAGGTTGTAATAGTGAAACATGTAGTATTGCATCTTCTTTAATATAATTTCCATTGATAAAATAATTTCTATGTCTGATGGTGAATCATTTTGTAGCATAAAGGACTTTGTTGGGGAAAAAAAAGAACTTTTATCTGGGTGTGGGGGGAGGGAGGAGTCTTTAATAACTGACTGCTGATGAGGCAAGGGTTTTGGTAACTGCAGAGACCTTTGCCATTACTTGTCTTCACATGGATTAGTTCTATCTATAATGTCTAGTCAGGGTCAGGCCTTGTGCTATGAGACCCTGGCCATTCCTGGTGCTCTTGGACTCAGGATCCTATGTTGGCTAAACTGGGGTCTGGGAACTCTCAAATAAATATCTTCCTCTCAGAATTTCTTCCTCTCTTCCTCAGGTTCTTTGAGGGCAAGGAATATCTTGCTTGCTTGTGTTTTTATCCTCATAACTTAGTATGGTACATGGTACACAATAAGTTTGTAATATTTTTTTCATTCATTTAAGGTCACATGCTACTTATAGTCTCACTCTTTGGAGTCCTTGTGCTTTAATTCAGATGGCTTTCTGTAAGCATTGACCTGGAAACACTTTCTTTAACTCTCTGAAGAATTTACCATCATTGTCCTCTTTCTCTCTTATAGGATAGTCTCTCTTTTCCAGGTGTTTTAATGTTGTTCTATCCTGATTCTCTTTTTATTGATTCAATTGTTCCTTCTGAGTTATAGAACCAAGAGTTGGTAGGACTCTTAGAGATCATCTAGTCTTTTTAATAAAAGGTACTGCACATATACCAAAATTATTTGCCTTTATTTAAAAATAATTGATTCCTGTGATTAGTATAGACCCTTCTCTGAGGGTGAGGGTATGGATATGGGAGAGATTTGCTCTTAGAAATTAATTACAATAATACAGCAAAGATGGAAGGAAG
This sequence comes from Gymnobelideus leadbeateri, assembly GCA_011680675.1. NCBI lineage: Eukaryota > Metazoa > Chordata > Mammalia > Diprotodontia > Petauridae > Gymnobelideus > Gymnobelideus leadbeateri. Next base: position 282,732 of record WOXC01004253.1, on the reverse strand, counting down.
GAAGGAAGGAAGGATGGAAGGATGGAAGAAAGGAAGGAAGGGAGGAATTATTGAGGGATTACTATGTGCCAGGCATTGTGCTAAGCACAGGAGATACAATTGGATAAAAATAAAAATAGCTCCTTCCCTCAAGTAGTTTATAACATACAACAAGATACTGAAAAAGATGGGGTGGAAGAGCACAATGATGCCTGTTTTAAGGTCCAAAGTCAGGAAGCAGGCTGGGAGGCAAGTGTAGGATGGCTTATAACCTTCCACAAAATGAAAGTTCAAGGACAAATTCACAAATGGAAGAGCGTGAGCTATAGAAAGAGATATTCTAAGTTGAGTCAGTCATAGAGATAGTTAGATATTCTAGAGGTAGAAGGTGCCAGATGTTGATAGAAGTTTCAGGAGAGAAAAAATTGTTGTGAATAATTTTAATAGAAGTAAATTGTATTTTCTCTTTTGGTAAAGAAGTCAATATATTGTTAGCAAATATAAGTCAACCTAGTCATTTTGGCATTTTAAAAAATCAGCATAGTCTGAACATTTAAATACTCTTCCTAGGAGTATGAAATGACCTATTTTCAAAGTCACATTAAAAAATATATGAGGAGTGCTGTCTTTGGGGAATAATAATACAATAAAAAAAAACTCTGTGTTTGTATAAAAGCTAATCCTCCCACAGAGGTAGACCTATTAAACACTGCTCAGTGTAATAAAGAAAATAGAGTGATATTTCGGCCGTACGTAAATGATTTCCATTTAAGAAAAGCAGGAGAGTTAGGATTTTGTTATTTCTTACAATGGTCTGAAAGAATGGTCCAAAAACACTTTCTAAGGAATATCTTTTCAGTTTAGAAACAAACTATTAAATCAAAAAGCAGAGCAAAACGTATAAAGAGAACCACTCATTTAAGTAGACTATATGTGAACTATAAAGTGTATGACTTTATAGTCGTAAAGTGGTTATTTAAATTCCATTGCTTCTCAACAATCCTAATACAGTTTAGACCACAGAAATTGATTGTTCTCTCCCCCAGGCCCTGCCCCCCACATAGTATACTTTCACCATGAACCATACTTTCATCCAGACCTTTATTTGGGATTATGCCAGGGCATAATCCATGTATTTTAAACTAATGGAGTTCCAGAAATACCAAGGGGATGAATAAAAATGCAGGTATCTTGGAAAAGTCAATGACTTTATAGTTGAGTTCTGGGCATCCTCAAGTGGGACAGCACTCTTAAGTGCTCCATGTTTGTTATATCCTTGAATTTAAGCCAATCAATCAATCAAAAATATTGAATATTTACTATGTGCCAAGCACTGGGGATAAAAATAAAAAGTGGATGAAAGTTTCTGCCCTCAAGCAGCAGAGGGAGAAACAATTTGTAAAAATGTGAGATATGTGGAACAAACATAGACGGGAGGTAACCTTATCTTATAGGTAAAGGCTCTCACATCTGGAGAGCTTGGGCTAGAAAAGTACTCCTACATAAGGGGAATTTGATCTAAGTTTTGAAGGAAGCCAGGGATGCAAAGAAGCAGAATTGAGGAGGGAGGACCTTCCATGTCTGTGGAACAACCAACATAAAGGCACTGAGATAGTGTCATGTGTGAAGAACAGCAAATACTCCAGTTTAGCTGGATCCTAGCTGTGTGGAGAGTAAAGTATAAGACTGCTGGGAAGGCAGTTAAAGGCCAGGTTCTGAAGACTTTGATGCCAAAAAAAGGCCTTTGGATCATGGAGGTAATAAGGAACTACTAATAAGGTAATAAGGAAGGGGAATAATGGAATGTAAGGCTAGAAAAGTTGTTTGGAGGACCCTGAATGTCAATGTTTACTGAACAGGGAGGTGACATGATCTGACATGTGTTTTAGGAAAATTACTTTGGAAGCTGTGTGGAAGATGAAATTCAGCACAGGGTCTCAAAGTAGGGAGAGCAATAAGAAGTCTATTGTAATAGTTCAGGAAAGAGACGGTGAGGGCCTAAACTAATGAGAAACCTGCTTGCTTAAAGAGAAAAGGCCATGTATAAGCACCGTTATGAATGTAGAAATAACAAGATTTTGCAATATATTGGATAAGTGTGGTGAGTGAGAGTGAGAGGTGGAGTATAGCACCAAGGTTTCAAAATCAGGTGGATAGGAAGACAGTGACACTTTCAATAAAAATAAAGCAGTTCAAAATAAATTATATTATGAACATGTTTGAGTTTGACATCAAGTTTGCAATATCTCAATAGATTTTGATGTAATGGATTTAGGATGGTGAGCAGGGACACATCCATTTACACATGTGTATTTATGTATATATATATATATATATATATATGTGTGTGTGTGTATATATGCATATGTATGTCTATACATTTATGTGTGTGTGTGTGTGTGTGTATAAATAAAGATAGAGAGAGCTTCATAGAGATGTTAACTGAATCATTTGGAGTTAATAAGTTCACTAAGAGATACAGTTTACACAAAAAATAAAATAGTTCCCAGAGCAGACATCCCCTGAGTAGGCATCATCAAATAAAAGAAACTGGGGAGTAGACAGATAAATAATAGAAGAACCAAGATAGCAACGTCATTAAAAACCCAGAAAGAAAAAAAATGTATATACTCAGAGCAGATGATCAAAAATATCAAATACCTGAGAGGTCAAGGAGATGAAGACAGAAGAAAGACCAGAAGATCTCACAACTAAGCTATTCCTGATAACATTGGAGAAGTCAGTATGAGTTGACTAATGAGATCATGAACTAAATTGCAGAGGGTGTAGAAAAGAGTGGGAAGAAGGGAAACAGAGACAGTGAATATAGATGGTTCAATTCAAACATTATTTTTAAAGCATATATTAAATACAAGGCTTTAGGGAAGCAAAGATAAATATAACACAGACCCTGCTCTCAGCAAGAATAAAATCTAAAGGTGAAGGAAAATATGTATAAAAATAACTATGATTCAGATAAATAGATATTAAATAAAAAGAGAGATCCAAGAAGAATAAGATAAATTTTAGAAAAGAGGGGAACAGTAAGAGAATGCTTGAAGGAAGAGGTGGCAGTTAAGTTCTACCTTGAAGGAAGAAAGGAGACTCAACTGAAGGAGAAAGGTAGGAATCCAGTCTACATATAAGCAAATGATAAGAAAAGACATGAAGACAAAAAAGGCAAAATGGAGAATGAAAAGTAGTCCTATCTGATATCTGGGACGAACACACACACACACACAGAGGAAGGGGGATAATGGAATGTAAGGCTAGAAAAAGTTGTTTGGAGGACCCTGAATGTCAAGATCAGAATCTTATGTATCATTCATTAAGTGATGGAGAGCTCCTTAATGTTTTGAAACAGAATATCATGTAATAAAAAACTACATTAGGAAAATTCGGAAGATTATTTAGTCAACACTATAAAGAATGGAATATGATGCGGTAGGGCTATAATGAAAGGAAACCAATTACAAAACCATTATATTTGTCTATGAAAAAATGAAAAATTGAAATAAGGTGGTGGCAGAAGAAGTGAAAAAGGAGGTGATAAATATAAGAAATATTGCTAAAGTTAAGTCTATGGGAAGTGAAAACTAATCAAATGTGGAGATGGGTAGGGAGAAGAAAATTTCAAAATAGTTTCCAAAGTTCTATATATGTCTAACTGGGATAATAGTCGTACCATCAACCCAAATATAAGATTTAGAGACAGAATCAAGTTTTTGTGGAAATTATGTGATCCATTTTGTGCAAGTGAGCTCGAAGTGCTAGTGAAGCACTCATAAGCATACTGAAGAGATATTTAGCATGGAGTAAGATGTACAAGAAAGAGGCTCTGAGTAGGAAGTGGGGGTGAGAAAATAGATTTGGGAATATTCTATGTAGAAGTCATATTTCAGGCAACACATTGAATTGGAAAACTAATGAAAAATGTGCATGGAAGAGAGCAGAGGCAATGACTGGGGAAGACGTGAGGAGAATAAAGGTAAGTAGAGGAAAGGAGAGGGTGACAAGAGGGGAAGGAAAAGGAAAGAGGACGAGAGATGGGAAGGGAACATGAATGGAGTGTAGAGCACAGGATAGAAGAAGAGAGGAGAGAATTGGATAGGAGAAGAGAAAACCTTAGGTAAGACTTACATTTAAGAGAGAAGTATTAAGAGTAAGTTTTAAAAGACATAGAAACATAGCAGAGGTCAGAGAGATAGAAGAATAGGGCTGAAAGCTGTTGCTTTTTTTCTCACAGAAACAAATAGAAAAGTGACTATAACTACGTATTGGCAACCACATTGGCATACCCAGGATGGCTGCTAGCACAGGTTCTTAGATCTGCTTTACTAGGAAAGATAACTCTTTAAGAGGTCAACAACCTTTTTAAATCACATTCATTAGTTCAGGGGAAAGGTCAACACGCTAAACTTCAGAGAAAATAAGAGAAAATGCAAGCAGAGAAATAAAGACCAACTGACAGGACTCTGCCTGAATCAACTGTACACTTTACATACATCCTTGGATCAAGAAAGGCTTTAAATCTGAGCAGTTGGGGAGTTTTGAACATACAGCCACTCAGAATCTCTACAAGGGAATCACAAGATCCTTCTCATAAGCAATGACCCCAAAGCAAAATACCAGCTCAAAGTATATATATATATATATATATATATATATATATATATATATATATATATATATATATATATATACTTCTCAGAGTGAGAAGGCATCACAACCATCATGACTCAGTGCCTAATTAGAAATTAGCAAAAGTTATGAAAGCCTTCCTACAAGCAAGCTTCCCTTAAGCAAGTTTCCCTAAATTGACTCCATGTGAGTGCTATCAATGGGCAGGGAAGATATTAAATCTCATTAACATTACAAATTAATAAGGTGACATATACAATTTAAAATGCTGCAGAGAAACCAAAGATATTTTTAAAAAGACAAAAAAAATATTGTGTTTAGGGATAAAGAGATCATTATCCCTATCACGGTAACAGAGACAGAAGTCTTCTTAGCCATACATTTCTTGGGGAATGAGTTATTCTCCAGAAAGTAGAAATGTCAAGTGCAGTCTAATGTTTCTAGGAATTTTTCCATGAAAGTGACGAGAAAGTTCAGATGAAAGCTTGAATGGACAGCGGGGTTAAGGAAGGTGTTATTCAAGTAGAGACCTTGCCATGCTTGCAGGTGAGAAGAAACAACTAGTAGTGAGAGAGAAATTAAATATGAAAGAAAGAAGTAATAGACAGGATGGAACAGATGGGTTAGATCTGGCATATAGATGGGCAATTTCTTTCTCTAACTCTAAGAATCTAAGATTAGAAATAAGAAGAGAAGGGTGGGTGAAGATACTGAAAGTGTAAATCATATTTACATTAGATGAGCTGAATTTTTTTAGAAAGTGAGAGTAAAAAGGAAGGGTATGGAGATGAACATAAATGGAAGAAGTATAATTGAGGGCATTGGAGGAGGAAGGAAGGTTTGGAGTAGGCATGATTATATGGAGTAGGCATAATCTATGATGAATGTGAAATTCTCAGGGGAAAGTTGGGATAGGGAATCTAAAACACTTCTGTGATCATAAAAATCTGAATTTCTAGGACTAGATGTCACAATGAGAAATTTAAAAATCCATATGAAAATAACTGAAGTACACAGTAAAGTTCCTCCAAGATCTTTCAGGAAAACTCTATTTAAAAATAAGAGAGAGAATTTGACCCAGTGTATAAATATAGATAGGAAAAACTGGGTTCAAATTAGCCTTTGACAGTTGCTAGCTGTGATTTGAGTGAATCATTGAAATTTTTATGTCTTAGGCATCTCTTTAGGACTTATCAACTGGGTCATGGACTAGCAAGTGAAGGAAATACCCTGTATTATAAAGATCACAAATCCTTTGAATATTCTCACATTAAAAATGAAAGTGACCGGAAATCATAAATTAAATTATTTATCTGTAGACTGGCTATAAAATTCAACCATGTAAATCCACATGCCTGCGGGCTGAGCCAAATCTTGTGGCCTGAAAAAAAAACTGACATTAAAGATCCCAATTTATATTTAGAATTGATAATCCCATTGGAGAGGCTGACTACCTGGATAATTTGTGCATCTCTGGGAATTTTCTATTTATTTACATACATTTTGGGTATTGTGAATATTTTTGCCCAACTTTCAAACAGTATATTTAGGGGGAAATGGTTGTAATAGAAATCAATCTACATTATCTATCAGTCAATCTGTATTTATTAAGAACTTAATATATGCTCAAAGCTAAGGATACAAAGAGAGTCAAAAATATCATCCTTGCCTTCAAAGTGTTCACATTCCAATGGTAGGGACAACATGCAAAAAACTAGGTATGGACAAGATATATACCATGTAAAGTAAGGCAATATTTAGTAGGAAGGGACTAACAGTGGGCGAGGGGATAACTAAGAAAAGTCTTCTATAGAAGGTAGGATTTGCACTGAGTCTTGAAGGAAACCAAGCAAACTAGGGAATCTAGGAATGAGAGGTGAAATGGAGCATTCCAGGTAAGAGAGGATTGAAGAAAAAGATGAGAGTTGAGAGGAGTGTCCAATGTGACAAACAGCAGGAAAGCCAGTGCAGCTGGATCATTGAGTGTATGGATGGGAAAGGAAAGTAAGATTGCAAAGGTTGTGTTGTGAAGGCCTTTAAATGCCCAACAGAATTTTTATATTTCATGCTGAAGGTAACAGGAAGCAATTATAGTTTATTGTGTAGACCGGTGACATTGTCAGACCTGCACTTTAAGATCATTTTGACAGCTGAATAGAGAATGGATTGGAATGAGGGCTTGGGGTAGTGAGCCAAAGTGTAAACTTTTGAAATAGTTCAAGGGAGAAATGATGAGGACCTATAAAAGGGAGGCTGCTACATAAGTGTGGAGATGAGATAATATAATATATAATATATTGTATATTATGCAGAATATAGAGAACAGACAATAGGTATTGTGAAATTAAAAACAAAAAGATTTTATAATTATTTGGACATGTGGCATAAGTTTAAGTGAAGAATAACATTAGTTTTGCAAGGTCATGAGACTGGAAGAACAGTGGTGCTTTAGGAAGTCATAGGAAAATTGGGAAGACTAGAAGGTTGGGGGAGGGAATTAGTGAATTCTATTCTCTACATAGAGCTTGAGAGGCCTATGAAATATTCAATTTTAATATATCTAAGAGAGAGTATTAATGTACTATTGGAGCTCAAGAAAATAATTGGTTTCTTTTTACTCATTTCTTAGATCCCTTTTTAGGTCAATAGAAGGTACCCATTATGTTGACTAGACCTCTATGACAGTTTTAACAATGAGATTTATACAGGATGAGCAGGCATTTGTGGATTGAGATATGCAAGACTGGAGGAAATAGTCATATAAGTGGGAATATACAACCACTGGAGTATACCTGAGTACAGGCAAGTAGTGTCTCACTACCAACACTCTGTCATTGTAAATAACATTCCTGAGTGACTACTTTGCCTTTCTATGGCTATATTTAAAAAAAATATATATTATAGATGCCTCAATAAGAATTATATTAGTCTCATTTATAAGTCCCATATGATTGTGGCAAAATAAATTGAAAAATGATTAAAAATATTGATGGAGGAGGGCAGCTAGGTGGTACCTGCTCTGGAGTCAGGAAGACCTGAGTTCGAATCTGGTCTCAGACACTTAACACTTATTATCTGTGTGACCTTGGGCAAGTCACTGAACCCCAATTGCCCTGCCTTCCCTCCTCCAAGCGGGAAAAAGCAATATTGATGGAGGGGCAAGATGATAAGAAAACTGTTTCCATTTCATGAAATACTATGATGTTTGGAAAGTCATTGTTCAGTTGATTGCAGCTCGTTTAACACTTTTTGAACCCTATTTGGGGTCTTCTTGGCAAAGATACTGGAATAGTTTGTTATTTCCTTCTCCAGCTTATTTTATAGATGAGGAACTAAGGCAAAAAGGGTTAAGTAACTTGTCCAGGGTTACCCAGTAAGAAAATATGTCAGGTCAGATTTGAACTCAGGAAGATGAGTCTTCCTGACTCTATGTCTAGCACTCTATCTACTGTGTCACCTAGTTATCCCATTTGGGGAGTACTATGAGATTACTTCCATGCTTATAGTTTTTAGATTTAATTCTTGTACTCAACGCCACATTTAGCTACCATGACTATGTGCAAGTTCATAGAATAATGGAATGTTATACCTGAAAAGCACCTAAATGTTTTCTAGTTTTAATCCTTTATTTTATATTATTGAATTTTATTGATAACTTTTATTTTAAAATGCAGCCAATTCTAAATATATGCCTCTCATTACCCTATGCAAAGAAAACCCATATAGCAAAAATAAAATAAATTAAAAAGTAGTTCAGCAAATCTAGCCAGTTTACTGAGCCTATCTGATAGCATTTTAAAATATAATCCCATAGTTTCCCATTTTTTCAGTGAATGGAAAAAGTAACATTTTCTCAATTCTCATGGAGTATCCGGTACATAGTAGTTGTTGGTTTTTTTAAGCTTATTGATTTGTCTGAGGCCAGCCTAACTTTCCCAAGAACACACAATTAATTATTGACAGAAATGATTCTAAAACCCAGGCTAACTCCAATTCCATACCAACATATTGCCCTTTCCACCACACTGAGTGGTCAATGATTATTTTGGAAGAACAGATGCAATCCTACTTCCACAAAATATTTGTGAATAAAGGAAAAATATCATCTTGGCCAATAAAATTCATGACTCCCCCTTTTTGCTGGTTAAATAGCCGAAGAAAAAGCGGAAAACAGGTTGTCAAAGTTCAGAAAGAAACCAGAATCACAAAGTCACTCTATTGACTTGCTGGCATTACTGCAAAGGGAACTTTCAATGACCCCTAGCCTGATGTCATCAATAGTAAAGACCCATGTAGCATGAAAGAGATAACATTGTGTAAGCATTTCTTTAAGTGAAAATGTCATTTATGCTCAATAAGCTTTGAGCTATCACAGGGAAAATGTGGGAAAATTGGGGAAAAAGGGGGGATATGTGGTTTTCTATCTATTTTGTTCCATAGACAGAAGTGCTAGGACGAATTATCAAGTCTTGGGGCAAATTTTCTAGTTACAGTAGATGAAGCATCTCATAGGCTGTTTTGACGGATTGTTATCGTGAGTAATCCTGAATGTGATGAATATGCCTGTCCCATTGATGACAGAGTGGAAAAGGAGCTGCTAAAATTCAGTGGATGTGAATCCATTAGAATCTGTTAGGGGTGCACATTAATAAAGATTTCATACAAAAGGGTGAGATAGGTTTCAGGGAAAAAGCATCAGGAGCAGATATGTCACTAGTCCAACTGAAACTTAACAGATCAAAGTTCTGTTACGGAATAGAACTAAACAGGAATGGTTTCTAACTCAGATCATCATAACAATTAATACATCTTATCATTTTATCAATCTACTCCAAGAATACATATAAATGTGATGTGAGGATGCTTTGAATGGTTTATAAGAACATGTACATGTATGTATCTGTTTGTGCAGGATATGCAGGTTACATACATACATACGCACAGCTGGGGGGACAGCTTCTTATAAAAAGCAAACAATCACAAATAGTGAATATACAGGGGTGAAAATTTTTATTTTAAATTCTGTGAGCTGTCAGGTTTGTTTGTTTGTTTTTTTAAGAGGGTCATTCTCTGATCTATTAACAGATGTGTCTAACATTTGGATATTTGATCCAGGTTTTTATATGACACAAATGAAAATACATTCTTTTTTGACAGTGAATCTCTCATCAACAGTAAAATATAATAAAACTGTTAGATGAGAAAGAGAGGGCTTTTGTAAAGTTGTGTGAATCTGTCATATATCTTAAGAGGCAGTATCTGAGAACTATGTTATTGGGTAAGTCAGCATTAGAAGTCTTTGTAGAGGGTGAAATGTGTTCTTCTTGATGATCTTCTAAGCAGCAGAATTGCGATGCTTATTTTTTTTAAGTCAAAGAAAATTTTCCTTACCTCCATCAAGAGAAAGTGACAGCAGAATCTTTGTTCCTTTGCCACTAGGCAGTCTAGTTTGCTAATGATCAGGTGCTAGTGCTGGCAGGTGGGTTAAAAGGAGGTCAAGTAGTCCTTTTCAATGCCATCTCCAGAAATTTCAATTCTCTTTCAAAGGAATTTGTCTCCAGAGTCTTAAAAATGTGGTGACCAAGATTTTTTTTTTAATAGGGGAAAAGACCTGCATTAGTAGTCAGGAGACTTGTACTTGAAATCAAGTTTCAACACCAGACCATATGTCACTACAAAGCAAATCACTACCTCTCTAAGTCACAATTTCCTTGTTTGTAGAATAAAGTCAATAACAACGATCACAGTAGGAATAGTTGTCTTTATTGTAGTAGTAGTAGCACTAGTAACAATAATAAAGCTAGCATTTATATAGTTTCTGAAAGTTTGCAGAATACTTTACAAATATTATCTGAGGAGAAAGATATTATTATTAATAATAAATAATAATATCATAATATTATTGTAAAGACCCACCTACTTTTCCTTCCCCTTATCATTATTACTATCAATTAATTTGCATATAAATTTGCTTCTGCTAATCATTATTATTGTCCATTATATATATATACACATATATGTATATATTCTAATTATACAGATATGTGTTCATTTAATATATATGTGTTTATCATATGTATATATGTGAGTTAATAACAATGATGGTAAGAAGTAAAGGCAGAAGTAGCAGGAGGGTCATTATGATCATATTAACTAAATTCATTTAGCTTGTTCAATTCTCTACCCAGCATATATGAAACATGGCATCAGCCCTCCTGAATCTACTCCAATTTTAAGTTAATCAGATGGACAGATTCTATGACTCAGCCTTATTATGTGATTTTCTTTGCATTTATATATTTTACTGACTGCAATTGAAGTGAATGTAAATCTGTTTCTCAATTGATTATATAATAATGATTAGTCATCACCATTAACATATAATTCTTGCTCATCTTAATCTGTTTTACAGTTTAAAAATGTTTTCTTTACAGTTTTTTATTTTCTATGAGGTATACAATGCAAGTAATATTTTCTTTCTCTTTTGTTTTTTTCAGACAAGGAATTTGATATTTGGAAAAGTAACTCGAGGGGCGGCTAGGTGGAGCCGTGAGGCATGGAGCCAGGAGGACTTGGGTTCGGATCCGGACTCAGACAGTTAACACAAAAATTAGCCATGTGGCCTTGGGCAAGTCACTTAACCCCAATTGCGCTCCAAAAAAAGCAAAAAAAAAAAAAAAGTAACGGCCCCATTCTTTATATGGAGAATAACTGAGACACAAGCTCAGGTCTTTTAACTCCGAGTAAAGTGTTCCTTTCACTACATCAAGGCATATCTTAAAGTACTCTCTCTGTATCTCTCTGTCCCTCTCTGTCTCTGTCCCATTATCTCTCCATTTGTCTCTGTCTGTCTGTTTCTCTTGCTCTCACTCTCGATCTCGCTCTCTCTCTTTCTCTCACTTTCTCATGCAGTTCACCAACAACCTTTCACTATCAAAGTTATTCCAGGAAAGCTAATTTCATTATAGGAAGGTTCCCACAAAGACAGTTATGATATATAAAGTGTTAACTTCTTCCCTGATGGATAGTATTTGAACATCTAACACCTGCCTTTTATTTTTCTGTCTCCATTGCATGAAGTCCACTTGCACAACAGTATCTGTATACTGTTACAATCTATTAAATGTATGCATTTGTACAATTGTTTCTGCTTTTTGTCAGTACAAAGTTCTTAAGGATAACTGTAGTTTAGGGCTTAGAGACAGACGAAAAGAAGAAAAGGAAAGACGGAGGAAGGAAAGAAGGAAGGAAGGAAGGAAGGAAGGGAGGGAGGAAAGGAGTAAATGAGGTTGATTATATGGATAGTGATATTAAAGAGGGTAAGGATGAGAGACTGAAAGCTAATACCTGATGGCTGCATTTTTTTCAGTAAGGGAAAAGGGGAAAACAAGGTTATCAGCTGAGAAGAAAGTAAATGTTGGCTTAGGAAATTGGGGAAGAAAATGGGTGGCCATTTTGGGAAGTGTCGACAGTACTAGTAAAATATGAAAAATATTTTTAAAGATTTATAACTATTGGAAAGAGAAGGGTCTAAATTAGATTAAATCTATAGTGTACAAAAGGAACACAGTTCCCTATCTTTCCCCAACTTTTCCAGTTCCTGAAAGCAGGGATTGAAAAAAAACCCTACTGTAAGGGTGAGCTAAAAATGAAAAATTAAGTTTCAAGTTTAATCAGGAAGGAAGTATAGGGTGCTGAACCACTGAAAAGTTCACTTTCTTCTTGATTATATTAATATCATAGATGTATTCTGTACACCTGTCAGTGACCATATGCACCTGCTAGAACAGAAAATAATACTGATTAAAACTGTGACAAAAGTGAGAGAAACAGAATTTTTTGCCATTAAAGTAAGTTCCATTTAAATTGCAGCATATTAGACCAATGGATCACAAAATCTTATTGGCAAGGCATATCAGACATTTTTAAAATTTAGTGCTTCCCATTTAGTAGTTGTGAAATCCTTTGGGGCTAATGACAATGGTCCAAAGTACCTTACAATGGCACATTAAATAGTTAATAATTCTAATGAATATGATGAATAATATTTTAAGTTACTCTGGGATTTACTACTTTTTTAGTTTGTGTTGAAAGGGATTCACAACACAAAATTAAAAAACAAAGTTGGAAAACATTGATCTATTTCAATCCTCTCATTTTTTTATTTTATTTTTAAAATTTATGTATATTATTTTTTTTAACAAATGCTTTATTAACTTCTGTTTTACATCATTCATTTCGACCAGATTTTGAGTTACAATCATTTCCCCCGTTACTCCCCTACACAACCTCCCAGAATAGCAGTCCCACAAGATATTGCTTCCTCCAATCTGCTCTCTCCCATACCTTCTCCCATACCCCCTTTGACTTTTCCATTAGAGGAAGGTGAATCTCTGTGTACCAATGCCTGCACATGTTATCTCCCAATTACAAGCAAAAGAGTATTAATAATAGTATTTATATATATTTGAAACATTTAATGTTAAGACCTCGAATTTCAGATCCATTTCCTTCCTCCCTTGTCACCCATTCCCTCTGGGGAGATAAGTAATTCAGTATATGTTGTATATGTCTAGCTATGCAAAACATTATCATAGTAGATATACTGTACAAGGCTGCTTATAATTCCCTCCCACTCATCCCACCCCCGACCTGGTCCATTCCCTACATGATCCTGTCCCTCTTCTGTAGTGGGTACTTCCAACTTCCCCTCCTCTCAAGGATGCCCTCCCATCCATCATCCCTCCTCTCATTCCCCTTCCCCCTATTCTGGTGCAGGTTGAGATATCCCATTTAGTATGTATGTCATTATCTCCCTGAACCAAATTCAATGAGAATGTGGTTTTGCCTTTTTGACCTTCCTATTCTCCCCCTCCCTTGCAACCACTGCCCCTTGCTTCTTCTACATGAGATAGTTTACCCTACCCTGTCTCTCCCCATCTCCTCTTGTCACTTTCCTCTCTCACCTCATAATTTCATCCCTTGAGTATTCTCCCTTCCCAACAAATTCAACCTATGCCCTCTATCCATATATAACTGTAACCATATACACACACATTCACATGTGTATTCATATGAACACACACCCTTCTCCAATTGTTTTCATAGTGAGAAAGATATCATCAGTCACAGTTATTGCTTTTCCATATAGGAATGTAAATAGTTCAACTTTGATAAGTTCCTTTTGATTTCTTTTCCCTGATTACCTTCTCAGGCATCTCTTGCTTCTTGTGTCTGGATGTCAAATTTTCTACTCAATTCTGGTTTTTTCCTCAAGAATGCTTGAAAGTCCTCTATTCCACTGAATGACCATATTTTCCCCTGAAACAAAATACACAGTTTTGCTGGGTAGATGACCCTTGGGTTCAGTCCCAGCTCTTTTGCCCTCTGGAATATTGTATTCCATGCCCTTCAATCCCTCAGGGTAGAAGCTGCCAGGTCCTGTGGTATTCTGATTGTGTTTCCACAATATTGAAATTGTTTCTTCCTGGCTGCTTGAAGTATTTTCTCCTTGATCTGAGGATTCTGGAACCTGGCTATAATATTCCTGGGAGTTTTCTTTTGGGGATCTTTTTCAGGAGGTGATTGGTGGATTCTTTCAACCTCTATTTTGCCCTCTGGATCTAAAACATCAGGGCAATTTTCCTTGAGAATTTCTTGAAGAGTGATATCTAAATTCTTTCTTTGATCATGGCTTTCGGGTAGTCCAATAATTTTTAAATTGTCTCTCCTGGATCTATTTTCCAGGTCAGTGGTTTTTCCCATGAGATATTTCACATTGCCTTCTAATCTTTCATTTGTTTGGATCTGCTTTACAGCATCTTGATTTCTCATAAAATCATTAGCTTCCATTTGCTCCATTCTAACTCTGTAGGAATGAATCTCCTCAGTGTACTTTTGAGATTCTTTTTCCATCTGGCAAATTTGACTTTTTAAGGCATTCTTCTCCTCATTGCCCTTTTGGGCCTCCTTTGCCATTTGAGTAAGTCTACTTTTTAAGATGTTGTTTTCCTCAGTCAGGCTGTTGACCCTCATTTCATACTTTTCCTGCATCCTTCACATTTCTCTTTCCAATTTTTCCTCCGTGTCTCTTATTTGATTTTTAAAGTTCTTCTTAAGGTCCTCTATGGCCTGCAACCCGCTCATATTTTCCTTTGGGGCTTTTGGAGCAGGACTTCTGACCTCACAGTCCTTTTCCTGCTCTATGCCCCCAAAATAGGAGTCTAGGGTTGCATTTTTCTGTTTCCTTTGCCTTGGCATGTTGCCACTTAATTAGTTGTCTTTTGGGCTTGTTGCCACACTATGGCTTTAAGGCCAGATAGATGAATTTTCATCCTGAACGTGTGGGGGGCAACTTCTGTTTCTGGCAAGCTGTAAACCCACCCATGACTTCCACCCTAGATCACAATCCAGTTCCAGGGAGGTTAAAGCAAGAGCAATTACCCCCCAAAACTGATTGCTGGATCTCCCTACAGTTCGCAGGCCAAGATCTGGAGCTGCCTCTGAAAACTACACAATGGCATGTCTCCTCGGAGGCTTCTACCCCCCAGGGGAGGAAGCCGACGCATTCCCCAAATACTGGTCCCAAAGTCCATAGGACACTAACCTCTTACTTTGTCCTAGGCATGTCTATGTTGATACTTCTGGAGTCGCCACAGTTGCTGGTGTTCTGGGGTTCCTCCAGCTGGCTGCTGGCCCTGCTGCCTTCGGGTTAAAACCTTAGCTCACAGGGACCTGGCTCGGCTTCCTGTGCTCTGCATGCTGTGTGCTGCCGGCTCCCAGAGTACTGCGCTGGTCCTTCCTGCAGGGCTGCTGGGCTGTCCTCAGTGGGAGGTTAGCTTCTCTGTGTCGTTCTGTGGGTGTTGGGGCTCCAGAAGTTGTTCAGAGTCCCCTTTTATATAGCTTGGGGGCAATCTGGGGGCAGAGTGGCTTGGATGAGCTGTTTCTACTTTGCCATCCTGGCTCCGCGCCCCCAATCCTCTCATTTTACAAAGGAAGAAACCACAGCCTCAATAGGTAAATTTACATACCGCGTCAATGTCAGAGCAAAGACTAGAACCAAGAACTTATTACTGCTAGTTCCAGTATTTGATTGGATTGTGTGTATTAAAGTTGCTTTATTTGTATTAGCCAGTAAGTGGGAAAGGTCTCTCTTTTCCTTTACTTGCACAACACAAATCTATGAGATAGTTAATAAGTTGTAAAGCCCGTATAGATCTCTGGAAGCTGAACACTTTATAACACATTACAAACAAGGAATTATGAACAAACAGTAGAAAGAATGTAATCAAAGGCATGTATGACCAAAATAGTATCTGGACTAGCCACTTAAAGAAAGGAAGGAATGGCTGATGAACAGATTTTTGGAATTCATTGGTAAATTTCTTATGTCAAGAGAATATGAAGCTGATCTTCAGTATATTGGGTTTTTCCTTGATGATAAACTTACTGGAGAATATGGACAGTTCACACAATACAGGAAGCCATGGATGTCTTCCAATCTACATTGTTTGGAAAAATAACAAATCAATGATATAACTGATCTAATTCAGTGTTTGTATATTAGTGGTCTTAGATACAGGTCCTTAATATTTTTTTGTCAGGTAAAATAAATTATCCTTCTGTTAAACTGAATGTTTTGTATTGGTATTGTATTTGTATTTGTATGGTTCCAAAGAAATTATGGTTCCATGGAAACATGGAACAAAGAAATATATGAGGGCTATCCTCACCCAAAAATCAGTCAAAAAGTACTTACTATGTGCCAAGCTCAGCACGAAGTTCTAAGGATTCAAAGAAAGGCTAAAACATAGTCATTGACCTTAAGGATTTCACGTTCTAATGGAGGAGAGAAAAATAAACAACTACGGAAATACAAGATAAATGAACATATGGGAATAATCTCAGGGGGAAGGCAGTAGGTGAGAGGTGAGGATAACAATGTCCTATAGAAGGGAGGATTTGAGGGGACTTTTGAAGAAGGCCAAGTAAGCAGAAGGTAGATGTGTGGAGAGAGCAAAAGTGAACCCAGGTCCTAGTGTAAAGGTTTAGTGGTAGAGACCAGTAGAATATCACTTGGATACGATTTCCTATATAAAATATTTCCTGATTCGATGGTTCATAGTATTTTCTCCTCCATCAAATTAATTACATTGTACTTATTTGTCTCTTTATAAGTAATATCCCCTTATTTTGTAAATAGGGTCGTAAACATTTTTTCAATAGTTTGATAATTGTGTTTTTATACAGGTGATTGTATTTATAATCCTATAAATTTTATGAATTTAAAAACTGTTCTGAGAAGGTGCCCATAGGCTTTACCAGACTGCCCAAGGGGTCCATGACACCAAAAAGCAAAGTCTCAAGTAGACCATGAGTTCCTTGAGAACAAGGACTGTTTTGATTGTATTTCAGTACCTCCCAGGCCTTGCACATAGTAAGTCCTTAATTATTTTGATTAAATCATATTAATAAATGTTTTTGAAAGAGTATAAAAATTCTCTGGCAAAAGAAGTAAAAAAATGTTAAGTGTGTTTTCTTGCAATTTTCCCACATACATTGGCAATGTAAGAATAACATGCTGGAAAATCCAGAATTAGAATGCAAGAGTCTCTTGAAAGCAGACATTATTGATCAGTAACACTTATGGTTTTTGAAAATAGCTATAATTAGTTGTCTTTTTTTCAAAGTTAAAGCAAATTTTAAATGCCACATCATGATTCCTGTTCTTCAAGAATTAAAGCAAAGTAGGTTTCTCAATTGAAACACTAATTGTAATATTTCCAAAGATAAGCTGTGGAAGGAATGTTTATAATCAACAATGCATTGCATCTTTTCTAGACCTGTGGCATGCAATTTGTGATATTCCTTATGGCTTCATTCTGTTCAAAGAGTGGAGATCACTAACCTTCTCTGTGAAGATTGGATCACCTCTCACTTTGAAATAATTTTATTTGTTGTTTCATTCTTGATATTATCCAGTAACAGGAATTTACAGGGGAGGGAAAATCATCAGTTGTAATTAACACTGAGACAAAATAATAATCTAACAAAATGGACATGAATTATCCCTGAAGGAGTAGCAAGGGTAAGGTGCAAGCCAAAAGCAATTGAAATACAGAGCAAGGGTGAGAGGAAGAGGGTGGGAGAGGGAGGGAGAGGAACAGAAAGGGAAGAAGAGGGAGGGAGGAAGGGAGAAAAAAGAAACAAAGAAAGACCCTTTAAAAAGTCGTTCCTTTTGTTAAGGGGGTAAAAGAAAACTTAAAACATCTGTTGCATTTGTGAGCTTCAGACAGCATCATTCGAACAAGAAGGCAGAGATATTTAGTTCACTGTTCATGACAATCTTATAATTATCTATGATCATACATGAACAAACCAAACCAAATACAACCAAAATGTATAACATCCATCCATCATATAAATACATAGACACAATATGCATATATATATATATATATATATATATATATATATATATATATATATACATGTTTGTATGTATGTGTAGATGCATTTAGTAGCTAATAGAGAAAGAGCCTTGAATTTAAGTAGACCAGATTACAAATCCTGCCCTCTGATATATCCTATCTGGGTGATCCAATACAAAGTATTAAATCTTAACGTACCAAAAGACTCTCTAAGACTCTAGATTGTAGAAGAGCTGAAAATCTGCAGTAGTGTAAGGGATTTCATACACTTATGAAATCATAAGTATAGTCAACAAAGGTTTATCAATAAGTATGTACATATGCATACATACATTCTGCTCTGGACCTGTGATTTCATAAGTATAATGCGGATGCTCATGGAACTACCATTATGGAAACTTTCTCCAGCATTGTATATCAATCACTCAGCTCTCCCTCTCATTCTTTCTCCCAGGATTAAAAAACAAACAAACAAACAAACCCAAACCAAAACAAACAAACAAAAACACACTTAATCAGTGAAGTAGCTAAGTGGATAGAAGGGTGACCCTTTACCTAATTTAGAATCTGGCCCGAGATACTTTACTTGCTATTTGACCCTGGGAAAGTCATTTAACCATAATCTGTCTCAGTTCCCTCAACTCTAAAATAAGGGCAATAATAGCACCCCCCTTACAGGATTGTTGTGAAAATCAAATGAGGTAATATTTGAATAGGACTTAGCATAGTTAGGACTTAATTAATAAATGTTGGTTTGTTCTCCTTCCCTTATGATGAAGGTTGGATGTTACTTTTATTGGCAAAAGTTTCGCGTTAAAAAAAGCTTTCTTTCGCGTTAAAAAAAGCTTTCTTTGGTATTATTGCCCTTGCTGTGAAGCGGTTGAAAACGTCACGGATAATCCCAGAGCTTCATGGTTTTAGTTTGATGCAACAAAACCTGTGTTTATTCTTTCTGAGACATTAGGTTCTGCTCATGAGACTTTCCAGGATACAAACTTTGATTGAATGGGTTAAAATTGAAACTTCAGTAATGAATATCATGATTTTGAAGTGTGTTTTCAAAAGAATTTTACCAAAGGCGTATCCAGAGAAAAGGAAAAGTAACATAACTTTTGTCTAATCTTTTGATCCCTATAAGTCATCGAGGTCTAACCTATAGTGGAACTTCAAATTCTGATTATAGAAATTAATTTACTGGTGTATATTTTTCTCATGTACTATTTTTTGTCCTGTTTAACCCCTCAGTTCTATGAGGAAAGGATGTATACTTTGTAAGCAATGAATCATAGTAGGGACAACATTTGACTTTTATTACCTTGGTGAACCTCAAAGGAACTCAGAATCAATATTTGAGAGCAGACTTTTTGCTCCTACTTGCTAACGTGACATCATGTTTAGATTTCCAGAGACCAATAAGAGAGCAGACCAATTGAAATAAAATCATTTTAAAAGATAATAATATGCAGAAATCTACTTCCTGACATACTTAAGTTTCTGAAATGAAATCCAAAAAAAATTTTACATTCCTGCCACCTTGATAGAGGGGAAAGGAGGCATATGTGTTACAGGTTATTTTATAATGTAAGCAAATGCATCAATATTTTGAACTTGAAAAAGCATTATTCAATTAGATTAATTTGTTGAATGTTATGAATGATGTTACTGAAACCTAGAATTCAGTTAAAATGGAAATCAAAAATGTTGCCTCTCAGCCATCACTAATTATTTCATATTAATTTATTAGCTGTTCAGTAGTACTGAAATGTATTTGCTTTATCTTAATTCATGATATATTCATTAATGATTGCATTAATAAATTGTTTATTGCCTGCTTAATGAAAAATCTCCAGTCTTTAGGAGCTTACAATCTGAAATCAACTGATAGGTTCACACGGAGCAGAAACAAAGCAGTAAAAAAGCAGAAAAAAAGCTTTTTTATCTTATACATGAATCTTTAGAAGTCAAAAGAGTAGAATATATAATTGAGAGATATGTGGAGATTATCTAGGAAAAGCTTAATGTCCAAGCTGAGTAGGCAACCAATGTCCTCCTTCCCCAGTAACTAGTTAGAAGGTTTCATGCAAAGTTGAATGTCTGAATCTGCGAAAATAAAGGAAAGAGCTGACTTGGCAGGATAGAAGAAAAGGAGGAAGAGAAAAGAAGTCTTTGCAAGTATATAGTAGCCACCTTTCCTCCATGATCATGAATCCTTGAACTGTGTAGTTAGAAACAGAAGAGACCTCAGAGGGCCTCC
Organism: Gymnobelideus leadbeateri; assembly: GCA_011680675.1. Lineage (NCBI taxonomy): Eukaryota > Metazoa > Chordata > Mammalia > Diprotodontia > Petauridae > Gymnobelideus > Gymnobelideus leadbeateri. The sequence continues at coordinate 262,428 of WOXC01004253.1, read as the reverse complement.
AGACCAACTCTCTCATTTTCAAAGGAAAAAAGGGAGGCACAAAATCACACAGGTAGTAAGGATAAGAGGCAGGATTCGAACTCATACTCTAATTTTAAAGTCAGTAAACTTTTCACTACAAAACATAGCAATGGTACTTTTTATCTATGTATATTGTCAAATATACTATAGAGATTTTGATGCATTCTTAGAATTTAGGAAAGAGTATAATGTGATATCTCCATTTTAAGGAGAAAAGGAGGGAGAAAAGGGTACAACCAGGAAGAGTTAAATAATTTTCCCTTCATCAAATATCTTTCATGTAATGCTTACATTCAGTGGTTATGATGAGGTCTGGGGACACATTAAAAAGACAAAAGAAAAATCTCTTTATATCCAGTCATATTTGCACAATTAGAGAATTTATTCACAGTCTCTGACAATTCTTTTGGTTGTTAAAGCAATTATTTACCAGACTTGTTTCAGAGCTATTTTTTTTTTTCCAGAGCATTTTTACAAATGGAGTTAAAATTTGAACTGGGGCAAGTAACTTAGGCCTGTTTACCTCAATTTCCTTATCTGTAAAATGAACTGGAGAAGGAAATGGAAAAACACTCCAGGATGTTTGACAAGAAATCTTCAAATGGAATCACAAAGACTTATATAAGACAGAACAAAGAGTTAAAATATTTTACTTGGTCATCACGGGAACAGTCAGGGACTAAGTATAAAGTTCTACCTATGCAACTTAGTATATAAATAAGTTGCATTTACTCAATAGACAGTTGTCCTTACTATTCTTTCCCATAGGAATGAGAGTAGTCCTTTAATCCTTGTATGATGCTTTTGAAAGGTTAGTGTTAATTGTTCAAGCATCCCTAGTATCAACTAGATTTGTGAAGCAGCTATTTGCTATCTCTTTAGGCAGCTAAGAAAGATATCAAAGCCAGTGCTGTGGACCAAGACCCATGTGTCAACACTGTTCACTTGCTTTCCAAAGGCACACATAAAGCTTACTCTTAATGATATGCTAGCATAGAAATGACATCCAATTTTCAACATAAACACTCTAACAGTAGCCGCTGTCATTAAAGATAGCGTGCCAGGAGAGTAGCAACACAATGTAGCTCTACTAGAGTGGACGAGGCCCTTTGACCTAAAGTAGTCTGGCTCTGTTATCATTGTCTCCCTCTCCCTCTTACACAGTCTGCTCTCTCTGGGGATTGAGACCAATTCACAGAGTGGTACTGGCTTTGGAGGGGGAAAAATCAATGACCTATTCTCTGGGTCAGAGATGAAATGCTGTGATGACAGCCAGCACAGTAGGAGACATAAAGGAAAATGAAATAAAAGGGATGTAAGGTAGAAGGATGGGGTGGGGGCAGGGATAATTACATTTGCAGAAAGTGTGTTCAATAAGCAGATTTCTAGGGAAGAGTATAGTCTAGCTTTTTCATAAATATGAAATTGGGATTGTGTTGGAAAAATTAGGACATCAGGCTCTTTCTTTGAATAACTAAGTTATAATAATTCAGGTTATTTTCATTTTTACTGCTATCTGTCATATATCAATCACTTAATTTCGCTTTACACAATTGGCATAAAGTTCTGCATTATATTCGAAGTGATGGTGATCTATGCAACAGAGGTAGCTGATTTTTTTTTATTAAGTTAAGCATTTGCTTAAAACAACAACAACAACAAAAAAAGCCAAAACTGGCTGCTCATATTTTTGAGTGAAAGTACATCTGGCTCACCCCAAGCTTTGGGAACTTGGCCACTCCCCTTTAGTCATTATAGAAAGAGACCTGCCAAGATGAGAAATTACACCAGGAGGGGTTGAATATTAGGATTAATTGTCTTGAACCAGTGCAGTGGAGCAGGTATGTAAGGCATATTGAGGTGGAGACAATGAGGGCCAATGAATAGTTTTATTGTCTTTTCTTCCCTGTAGAAAAGTATTTAAGAAATTATTTCAAGTCCTTCAGCACTGCTAAATTGAAGACATTTTCCGACATGCAAACATGAAAGATAAAAACAATATGAGGCTTCTGGGCTTCCTTTCTTTTTTTTTCTCATGATTTGAGTTAGAGGAAAAGGGATATTTAGGCAATTTGGAATTCCTGTAGTCTCATTGTGGCCTGCCATCCTAATTTGTTTTTCACCTAATAGGATTGGTCTGAATTTTGATATTAAACTGACCTTTGACCAATACTGTTATACATTTGGATTTGTGTAAATTATTCTTAAAATAGATTTCAGAAATTATTTATGGCAAAATGTAATCAAGATTGTTGATACTCAGAACAAGAAAGGCTAGCATGTTTTTGTCTCTACAGAACCTTAATGGAAGAAAATGATATTCAATTCAAAATCACTGATTAAAACTACTGATATAACACACACACACACATGCACACACACACACATATATACATATATATATGTGTATATATATATAATTATTCTCTCAGTGTTGTTCAGACTTTGCTTTTATTTCAAATATGCAAGATGTTTCAGATATCTACCCTTATCTTATTTACAATGTCTGTGATTTGCTTGGCTATGTCAGAATCTCTCTCCCTCTTGAAATCACTTTTTAAAACTATGGGTTTATTTACTTGTGTTCACTTTGTATCTTTACAATAATATATAAATTCCTTCAAAGCAGGGACACATTCAATTTTTTTTTGTTTCTGAAGCATATCCACATATCAATGAACTTTGTGTTTGTGTGTATAAACACACATACATGCACAATTAATGCTTACTGAATTTAGTGATTTCCAAAAAACTAAATATCAAGGTATTTTGCTAATGTAATTGTTCATAAGATTCTCTTGTTTAAGCTTTGGTTTAGTTCACAATTTTTTTTCTTTAAACTATGCCATAATTCCATAGCACAAAAATGTGGCACCATTTCTTATTTTAACAAATTTCTATTTTAGAAAAATATCTAACTTTTCTACCAAGAATATATAATCAGTCATTATTCATGAATTCCGTATTTGTTAATTTGCCTAAATGCCAAAATTTATTTGTACTTCAAAAATCAATATATGGAAAACTTTCAAGGTCATTCATGGATGTATGTATAGCAGAGGAAAATTTGAGTCACCAGAATATATCTTTCCCAGCAGAGATTGAATAATATGATATTCTGCCTTGTTTCAACTCTTATATTCAAAATAAGTGTTCTTTTTGTTATCTGTTTAGTGCCATATTTTTCACATGTTTGTGCTTTTCATTGGTGATTTCATTATTTAAAATGGCCCTCAAGTGTAGTGCTGAAGTATTCCTCAGATCTAAAAGGCTGTGATGTACCTTAAAGACATAATACAGGTGTTAGATTACCCTCTTTGGGATGTGTATTATTGTACTGTTGGCCATGAGATCAAAATTAATGAATCTGCAATACAGGATATCCAGAAAAAAAAAATGAAATTTGCTTATCTATAAGTAAGGTCATTCTGCAAAGTGTTAAATAAATGTTACCACAGGTTCACAGGAACCCAACATTCTATTTCCCTAAGAGCAATGGTTCAAAGTTTAGTGCTTGTGTTGACTTTATAGAACATAATTATCCTTTTTGATGAGAATCAACTTTATCTAGCTGCAATACCTCAACTCCATAGTATCCCATCCCTTTACACCATTATTTCTGAAAAAATGAGGACTTTTAGTCTATTTATCAATGGTTCCATTCACCATTTCTATGACTTCTCAATCAAAAACTCCCTTCCTGAAGATGGCAGAGTAGAAATAATACCTCCAAAGCACTCCAGCCCACACCACTTCAAAATTATGTAAAAGGGGGACTCTGAATGAACTCTGCAGCTCCAGAACCCACAAAACAACACAGAGAAGCTAACCTCCCTTTGGGGATAGCCCAGAAGCCTGGCAGGGAGCGGCCAGCACAGTGCTCTAGGAGCCAAGCCCAGGACCATGTGGGTGGGGGTTTTTAGCCCCAGGGCTGCAGGACTAGCAGCTGGCTGGAGGGACCCTAGAACACAAACAGCTGTGGGGTTTCTGCAATTACCAACACATAGATGCCTAGGACAAAGTGAGAGACTAGTGCCCTATGGACTCTGGGACCAGTATTTGGGAGTGTTTCAGCTTCTTCCCTTGGGGGCAAGAAGGAGCCAGAGTGCAGCCATCATTTTGCACCTTCAATTGCAGCTTCGGCTTCTGGCCTGTGGACTGTAGGGGGATCCAGTGATCATTCTGGGGGGTAATCACTCTTGCTTTAACCTTCTCAGATCTGGGTTGCAGTCTGTGGTGGAGGTCTTGGGGTGTGTGACCAGCTTGCCAGAGTGTGTGGGGGCTTCAGGGAGGGCAACCAACTAATACCTCCAGCAGTTGAGAAAATCCCAATGTTTGGGAGAGAAGCTCCCCTCTCTGGTGGCAGAGTCCTACTGTGGCAACAAGCCCAAAAGTCAAGTAATTAAATGGCAACATGCCTAGGCAAAAGAAACAAAATAAACAGAAAAATTCAACATTAGACTCCTATTTTGGGGGCAAAGAGGATTGAAGCATGGAACATGAGGAGGACTAGGAGGTCAGAACCCCTGCACCAAAAGCCCCAAATGAAAATACAAGCTGGTTACAGGTCATAGAGGACCTTAAGAAGGATTTTCAAAACCAAATAAGGGAAGTGGAGGAAAAATTGGGAAGAGAAATGAGAAGGATGCAGGAAAAGTATGAAATGAGAGTCAACAGCCTGACTGAGGAAAACAACACCTTAAAAAAATAGACTAACTCAAATGGCAAAAGAGGCTCAGAAAGGCAATGAGGAGAAGAATGCCTTAAAATGATGAATTTGCCAGATAGTAAAAGAATCTCAAAAGATCACTGAGGAGATTCATTCCTTCAGAATTAGACTGGAGCAAATGGAAGCTAGCGACTTTATGAGAAATTAAGAAATCAAGATGCTGTTAAACAGGTCCAAGCAATTGAAAGAATAGAAGGCAAAGTGAAATATCTCATGGGAAAAACCACTGACCTGGAAAATAGATCCAGGAGAGATAATTTAAAAATTATTAGACTACCTGAAAGCCATAATCAAAAAAAGAACCTAGAAATCATCTTTTGAGAAATTCTCAAGGAAAATTGCCCTGATGTTTTAGAGGGGGAAGTAGAGGTTGAAAGAATCCACTCATCACTTCCTGAAAAAGATCCCCAAAAGAAAACTCCTAGGAATATTATGGCCAGGTTCCAGAATTCCCAGATCAGGGAGAAAATACTACAAGCAGCCAGGAAGAAACAATTTCAATATTGTGGAAACACAATCAGAATAGCACAGGACCTGGCAGCTTCTACCTTGAGGGACTGAAGGGCATGGAATATGATATTCCAGAGGGCAAAGGACCTGGGATTAAAACCAAGAATCACCTACCCAGCAAAACTGAGTATCTTGTTTCAGGGGAAAATATGGTCATTCAGTGGAATAGAGGACTTTCAAGCATTCTTGAGGAAAAAAACAATATTGAATAGAAAATTTGCCATTCAGACACAAGAAGCAAGAGATACTTGAGAAGGTAAACAGGGAAAAGAAATCAAAAGGAACTTATCAAAATTGAACTATGTACATTCCTACATGGAAAAAAAATAACTGGAACTGATGAAACCTTTCTCAGTATGAAAATAGTTGAAGAAGGGTATATAGGCATATGAATACAAATGCAAATGTTTTTATATATGTTTACAGGTATACATATAGGGCACAGGTTGAATTTAATATGTAGGGATGATACTTAAGGGGTGAAATTAAGAGGTTAGAGAGGAATATAAGGAGAGGATTTGGGGGGAGAGACAGAAAGGGGTAAACTCTCTTATATAGAAGAGGCAACTGGAAGTGTTTGCATAGGAGGGGAAGAACAGGAGGGCAAAAAGGCAAAATCATATTCTTAGTGAATTTTGCTCAGGGAGAGAATGATATACATACTAAATGAGATATCTCACCCTACAGGAGAGTAGAGGGGAGGGGATGAGAGGGGGGATGATGGAAGCGAGGGCACGCTGGGGAGAGGGGAGGTTGGAAGCACCCACTTTTGAAAAGGGACAGGATCAAAGTAGGGAATGGACCAAGTGGGGGGTGGGATACGTGGGAGGGAGATATAGTCAGTCTTTTACAATATATCTACTATGGTAATGTTTTGCATAGTTATACATGTACAACATATGCTGAATTGCTTATCTTCTCAGCAAGAGTAGGTGACAAGGAAGGAAGGGAATGAATCTGGAATTCTAAGTTTTAAAATTAAATGTTTCAAATTTATATAAATACTATTATTAATACTATTTTGCAATATAATTGGGAGATAAGATGTACAGGCATTGGGGCACAGGAATTCACCTTGCCCTAATCGAAAAGTCGAAGGGAGTACGGGAGAAGATATGGGAGAGAGCAGATTGGATGAGGGGATATCCCGTGGGACTGCTATTCTGGGGTGGTGGGTAGGGGAAAAATGGGGAGGAATTGTAACTCAAAATTTGGCGGAAATGAATCATGTAAGCCAGAAGTTAATAAATCATTTGAAAACAAACAAAACAAAAACAAACAAAAAATAAAACCACCCAAAAACCACCCTTCCTTGTCCACTGCTTTTCTATATAGGTTGTTTCTCCCATAAGAATATAAACTCTTTGAGGGCAAGAACTGCCTATTGTATTTGTTACACCAATGCTTATTATTTAGCAAATGCTTTCTTTTGCTCATTTCATTATTTCTTCCTTTCTTCCCTATATACTTAGTACAAATTAATTTAAATTTATAGATTACCATGGCCTCCTTCAAATGTCACAAAGTCAAAAAAAGATGAAATTTTCTTTAACTAAGTCAATTTGGTGGGTTGCATGCACTACTATAGCTGTTATTTTAAGGTCAAAATCCATTTGAAAAGTCCATCAATAAACTTCTTACATTTTAGAAATGCTATAAATTTCTAATTGTAACTTTTCTGGTGGACTGGGATAAGAGTGTACCATTAAATATACTGGAATAATTCTTTGAATGAAATTAAATCCCAGATATGTTTTTGTTCATTTTAGTTTACTATGAATCTAGGTCTTAATTATAAAAACTGACTGTGATAACAATCATCTTGGAAGGGTTAATCTGTCTCTACTTATGTTCCAGTAACCAAAAAATGCTTGATTACTCCAGTGATTCTCACTCAAATGAGATTTTTTTCCTTCAGTTAAATTTTTTAATCAATGTTCCAAAAAATTAAGTAAATGTTTCTTTATTCTTTATTTTTATAAAACAATAAAATAACTAGAAAAATACATATCCTCTCTTGCCATAAATCCTTCTTTTCTGTATTTCTAGAGTGGTAGAGCTAGAAAAAAACTGAGAAAATATATAAGTAAGATGAGGCAGCCATAGACAGTCAAGGTAGCTACCTAACTACTGTGATTTGGAGGGTACTAAGTGAACTACCATTCTCTCTCCTGTCCATGCCCCCTCCTACCATTATCTAAAAATTTCACCCAAAGAAGTGCTTCAAAATCATGTTTATTCAATCTTTTGTGTTGGAAAATTGAATTTCCTTCTAAAACTAAAAATATTATATAGGAATAATTATACATATTCATTGTCACTTTTAGTATCTTAGCTAATAAATTAATCAACATGTATTTATTATTACTATGTAGCAGAATTAAACTCTGCTAAACACTAATGATGTGATGAAAGGCAAAAACAGTCCCTTCCCTCAAGGAACTTACATTCTCATGGGGAATACAGCATGACTATACAAACATGTACATATGTATATATATATATATGTATGTATATGTGTATATATATGTGTGTGTGTAAGTATGTTTATACACATGTTACATACAGAGTGAATCGAAGAAAACCTTAAAAGGGATGACTTAATCATTCAAGAGGATCAAGAGAGACCATTAGTAAGAGGGAATATTTGAGCTGAATATTGAAGGAGTCAAGGTTTCTAAATGACAGAGAAGAGAACATTTCATGTATGGGCAAAACTAAGTATAAAGGCACATCCATGGAAAATAGAGTGCTGTTTATGATAATCAACAAGTGATTGATATGGGATGTGTGGTGTGACAATAAAGTGAAAGAAGATTGTAAAGGTTAGAAAGAGCCTGATTGTGATGAGCTTTAAGTGACAAACAGAATTTTATAATTGAAATTAGGGTTAGGAAGTGAGTTTGTTGTTTTGTAGAAATGAATTTTTTTATCAGTGGAATTGGTAGGCTCAATCACTCAGTCAGTATGTATAATTAATTACTTAGGTGCTAAGGACCAGGGTAGTAGGGGCAGGAGAGTGGACCTGAAAGACTTTTTGAAAAAGGTTGGATTTTAGAGGAGGTAGATGTATGTTAACAATTAATGAATTGATCAAGCAGAGTATCAGTCACTGAAGAAAGGCCCACTAATGGAAGCAGGTGATTAAACAATTCACTTTAAAGGCTCCTCCTTAAGACAGGTGATATCATAGTATTCAGTGAACACATGTTGCTTGCAGAGGTCCCTCGACATTCCTAAGGGCAAGGGCACATGAAAATGTAAGTTTTTATTGGGTACAGGAAGGTAAGAAAACTGTTTGACCATGGGTTATAGAGGATGTCCTAGCCTGGGTCATTTTGTGGAAACTAGAGGATATAAGAGAGCCCTAGGTGGTGAAACTCTACCCTCTAGACCTTGGAGTGGAGAAGGGTGACAAAACAGGATGTAGAAAGACACAAAAGATACGCTTCATAATTGGCTTTTTGCAATAGTTTCTAAAATGCTCCCGCAAGGCCCTCTATGAAGAAATGATGCCTTTAGCTATGATGAACTCATTGACAAAATTCATTTAGAAATGGTTTGCTATGTGGACTAACTTGGAAACAATTCATGAGCACCACTGGGCATTCGTGTCATCATCAACTAATAGATTGTCAGAAGGCAATTATAACTTTGAATATACTGTGGAGTTCTTTCGAAGCTTTTGATTTTATGGGAGAAAATGTCGGGAGAACACTATTCATTATTTGTTCATACCCTGAAGCACTGACTCATGTACCTTCAATGAAGATAACTGTTCTTTAAATAGGCAATGTGGACTCCAACAGTCCTTGACAGAGAGTAGGATTCCCTGATTAATTTATATCAATACAGGTGTCCTTGTCAAAGAATAAGAACAAGCTTCCATTGACTTCCCCAAAGGTGGCTAACCTTGCCAATCAAAATAGTATGTGATCACATTAGTCTGGGAATTGTGGAAACTTGTCATCTACAGGAAATCTACTACCTATTTTTCCCCTTCTGTCTTTTGAATTTTTTTGTTGTCCTTTCATTTTATTTGGATCAATGCAATTAGGAGTTTAAAGTTTAGTCTATGGGTAGTTAAGGAGTGGAAAACAGCGCCACTAACAAAAGACTTTGATATTATTTTATTTAAGATAAAATGGTAGCACTTAACTTTAGGTTTTCTTTTTTCCTCCTGTTTCTCTTCAGTTGCAGTACTCACATATGAAGGTAATTTACTTCACCTCTGAGCACTCATGATTTCACTAGTGGGTAAATTCCTATTACTCATATAGATTATACCATCTCTTATAAGGTGATCTTAAGGTATTGCCATGTGTCATAAATTGCATCATCTAACAATCAGTATTCAAGAGATGTGTATCTCTGACTTTAATTAGTCTGATTCTCAGAAAATAGATATGTAGTCTGTCAGGGACAGATAAGTAATGCTAAAAACATCGTCCAAAAGGATATATTCTTACTTTTAATCATAGGATTATTATGATACACAATGCCAGCTTTGTGGTGCAATGAGTAGAGAACTGGACCAGTAATAAGACCTGAATTTTAATCTTTCTTTAGAAACTTACTAGCTGAGTGAACCTGGGAAAGTCCCTTAACCCTGTTTGCCTCAGTTTCCACAGCTGTAAAATGACCTGGAGAAGGAAATTACAAACCACTCCAGTATCTTTGCCAAGAAGACCCCAAATGGGGTCATAAAAAGTTGGATATGACTGAACAACTACATAAATAAATGTGTATATATAGTACACATATGTATGTATGTATATATGTTATGCTACATCTCATATATATGTGTACGTGTGCATGCATGTGCATGTGTCCCATAAGAAGCTCTGTAAAACTGCACATGGCCTCAAGGTCAGCCCTGAATATCTGATTATTCTTATTTGTTTTCTTCTTACATAATGGAAGAGGATATCATGAATGAATGGATGATATATAATATGTAACTGAATAAAAGCTATCTGGCCCCTACTCTAGCTGCATTTAAATAATATAATCACATTTTTTACAAGAAAGCTGATCGATCCTTTAGTATCACACATGACTACAAACATTACCAAAAATCCAAGTCATTAGGTAGTATGTAGTCAGACAATCAGAATGATAATATGGAGAAAGTATAGAACATGGAATGAGTAAAAAATATGGATTCAAATTGCACTTCTGACACTTACTAGTTGTGTGCTTATAGGAAAGTAACTTCATGCAAATTACCCTCAGTTTTCAGATCTGTAAAATGTATATAAAGTGCTACATAAAAGTCTGTTATTTGCAGGCAAACAATAGTATAGGTTTCAAAACATTACAAGGACATCGTGAATTGACTGACAAAGATTTTTCAAATGTTTATTTGCTATGGGTAAGTCTCAGAGATGATGGAGGAACAGGCTTAAGTAAATCAATACTGAGTTCAAGTTCTCTTAGACCCTCTGAGTTTGATTTGGAACATTCAGATGGAGAAGAAATTAATGATGCAGGGTAAGAATTTAAGAGAAAGATTAAAGGTAAGATAGATTTGAGAGTCATACACATATGATTAAAACCACTGGTGGGAGGAAGAAGTGAGGGGAGGAAAAAAAGGAAAGGAAAGGAAAGCAAAGGAAAGGAAAGGAAAGGAAAGGAAAGGAAAGGAAAGGAAAGGAAAGGAAAGGAAAGGAAAGGAAAGGAAAGGAAAGAAAAGGAAAGGAGAGGAAAATAAAAGAAAGCAGAAAGGAAAAGAAAGGACAAAATAAGGAAAGGAAAAAAGGAATAAGAAGGAAAGAAAAGAGACAGAAAGAGAAAGAAATTGAGAAAATGAAGAGAAATATGAAAACTGTCTTAAAATATTTGAAGGTTTGCCATGTGGAAGGATTAGATGATTTTTAGATGATTAGACTTATTTTATTCAACCCCAGAATGCAGAAGAGTCCAAAAAGTAGAAGTTTCAAAAAAGCTTAGAGTCCAAGACGTAGATGGTATTACAATGATGATAAAGCCTACTCCTAGACATCGCACAACTACTACTATTATTAATAATAGATTTTATATAGAAAGTGAAAGTTCACATTTCATGTATGTTTACAGTTTTAATTTCATCTGAACTTAACGCTATGAAGTAGGAAATAAAGGTATTATTACCTCCCCACATTTAACAATAGGTAACCACCTTGGATAAATATAAAGAATTATTTTATTAAGTTCCCCATCCCACTTGCATTACAAAGTTTGTGAATGTATTTTTTCTTCTGATACATATTGAAAGTATAGATGGTTGAGTGAATAAATTGAATTTTGAAAATATAAGTAAGGAGAGTTTGAAGTGTTTCAGGATTTGATACTACTAGTATAGTGTCTTCAAACAGGACAATTTTAAGAAACTTGGCATTAATAAGGGATTTTCCTTGTGTTTGGATTTTCAAATATTTTATCGGATGTCTTCTGTGGCATCAGCAAATACCTTAATTAAGAATTAAATTATCTCCTTAAGAATTAAATATCTCCTTGTTTAACATTTTTTCTAGTATTAACATTATGCCAAGAGAAACAAAGTATAGTAGAGGTGCCTTAGAATCTCGGCTGCAAGGAGCAGGTGTGAGGGTTTTATGTTATGAGGATTCTTTATATGTAGTTTCATGTGTGTTTTTTTTTTTCAGTGAAAATGTTTTGACCTGTGAGCCATTCAATCCATGTAATAATGAGGTATTCTATAATGGTACAACACCTTACTAGTAAGCATTTTATTTCTTATCTATTTTCGGTATAAATAGATGGAATCACAAACTAGGGAATTTGGGCATTTTAATATTCATTATGCTATTTCAGCAAACTCTCTGGTTCCATAAGCTTAATGATGCATATATTTATTTCTGAAGCAATTTTGTTTCTTGAATATTTAAGGAAAGGTAATTATTTTTATCAACTCAGATTGACCTTAGGACACTAGAATAATTGATTGTAGCGGTTAAAAATTGAGTTATTGGAAAACATGACCCTATACTATATTTTCATATCAATAACCCCACCCTTCCTTCCTCATCCTTCCCACAACTGCCACCATTAATGCAAAGAATAGATTTGAAGTGAACTTTAGGAGAGCTGAGGAGTGAATATATCATTTCTCTGGAGCAGGGGTTTCAACCAGGATTTAGTAAATAGATTTCAGGAGTCCATTATCTTAGATGGAAATACACAAATACACACATATACGCATGTGCGTGTGTGTATATATATATATATATATATATATATATATATATACATGCGTATATATATATATACATGCGTATATATATATACATGCGTATATATATATATACACATATATATACACACACATATATACATATATATGCTTATGCATATACCCATCTATATTATATATTATGTATATTGACATACACACATGTTCATATGTATGTATGTCTTTATTTTGACTCATTTCTAACTGAAATTTAGCAATGTCTTCAATTATTTTAGAACATTACTCTGAGAAAGAATGTATAGGCTTCACCAGACTGATCACCAGAAGGGTCCATGACACAGAAAAGTTTAAGATCTGTTCTAGTAGTCTTAGTTTTGAATACTATGAACAATAATCAGTATGTATCATTGAACTAATCCTCAGCAGAGAAAAAGTAAGTCAGAACCTGAACTTCTAAGCCCACGTAAGCATATCCAGTAAGGTACCAGGTAGTGTCATACCTTCTTTCCTCATATCTGCTCTCTCCTTTTTGATCGCATGGCCACAACTCCACTTGGAGCTCTCATCATCTCTCATCTGGATTTTGCAAGGGCCTCCTAATTGACTTCCAGTCTCCAAACCAGTTTCCACATAGCTGCCAAACATATTTCTAAAAGCACAGGCCTGACTATAACACTAGACCACTCAAGAAGGTTCAGCAGCTCCTTTTGCCTTTTTAAGTCCCTTCACAATCTGCCTTTAATCCCCTTCAAGACTATATTTAACATTACTGTACTCACTATCAAACCCCCATGTACCAACCAAACAGGCTTACTTGCTGTTCCCCATGTATATTAATGTAGCATCTGTCTTGGGGCCTTTGAATAGGCTGGGATACTTGTCCTCTTTATCTCCAGCAGTCTCTAGCTCCCTTGAAAGCTAAGTTAAGGAGCAATCTCCTAAATAAGACATTTAATAAATAAAGACATCTCCTTTGTTGTTTGTATTCTCTGTCTTACCCCTACCAATAATTGGCATATACTTATCTCTGTATGTAGCCTGTCTCCCCCTCAGCACAAAAAGAATGCAATCTCCTAGATGATACGGAATGGTTTAGTTTAGTCTGCAAAAATGCCTTACACAGAACAGGTGCTTAATAAATGTTGGTAAAACTGAATTGAGTTCATTGTCTTTATTCCAAGGCCTACTTCATATATAACTGAATGGGAGCAGAACTAAATGATTACATGGCTTATGAGCTCTATCTTCTATGTGACAAAGAGCAGTATTTCTGCTTAGTTTCTCTACTTCTTATAAGGTCATATAATTTGGCAGAAGTAAAATGAATAGAATGAATGTTTCGTCCCTTTCTGGTTCTCCTGAACCAGAATCCTGAATCAACCACTCAGCCTCTCAATTGATTTCATCACCTTCAAAAGAAAGGATAATAAAATATCAGATCCCCATTGACTGTGGTGATGAGGAATTATTCACTGAAGTGCTTATATAGCTTTTGTGAGATGCCCAGAATGACATTAAGCAAAACAATATTTTCTTATCCTACCATCAATTGAAGAATGACATTGGAACTCTGCCTAGTCCACATGTCCAACAGTTGTAATTATCAGAGCATCACATCACCCTCCTTCATTCAGCAAGTAAAATCCAAGTAGATAATTCTAATGGAAAAAGATATTCAGCTATGGTATTAGTAGTTTTATGAGGAGTGCATGATAATGTCTTATTTGTTCTCTTCTCCTCCTTAAGGCATAGAGGCTTAAATATGTAGTGTGTGGTGTAAATAAAATTTGGTAGTGTGGTAGGCTGTCTAGGGAACAGACTTCTAGGTCAGAAAAAAAACTTGGATTCAAGTCCTGCCTCTGAAACACACTGACTGTGGTGTCCTAAGAAAGTCATCTAATCTCTCAGTGCCCCAGGCAACTAGAATGCTAAATTACAGGGCTATTATTGATCTACATTGATAAAGTTTCCTCACTGGGAATTCCCTGCTTCAATGAAAATTACAAGAACAATTTTGTTTTGTTTTGAAAGGAGAAAGAAAAAAGAACAAATAAATATATTTCTATATGATTATTGCACTTGATCTCTGAGGTGCTGCACAGCTATGATAGCCTGCATATTAGGACTCCCTTCCAACTTAAAATTCCATTTTTCAGTATGCTTCTGACTGCACACATCAGAGCAAAACAACAGTAAATAGGAGACTTTGTGTAAAAATGGGCTAATTTGGTCAAAAATATTTAAAGCCTTCCAAATTATTTCATTTCTTAATAAATTCTTAAGTATTATCAAGGAGAAGTACTCTCAGTGATTGTTCAGGTGTCAATTTCTCATTAATTGCTTTTATGTGAGGAGTGGTACAAAGTTAATGAAAATGGTATATTCTCTTACATCAGTGGTGTCAAAGTCAAATAGAAATAGGGCAACTAGATTGTACATAAAGATCTCTATTTCCTTTTAAAATCGTAATGTTATGTATGTTTTATTGTGGTTTTTTATTTTGTTAAATATTTCCCAAATATATTTTAATTTAGTTCAGGCCATACTCAGGAGTGTTTGCAGAGAAGCATGTTTGACATCATTCAGATGTGATTTATAACATGAATTAACTGAGAATGCCCATTTTGTAAATAATTCAAAGATAAATAAACTCATTCTAGAACTAATATGTCATGACTAATGTTCAACGTGAAGGTATCTGTAGGACCTATATTTGATTCCATGCCACCATGGTGGGTAGCAGGAAGGAGAGGGATCAGGAGAAAATTTGAAATTCACGGGATAATGGAACTGAATGTTGTAAACTGAAAGTAAATAAATAAATTTAAATTTTTAAAAAAGATCTAATGTTTCACAAATCCTGAATCAGTGTGATCAGAATGTATGAGCACTTATTAGGTATAATGTCCATTAATGGTCTAATGTTGCACTATGATCAACAACCTAGTTGAGAGTATTAGCCATTACAGTGACATCTCAAATTTGTGACTCCTGTGTTTGCCTGTTCTCATGTACAGTTTGTTAGTGCATTTGGAGGATATTTAACAAAGCAAAATAATTAGCCTCTATGACCAAAGAGTAAACACAAGCTTCATTAATCACTTGGCCAGTATTAGTAAACATTATTTGATATACTGACAGTCCATAATGAAGACAGCAGACATCCATTAAATAAACAAACTATTGAGATAAGAACCAAAAAATCAACACATGCATATTTTACTAATTCAATTGCTTGTGGATATCCATTACCCAAATTTTATGGACATTAAGTATGGCATATGCAGAATATTTCTGATAAATACAAATTGCCTTCATCATAGCCTGAGACTAATTTCATGTGTGTTCATTTTTCTCAGTCATCATGCAAATTTTCTTTTGCAGACAAATTATCAAAAGCAGTGATGGCTTACAATTACTTTGCCAAGACCACTGAGTTCTTATGTTCTAAATTTGCCCTTAGAATTAATTTTTCTCTATTCCCAAGAAATAGTACAACACAGCATTTGACCTGTTCTCAGTATAAGTTGGATATGGACAGCAATAACAAACCTTGAGCATGAGTTTATCTTCCCTGTGTTAATATATGTCCTAAACCATCAGTTAGAGACAATCTATGCCAAAGTACTAAATCTGGACCACTTCTAATATTTATAAACTATGTTACTCTGGCTATGCCCAGAGCCCATGTTGGGTTTAACCAATGTTTATTGAATAGAATGGAAGGTAGGTTATCCTATTAACCTCAAGACAGATAACCAGTAATTCTCCCTTGCTTAGAGAATGAAAGAATGGATGTATGAATGTAAAAACTAAATTTTTACGATGTTGTACAAAACTCTGGAGTTAAACAAATGAAAAAAAAAACAAAAACAAAAACCAAAAACAGAGTATACATTGCCGTGGAGGAGGTAGAAGGTGGAGGGGTGCTGTAATCTTGATAGTTAGAAGACTGGTGAGTAGAGCCCAACAGTAATGTACTGACTCATTCATTAAGCCTTTCCAGAAATGACATTTACTTGATTATTAATCCCAGAGCTAGAGGTGGAAACCTAGAAGAAGAGTTTGTCATAAGGGGATGATAATTAAAAGAAAAGAAATACTTTAGGGTGTCAATATAAAAATAGTTCTTTTCCTTCATGACAGGGTTTTTTTGTTTGTTTGTTTGTTTGTTTTTGCTTTTTTTGGAGGGCAATTGGGGTTAAGAGACTTGCCTAAGGTCACATGGCTAGTTTTTGTGTTAAGTGTCTGAAGCCAGATTTCAACTCAGGTCCTCCTGACTCCAGGGCTGGTCCTCTATTCACTGTGCCACCTACTGCCCCCTGGACAGGGTTTCTTAATCCAGAGTCTATGAACTTCATATCTATATTAATGTCTATCTATATTTATATACTATATTTCAATATAATTGTTTTCCTTTATAATTCCATACATTTTATTTTATTCATTTAAAAATGTGCTGAGAAAGGGTTCATAGGCTTCACTAGCTAGTACAAGGGAGTCATCTCTCTCTTTCTCTCTCTCCCTCTCTCCTTCTCTCTCTGTCTCTCTCTCTCATTCACACACACACACACACACACACACACACGCATGCATGCACACAATTAAGAATCCCCTTAAGGAATTGATTACATAAGCTTAGGAACAACCTTATAAATATTTGAAAATATTGTAGATGGAATCAAGAAAATGGTATATATTTTTGGTGATAATATTAGCTAACCTCTAGAGTCCTTAATGCTTATGAACTATGACAGAAAAAATTACTTGTTCCCCTCTGGTATATCTTTCTTTGACAATTTATATGGAGTAACCTCTTAGCTTTAGGAATCCTTCCAAATTTCTTCTTCAGGCACTAAGTTCTGTGAAGCATTCAAAATTAGTCCATGATGGGAGCTATTTTAGACTCTTATGATATGCCCTAGGTTTATGTTCAACATTATTTTATACCTTTAAAAAACATTGAGCATAAAAATGTTTAATTGGCCAGAAGTCTCTCCAGAGGCATAGCATTTTGTTAACTCAAGGAGACATCAGAAAGATTTCCCAGAGATAAATCTGACCTGACAAATACTAACATTTTGTAAAACTAGAAGCTCAGACCATAAAAGGGGATCATCTTGTCTTTTCCCTTAGGATGTACATTAATTACAGTTGTTTCATGAGTTTCCATTTTGTAATTCTATGGTCTAAAGTTTTTTCCTGCCGTCACCATTGAATTATCCAATATTGAAAAAAAAAAACTTATACAGACAGGGCTAAAGATAGCTGAACAGCCTGTCACTTCGCAACCTAAACTGGGACAGAGATTTGTCCTCTTCTCTTTCTGTTTTATCTTGTGGATGCCCTGAAATCTGAAGATGTCTTTAATGCCTGCTACATGTGAGGGATACTGTGAGAAAGGTGATCAAGAGGACTCTCCTAGTTTGGGTGCCCTTTGTCTCTAAGAAAGGTGATCCACAGCATCTGGAGATGATGGAACGCATGATTAACATTACCACAGAGAATGATTAATATCTTCTTAAAGCACCTACTTCCAGATTATCCATCATTTCATTAGAGTGAAAAAAGTTCTCTGTGAAAAGGGGCTGGCCCTCTGAACCATGAATAACTAACCCACCCCTTGACATGTTTACTAATTGAGTAGCAGAGTAGGCTTAATACTTTAATATATTTATACTGAGGGAATTAAGATTTTTTTTAAGCACTCAGGGTGAATTTGGGACCATAGTGAAATAACAAAGCACTTTTGTTTGGCAATTAAAGGTCATTTTATGATTAATACTAAACTTAACCCTTGTTCTTGACAGAAAGCATTAATTTTTTTGTCATAAACCATTGACCAGATTTCTTATGAGGGATTTTGCAATGCAATATTGGTTAATTTGCACTGTAGATGTGACATTTAAAAGATTCCTCATTAACCAGGGCCTTTGCAAGCATCTGGCTTTAGTATGGGTCCTAAGTCCATGAATTTATTTAGTGTTTTACTTAAGTAGAGATTGTATATTCAATAGAAGAAAATGGGGGGGGCGGGGGGTAAACAGGTCAGTCTTTCTGCATCCCGTTAATATACTCTATAATAATAAATCAGTCTCCCTAATATTTCTGCTGAATATAAATAAGACACTGGGATACTGCCTTGAGTTGTATAGGATTAGGACTGAATTCAAGAATACATTTATACTGTCTACCTGGAAAACTAAGAAAAACATCTGAAAAATAAATGGGTTCCAGATTTCAAGCATTAGACAAATAACCGATACCAAAGCAACAAAGAGAACTAACAATGTTTTCTCGGTTCTATCAAGTTTCAACAGAGGTATATTTAAACAGAATGCAAGGAAGATCATCCCAACAATTAAAGTTATGCAAAAGTAGAATGGGCTACCTTCTGAGGTAGCAGATTCCCCTTAATTAGAGGTTTTTAGGAAAAAACTCAGGTTTCCTCCCGGGCATCTTATTCACACAGTGGATAAATTAAATGGCCACTGAAATCCCTTTTACTCTCAGACTCAATGCAGTTTTTGAGTTTTTCTTTTCATTTTGATTATGGAAGGCCTTTCTAATTTTACCAAAGTCAATCTACTCAACAGCAAAATAACAAATCACCTCAGCGGAAAATTCAAAGTCAAATATGAAAGAATCGTAATCAAGGATCATGTATTTTGTTCAAGCTTTTACCTTTCCACCAGAAGTGCCAGTATCTGATGGCTATGACCATGGTCAAGGCAATAGAGGAAAAAGTGGTGCTGCATGACACTGATCACTGAACTTCTATGGAATTCAGTTGTTCCATTTGATGAGTATGACGAAGTGATCTATAAGATGCATTCTGATTCTAGAATTCTATGATTCTAGATGAAGAGTTAAGATAAGTGTATAGTTATTTTACTATTTTAATACACATTTTAAAAATGAGATCATCTTGTGGTTGGGAAAACTGAATTTTATAAGTTTTTATTTAGTAAACTGATTATAGTTAATAGAATGTTAGATAGCTCTTCATTACCTTTGCCCATTTAGAAATAACCAGCACAACATGTTTATTGTTCTTGTTGCTGCTGCTACTACTACTGTTGTTCGGCTATTGCTGTTGTGGCTACTGCTATTTAAATTTTGCAGAAGTATTTAATGGAATGAATGCTGGAGTTGAATTCATAGGATTCTTGTTCCAATTTCATCTTTGCCATGTCTCCTTGGACAAATTATGCCTTCTTTCTATTTCTTACCATCAACTATAAATGAGATGGTTAGACTAAATAAACTCTAAAGTCCCCTCCAAAAAAAAGAAATTTCCAAAAAATAAGTATGTATGTTTATTAATAATAGATCCTACAGGGAAGAATAGACAGAATGGAGTAGATTATCTCATATAGAAAAGGCAAGGGAAAATGGTTACAATGGAGAGGAAGAACAGGAAGGCAAAAGGGAATGAGTCAACCTTATTTTCATTGAATTTGGCTTAGGGAGGGAGTGACATACACACTAAATAGGGTATCTCTCCCTACAGGAGAGTAGGGGGGAAGGGGATTAGAGGGGGCATGATGAAAGGAAGGGTAGGCTGGGGGGGAGGGAAGTTGGAAACACCCACTTTTGAAAAGGGACAGGATCACAGTAGAGAATAGAACAAGTGTGAGATGGGATAGGAAAGAGGGAAATATAGTCAGTCTTTTGCAATATATCCACTATGGAAATGTTTTGCATAGCTACACATATACAACCTATACTGAATTGCTTATCTTCCCAGTAAGGGTGGGTGACAAGGGAGGAAGGCAATGAATCTGGAATTCAAAATTTTAAAATCAAATGATTAACATATATATATATATATATATATATCCTATTATTAATATTATTTTACATGTAACTGGGAAATAAGACATATAGGCACTGGGGCATAGAGATCCATGGTGCCCTACTGGAAAGTCAGAGGGGGTATGAGAGAAGATATGGGAGAGAGCAGATTGGAGGAGGGAATATTTTGGGGTGGTGGGTAGGGGGAAAATGGGGAGAAAATTTGTAACTGAAAATCTTGCAGAAATGAATGATGTAAACTAGAATTTAATAAAGCATTTAATTAAAAATAATATATTCTACAAACTCACAACCTGCTGACTGCTCATAAAATGAAGTATGCTCAATTTTTAGAGGTGCAAATAAAGGGGAAATTAAAGAAAAACTCTTTTCATGAATTTAACTTGAAAATGAAGCTTGTTCAGGTTTGATACCTTTCAGGCTCAGTACCTACTGAAATAAATTTTGTGCAACTAAAATACAAATGACCCACTAAAGCAAAGAATGGAAATAACAACTTCTAGAAACAACTTGGCTTCTCTCAAGCACCCTCTTCAATGGCTCTTTTTGTGAGGGGCCTTCCTCAGGCCCCTCAGCTTCTAGAATCTTCCTTCTGGTTATTTTTCCTCTCCTATGTATGTATCTTGCATGTACTTATTGTCTTCCTGTTGTCTCCTCAATTAGAATGAAGCAAGGAATTTTTTTTTTTGCCTTTTCTTCGTGCCTCCAGTACGCATCACAGTTCTTGGCACAAATTAAATACTTAATAAATGCTTATGTCTGATAATTCAGTTTTCTAATGTGACACATGTTTAACCAGAGAGAAATAAAGTGAATTTAAGTACTAATTGATTTCTTCCCCCACCACATAAAAATCATGGAATTAGAATTCATGTGACTCATTCATGTGAAGGCAATCAAAAAGTACTTCAAGAAATCTAAAGACCCAAAGAAAGATTAAGTTATATTATCAGTAACATATAAGACAGGAAAGTGAGTAAATATGGTGGAGATATACATTGGTATTAATTGTATTATTAATAAAGAAATGCAAGAACTGTGTCTTATTGTCATCAGTCTAACTGAATGTCTTATACAGAATGAATTTCTAATAAAGAGATTTTGAATTAAAGATGCTCATTACAGCCTATTTAACAGGAAATACAAGTTAACTCAGTGCTCAGTACGTAGTAAACCCTTCAATACTTCCTGATGCTCTTCTTAAACTTTTCATCTACAGCCACTATTGGTGTTCTGCCAACAGCAGCTCTGCCAATTATTTTTCAATAGAGGCTAGGTTTCCATACATAAATCTCTTAATTCTAATGTTTTGTGAGACTACACAACAAAAGATTTTTATCCTTTTGCTTTGCAGAATTAAAATGAAAAGAAGGTCAAATTAGGCAATTTTTGTTTGCTTCTTACATATGTCAAACATTTAGTTGTCTTAATGTTTCACATATCAGTGTTATGTAGAGGCGCTCAAGCTAGTTTTCTTCTCACAATTCTTACCAAAATGATCCCTCTACCCATTTTCAAGTACAGCCTGCTAGGCTAGGCTAGTTAGTTTTCTGCTAGCCATGGTAAGATCTTGTCAAATAATTAATGGTTTTGATGTGCTTTAGAATAATTTCTTCTACTCACCTCACTTGTAGTTTTCCAATGCAGCTTCTCATTTTCAACATTTTAATGGAAATGATTGAAAGAGATGAGGTTCTTTCCTCCATCAGTGAAAACTGTGATTCATCTACTTTCTTATTCTGTGATTCTTATCCATGTTCCTCCAAGCTCTTCTATGGATGGATGATCAGTCTGGGCAGAAGATGTGTTCATGGGTACAAATGTAGAACTCAGAGTATCCACTTATTTATTATCCATCAGTTTGCTGATTTTTATAATGACCTTAATATATATGCTTCAACGTCATTATAAAAAGCAGCACTTATTTTTTTTTGACAGATAGATAAAACTTTTATTAAGCACTCCTATGCCCCAGGCAGTGTGCTAAACACTAGGGAATAAATCTGAAGCAAAAAGAAAAGTAATCCTTGTCCTCAAGGTGCTTACAGGCAGTTCCTGCTTTACCTAAATTCACATTATGCACATTTGGCTTCATGTAAAAAATTCTGAAAGAAATGTGCATTTCAAACACACACACACACACACACACACACACACACACACACACACACACCAAAAAACAAACAAACATATAGTATCATGGTCTCTCTGCTCCTGTCCCTTGTTCAATTCACAACCTCTCACAATTCCCATCCAAAAAAGAGAAAGCAGATAAATAGACACCTGGAGAGATTGCCACTTCCATTCACTGGATGGGGACTTGACTTCCAGTGAGAATTCCAGTGTCTGAGAGGAAAACTCTGCCCTGATCCACCAACCACCATGTTCTGTGTCTTACCCCTGTATCTTATCCCCTGTGTACTTCCTCCCTTTGTTCCCCAAACCAAAGCTTTATATGTCCTCTCTTGTATGTGTCCATGTCTGTCCTCCATAGATCTGCCTCTACTTCCTGTTCTCCCAAGTGCCTGGCCCAGGCCCTGCGTATTCCTCCACCTGCTGCTCTCATTTCTCAGTTTCAGGACCCAATGTGTTCTTGAACTATGTGCAGACCCTTTCCCTTCACTGGCCAGCAATTTCCTTCCTGTTTCCCCACCTCCCTTCCTTCCCCACATGTGCGGGCAAATTCATATTATGTAAAATTGTTCTATGTAGAGGTCTGCTTTACTTAAGTAAAGCAAGCACTGTCTGTACATGCTTTTTAAATTTAATATATTTTATTTATTTTGTTGGATATTCCCCAATTTCATTTTAATGTGTTTTTTTAATTTTGAGTTCCAAATTCTCTCATCCCTCCTGCCTATTCCCCACCCCTTGAGAAGGAAAGAAATATGATAATTATATATGTGAAGTCATGTAAAACATATATCCACATTAGCCATGTTGGAAAGGAAAACATAAACTGGAAATAAAAAAAAAAAACAAGAAAAATTAAGGAAGTGAAAAAAAATGCCTCAATCTTCATTCAGAATTTATCACTTCTCTCTCTGGAGGAGGATAGCATTTTTCTTCATTTATTCCTTGGAATTGTTTTGGATCCTTGTCTTCACCAGAGTAATCAAGTCTTTCACAGTTCATTATCTTTACAATATTTCTGTTACTGTGTATCATGTTCTGGTTCTGCTGACTTCATTTTGTATCAGTTCATGTAAGTCTTATTAAGTTTGTTTTTTTCTGAAAGTATCCTGCTCATCATTTCTTATAACACAATAGCATTACATTACAATCATATAACACAACTTGTTCAACCAATTGATAAGCATATTGGCAATTTCCATTTCTTTGCTACCACAAAAAATCCAAGAGGACCATTTATTTCTGGTAGCAATACCAGAAATGGAAACAAAATGGATGTCCATCAATTGGTCGAATGGCCAAATAAATTGTAATACATGAATATGATAAGATTACTTCACTGCAAGGAACAGTGATCTTTATGCCTTCAGAGAACCTTGGGAAATTTGTGTAAGATGCAGGTGGAAATAAATTGGACCAAAACAATAATACACATGAAGACTATAATGATATGACACTAAACTAGACCAGACCTATTATCAGATTGATAGAATGGCAAGTCAACCCCAGAAGAATGATGATGATGAAATATAGCATCCTGTATCTGGGTAGAAAGGTTGTGGACTTAATGTGTGCAGCTAGGCATTTGTTATTGATTTATTTTGCCAAATTTCCCTTCTTCATCACTAGGAATACATTTATGGTGGAGTGACAGAGATATAAGAAAGCAACAATAAAACATTAATTAAAACTAAAAACATAGGTAACGATGGGGAGAAATGATGAGGGAAAAACCATGTTCTGGACATGGTTTTTACCAAGAGGAAAGAACAGTGGTTGAAGGAAAAATGATGAAAAATTTAATGGCAAATAACTACTTCATCATTTGAGATAGATAATGAAAAGAAGGTCACTAAAGTCTGACAGGTGCCCTAGATTTTGAAAGAGCAGGTTTGAGAGGGTCCAGAAAAAGGATAGGATATTTTTTTAAGGTTGGGTCAGCTCAAGAGTTATGTGAAAAGCCTAAGAATAAAATTCTGAAGAGACTAAAACAAATGATTCTGATCAGAATGAAAAAAAGTCATTATCTAAAGAGTTCAATGTAATTCCATAAGGGACTGAAGGGTTGACCTAGAATTTTCAGAAATTATAGAAGATGCAAGAAGGTGAAAATAATTAAGAATAAACATACATGTATGTAAGGATAGTGTAAAGAGTGTTAAAACTTATAATCTGTTAAAATTGGAAAATAATTTAAAGGACAACAAAAGCAATTTTAGGTCTACACTGCAGGGGTCATCAGGAGATAGTATCACAGAAGCATTGGGCCCATGGAGCTTTGATTCAACTGGGCAATGGTAATGAAAAGCTGAGTGAAGGAAGACCTAGTCAGCTTCTGGTTTCTCTCCCAAGGAGAATAATCTTTAGTATGAATCATCTAGAACAGAAAAGGGATATTCAATACCCAAAATAAGTGGGAAGATAATACAAGAGCACATAGTTGCCATTATTGAATGAAACTCAACAGGCCCAAGTACATATGATTCCTAAGCTCCTGTCAGTGATCCCTGAGAGAAAGCAGAGAACAGGGGGTGTGTTTTAGGATTGGAAAATAGCAAATGTCCCAATTTTCCAGAAGAGGAGAAAAAGTGGCATATGATAATGCAGGCCAATGAATTTTACTCTGATTCTTGACAGAAATTTAGAATGTCTTATTTAAGGGATGTTTAGTAAGCTTTTAGAAAAGGAAGCGATAATTGTAAAGCATCAGCCTGGCTTCATTAAGAACAGACATTGTCAGACTAACCTCATTTCCTTTTTTTAACAGGGGTACCATATTGGTATATCAAGGAAATGCTGCAGATATAGTTTACCTAGATTTTTACCAAAAATATTCAACAGAATTCCTTATGCTAATCTGGGGTTTTAGAGAAAGTAAAGTTTAGTAAAATTCAACAGTGTGATACAACATCCAAAAAAAAAAAAACACAAACAAACCCAAAAACCAACTTGTGAGCTTGGCCCACAAATTGGGATACTGAATTGGCCTGTCTTTTGCCTCTTTTGTATCTCAATCAATTAGCAAAGTACCTGGCACCTAGTAGGTGCTTAATGAATTGCTTGCTTGATTAAATTTAAAGCATGTGTTTTATTCTGAGTACCACATTTAAAAAGGATTCTAATAAGTTGAAGAGGACCATCAGAATAGTGAAGGACCTAAAAATCATTACAACTAAAGCCTGGTTGATGGAACTGGGAATATCCAGCTTGTGAAGAGAAAGTGTAAATGGGGAATATGAAAAGAGTTGTTATTATTATTTGTTAATTTCCAACAGGCAAAGATAGTAGCAATTCTAGAATCTATGGAGAGATAGATTTTAGTTGGATGTAAGAAAAACCTTCTTTATGAGGAGAGCTCACCACAAATGGAATAGACTGCTGTTGAGTATTGTGGGCTCCCTCCCATTGGAGATTTTCCCAGTAGGTCCAAGTGGTTACTTATTGAATAAATAGTTGAGAAAGCCTTGCTCAGGTGTAATTTGAACCAGATGACCCCTAAAATGTCTTTCAACTCTGAGATTCTGTGAAATGTCTATAAGATATGATATTGAATTTATCCTTTTTGGCAAAATTTTGATTTTTTAAAGTTAAGCAAACTGTAGAAACCTATTTTTCAGATCATAAAACTTAACAACAAATCCATGAATCCAGAAGTTTTGCATTATATGGATATCCTCTTTGCAATCTTTCCCCCAGACCTCCTGGTCCTATTGATTTGAGATGGCTCTTTACTGGCATTTATGGATATTGAAATGTATTTACTCCTAGAGGGTAACTGGCTTGGTAAAGACAATGTGACAGCAACATTTGCTCTAGGGCAGAATGTTCCCCTACCTTCTGCCAGTTAAATTTGAGCTATTATAGCATACTGGTTCTTAGGGCCTGGAATATGAAAATTCAATTTTGATTTTTTAACTATAGGCATTCAGTATATGCAATGGTGCTATAATGATGTGGGTTAGAAGATATTTGGATAGAAATTGTGGGTGGATCAATACCCCCTTATTTTTTCTAAGTTAAATGACTGAGGCATGGTAATACATATACCAAAGGCAGGATTCCAGGCTATGGCTTTCTGGCACTGTCTGTACCTCCTTCCCTTATGCCTTTCCCCATAAATGTAAGAAAAGTTCAAACAAACATAGACTGATATGTATTCCCTCTTCCAAAAAGGATGGGAAACAAGCAGTAGCTGAATAAAAACAATATTAGCTAATATAGTGCTATAAAATCTGCAAAGGCCTTCACTACACAGATTGTCTTGTTTGATCTTCATAAGAAGTCGGTGAAGTAGGTGCCATTCTTATTCCCACTTTACTGATGAGGAAACAAAATTGAGAGAAGTTAAATGACTTGCCATGGGTCATATACCTAATAAGTATCTGAGGCTGGATTCCAACTCAGCTCTTCTTGCTTCCACATCCGAATTCTATTCATTATATTGCCTTTCTTTCTCCTGAACATCATGAAAGAAGGGGTAGGAATCACAAATTTCCAAAGCAACTTCTTTCTTCAACTTGGTTTATGTTTTATGAGACAGAGTGAGTTTAAACACCCCTCCTCCTTCTTTTTCCCTTCTCCTGAAGATCATGCACTCCAGGGTCCGCTGCACATGCATGAAAGTACTATAAACATTACTTAAACAGCAGCTTAAAGAGACCTTTTGCCAGTTTCAGCCTACTTCTCCCCTTGTCAGGGCTCAGCACTCCCACTCAGTTGACTACTTGTCCTACTCTTTGCCCTCTCTGCTCTGCTGCAATCGTCCTGGATTTTCCCTCTATGCAACTGCTGTCCAGACCAGCTGCACCCACTACATCTTCAGCAGTGGACCGAGGAGGGTATTAATCATATTTTTGAGGAGGACACTCTGC
Source organism: Gymnobelideus leadbeateri (assembly GCA_011680675.1). NCBI lineage: Eukaryota > Metazoa > Chordata > Mammalia > Diprotodontia > Petauridae > Gymnobelideus > Gymnobelideus leadbeateri. The sequence continues at coordinate 235,151 of WOXC01004253.1, read as the reverse complement.
TATTTATCTCTCTGACACCTCCAGCGTTCAGGAGCCCAGCACCACGCACAGCCCATTGACTAGTAAGATTACACATTACCGTGCTCCATTGCCTCTCCCTGCCCTCTTCATTGAGTGGCTGTTCAACAGTGGAGTTGTGTTTGTTCAATCAGACATAATTTATACCTTTTTTGTTCTTTCTGGAGAGTGCTTGTTAATTTTTAGTTGAAGTGCAACATTTTCGGGTTTAATTCCAGGTTAAATGCATCAGAAACCAAAGATGCTAAAATATGCCCACCCCCTACAAAAACAGCTGGAATGCAGAGGTTTTGAATAGCAGCTAGATTTTACTAAACACTCATTTAAAGCTCATTTTAAAGCTTCCTTTTATTATAAATTGAGTATAGTTGTATATTTGTATTCATACTATATCTCCTTGTTGTAAAGTTAGTTGAGAAGAAATAGTCCATTCCCAGTTCTTCCTCAACATAGTCCATTTCTTCTTTCAACTCTAATATCTCATCCCAATTGATTCTAGCTTATTTGACACATATAATGTATAGCTTTATTTGCATCTTATCCTCTCACTTCTTAACCCGTTTATCTTTTTTTTTAAATTCAGAGAGGAAGCATGAAGGGAGGGGAGCTATTTAAGTAGTTGCATAAATGGAAATATGCAAATAGCATTAATAAGTCAACTAATTACTGATTAGCTAATTGGAAAATCCAATAATAAACTGTTTGGATGTTAGAGGGACAAATGCCATTGCCTTTGCAAGGCAAAGTGGCTTGGTTCTTTGTTTGGGGCTGCATTGTTCTACTGAAACACATTTCCATTTCTAACATTAATAATTGGCACCAACTCGGCCTGTCTGTATGGAAGGGACAAGCTAAAGAACATAAAGCAATATTCAGACCAGAGTGTTGTGGTTTTTCAAAGGTGGATTTTTTTTATTGTTCACAGACTATGGTGGTTTAGTACTTTTTTCAAGACTCCATGGATTCTCATGTCCACATTAGCACAAATATGTATGCTTCTTGCTAATATTATTTCTGCATTTTATATACAAGATATATAAGAGCAGAAACTCTATGCCACGGAGAGCAAGGCTACCTGTTCAGCCCTGATAAGTTAGTGATTGCAGACTATAAAAGTGATTGTATTTTTCAGTGATTCATTTAACTAAAAAGGCAATTTCCCACAATTGTGAATGTCTTCACACAAAAGTCACCAGGTAGTGAGGGGAATGTGGCAGATACTACTGACTGAATACCTAAGGAGGAGAAGGAAAAAAGAACATGTTGTATATTCTCCATTTCCTATTTGCCTGGGTTATCCCCCTTTCAGTCTTTTCCTTCCCACATTTGTAGAAGGCTTTTTACAAAGCAGTTTCACACCTGGTTATATCATTTGGTCTTCCCCCAAATTTTTTGAGGTAAGAGAAATAAGGATTATCTTGATTTTGCAAATGGGACATGATAAGAAAGAATAGAAGATTTTCCTAAGACTTTTTGAATAATCCTAGTCCATATGAACACCTCAGTTTCCTCTATGATATTGGTAGAACCTTTCCAATTAAATGATGTTTAGAAATCTTCCAGCATTTATCACTGGACTCTGCTGACAATGATTAAATATAGGAGGTAAAATGGAGTGAAGTATAGGAAAGTATTTTGTGAGTTCCTGAAGCAACAAACACAAGGTATTATTGTTGTTACTAGAGCATAGTGTGGTAGGTAGGGTGTTGGAGTTAGAGTAACAGAGTCCTGTTTTCCAGGACTTCTTCAGGAGCTTACCAGATGTATGACATTGGGCAAGCCACTTAACATCTTGAAGGCTCAGACAGCCTTCTATGGTCATCAATTACAGAGGGGATGAAATCTGTATTTTTAGCAAAAGATTTCACAGGTGACTGTCTTGTCCAAGAGGACTTTGCCATTCTATTATCTATGAGGTGTTTAGAAAGCAACAAAACCCAACAAAAGAAATATTATTCCAAGTAATAATTCTCTGAGGTAAGTATAGAGAGAAGTTGACTCTTCAAAATGCCTGGTATGAAAAGAGAAATAAAAACTTACCCTGGGAAGACTCCCTAGCTCTCCCACTTACCAATCTACTAATGTCATGACAAGTTACCTCTCTTGAATGTCTCAATTTGCTCATCTATAAAACAAGGTAAGTAATACCTGCCTATGCTTTCTCACAGTTTGTTATTTGGTCCAATGAGAAAATGTGTGCAAAAATAATTTGTAAACCCTAAAATGCTGTATTATGGATAAGTGAAAATGAAGATGTGGGGGTATTGTCCCAATTTACAGCCTCAGTATGGAGTAGTAGTGTCATAAGAAAGGAAAATAGAAAGCAAAAAGGGAAATGACAAGAATTATGACAGAAAAATTGGATGATTCTGTGAAAACAGTCATTGAAAGATATTGGATAACCCTTTCTTTTTTAGAGAAATCCTTTTACAACCAACCTAATGCTTGGCACTAAAAAAAAAAGTGATTCAAAATATATTATTCCTGTTATTTACTGTAGGAACTAATTTATCAGTGCTTAATAAATGCATCTGATTAGGAAGATGACTTTTAAACATAGTTGGTGTCCTAAATGTATGTCACCATAACTCAGACATTGGTGAAATGAGAAAGGAGGAAAAAATAGTTACAATCAATCATCTTTTGCAGGAATAACATTCCTAAAAATGACATGGATGTAAAAAATGCAAATGTTGGTATATTGATCATATGGGAAATATGGAGTTAACTTCCCTCAGTTACCAAAAATATTATCTTTCTTTAAAAATTGATGAAAATACAGTTTTCTGTATACAATCTTTATAACAAAATTTTTTATAAAGATTGTATACAGAAAACTGTTATTTTGTTATATTATTGTTGTTTTATTATATATTGTAATATTATATTCTGATAATATGTACTTTTCCTAATGCAGTAACCATGAAATAATCCATAAAATGCAATATACAAAATAAAATTGGTAACATGCAAAACATTTTTCTCACCAATAATTCCCTAGAATTCCATTATCTTTTGTGCTTACATCTTAATAAAACAATTGATTTCAGATAATATTCATTTTTCATAAAATGTGAAATCTACATACCATTGATATCATAGACCAAATAAAATTCTTAAGATGAAAACATTTTTAAACCTGAATCTTACCTTTCATTGTGTCAGATGACAATGCAAAAGCCTTGTGCTGTATATTACACTGCTACAAACATCTCTACCTTACCTGCCCTTTGAAAACCAAGGAAAAGTTACTAGGACTTTAGTCACTACTGTCAGAAGACACTGAGATTGGTGAGGTCTTGACAACACTTCTAATACTCTATCCCAGATCATGAAGGATGCACCAACCTGAAATAATTCATCAGTGATGTTTGTTTGATGGGTAGTTGGAGTTTCTTAAGAGACTCAGAGTATGGGACCATAGCCCGGGTGCATTGCTTTTTAATCTTGAGGCTCCCATAGATCATAAAATCCACAAACAATGAAAATATTCAAGGGATCCACTGGGAGCAATTAAACAATGAAAATAATGGAGCATGGAGCTCTTTACAATGTAAGGTAAAAGAAACCAGTGAAGTGTCTACTAGGACACCAGTCAATTCACATACTTTCACATTGGGCCTCACATTTTTTTCCCTAAGGCAAAAGGAAAAAGTGAAAAAAAGTTACTAAAAAATCATATGAATGCTTGAAGTTGAGGAAAGTTAAACTCATAAACATTGAAGGTTGTATATATCACACGAAATAGGTCTATATAAGAGGTTATATGGGCATATGAATACATATGTGAGTGTATGTATATATGTGTACAGGTATACATAGATAGAGGGCACAGGACCAATTTAATAGGAAGGGATGACACTTTAAAGGTTAAATTAAGAAGTGAGAGGGGAATATAATGAGAGGAGATGGGGAGAGACAGAATGGGGTAAATTATCTCATATAGAAGAGGCAAGGGAAAATGGTTACAATGGAGGGGAAGAACAGGAAGGCAAAAGGAAATGAGTCAACCTCATTTTCATTGAATTTGCCTTAGGGAGGGAATGACATACACAGTAAATAGGATAGCTCTGCTTCCTTTTCTTCCTTTGCTTGCTCATGTTGCCACTCAATTACTTCACTATTGAGCTTTTTGCTACAGTAGAACTCTGCTATCAGAGAGGGGAACTTTGTCCCAATCTCTGTGGTTTTAGCAGCTGCTGGAGTTATTAGTTGGGTGTCCTCTCTGGAGCCCCAACATACTCTGGAAAACTGGTCATGTACTCCAGGACCTCTGCCCTAGACTGCAATCCAGATCCAACCAGGTTAAAGCAAGAGAGATTACCCCTCACACTGTTCACTTGGTCCCCCTACAATCTGCAGACCAGAAGCTGCACAGCAGCTGAGCCTCAGCAGCTACTTGCCCCTGGGGTAAAAGCTGGACTTCACTCCTCAACTTCCTGTTCCCAAAGTCCACACTGCACTGCCCTCTCACTTTGACCTTAGCATCTATGGGTTGAAAACTGTGGAACCTGCCACAGATGACAGTGATCTGAAGTCCCTCCAGCCAGTGGCTGGTTGTGGCCTCCCTGAGGCTAAAACCTTGGGCTCACGAGGCTAAAACCTTGGGCTCACAGGGCTCAGGCTCAGCTCCCAGAACGCTGTGCTGGCCCTTTACTGCCAGCCTGCCAGACTGTCTTCAGTGGAAAATTAGCTTTGCTCTGTTATTTTGTGGATTCTGTAGCTCCAAAGTTTATTGAGAGTCCTTTTTAATATGAATTGGAGGAGGTGGAAGCAGGAGCCACGAGGAAGTCCTATTTATACTCTGCCATCTTGACTCCACCCTTGGCTCACTGTTAATAATGATCATGTTATACACATACACACACACACACTTCATACATACAAGACATATATGAACCATATATAATAAAATTTTTTCTTTCATTCATTATATGTCTATTAAGTTTGTGATTCTCCATATCTGGTAAACCTTTAGTCTATTGAAGAAAAATGGCATAAGTGCCTATAAAAGTAAGTAACATATCATTTTTCTCACAATAATGCTGTGAAGTAGCTAGTTAATTTATTATTATTCCCTCTTAATAGATAAGGAAATTGAGATACATAGAGATAAGTGAACTAGGATCATAGAAACTCAAAATTATTAGGAACTTAGAGATTAACTAACCTGATCTCTTGATTTTGTTGATGAGAAAACTGTGGCCAAGAAATGTTAAATAACTTATCCATAGTCACATGGAAAGTAAAATAAAGTTATTACTCAAACTAGAATTCCTGATTCCATCTTGTATTTTTTCCCCACTATATTTTCCCCCTGTTCTTGGTAACAAAGTTTTAGAAAGTTAAAATTTAAATCCAGTCTCCCACTACAAATCCAGGGCACTTTGTCCTATATATTAAGTTGCCTAAAATTTGTGATTTCACAATACTCTTCTCCCTCAGATTGCTTTCATTTGGGGGGTTATTATTATCTATTTGGATTTATAATTTAAGAATTCAGTTTCTATCCTGGACTTGACTGGGAAATAAAAGATTTTGCTTCTATCTCTTTATTTGACTTGGCACATGTTCAACTTTGAGCAAGTAATATACCTTCTTGTATTTGATTTCCTCATCTATAAAATGAAGAGGCTAGGATGGATGATGTCTAAGGTATCTTATGACTGCATCTCTGAGATTGGTTCAACGCCATTTCTGACCATACATATTTTCTAAGACTTTTCCTATGTCCCTTAATCTAAAAAAAAGCAGTGGTAAAACATGTCATTTTATTTATAGCCATTCTTTGTCTCTCCTTTGCCCTTTGGGTCACCGCAGCTTTTCTTAGAGATTGTCAAATGGAGAAACACAAATAATATATAATTAGCATAAAATGTAACAATTCTGTAGTCACTGTGTCAAGTATGAAGTCTACGCAAGATTACACACACACACACACACACACACACACACACACACACACACACAAATAATGTTTGGGGCAGTTCTTTGTTTCTTTTACTTTGAGAGCAGGTCACATAGTTCAGGGCGAAAAAGAGTATAAATCTACCCTTGTCTTTGTACTGTCTGGTACTGTCCAAAAACAGTTGCTAAAGTATTGAAGTACATGGGCATAACTGTCATAAATTTCTATGTTCTTAAATTTCCTTTCATCAATTATGCTGTGACCAAGTTCCGTTTTGAAGATCCACTGAAAACAATGAGAATTGTTACACAATAGAGACCCCAGAATGCAGGGAGGAATCATTTGTTTCAAAAATGGCATTTTGTACAATGTATCTGACAGGGAAGAAGGTGGAATTTTTGAATGTAGTCTACAAAATAGAGAACTGGAGTGTCTCAAAAAATCATCCACCATAAATGCAATCATATCTCTAATTATCTTGACAAAACTGACTGTGAATTTAAACTCAATATAAGGAACATAAGCTGACTGTAAAAAGAAAGGATCTCCTAAACAAGTCTTCACAAATGAGATATTCATGACTATTATAGCTGAGAAAAAGAGAGAAAATTTAGTTATTACAGAGAGAATGTATGGGAAAGGAAACCATTTAGGCATCATTTTCAACCCCAAACCATGACCTCTAGTTTGTGAGAGCCAATAGGAAAGTGATAATTGAATAACTTAATAGCTGGAACCTATTATGTCACAATATTCAAATTAGATTTAATTCTACTAGTATTCACTAAATGCCTGCAATGGGCTACAACAAAAAAATGTAAATGGTCCTGCTCTCAACAAGTCTGCATTCTAATAAGGAGGAAGAATGTGCAAAAAGATAAAAAAATTAAAAACATACACAAATTTAACAAAAAGTAATTTCTAGGATGTGGGTGTCAAGGCGGGCATCACATTTGTTGTTTTTCAGTAATGTATGACTCTTCATGATCCCATTTTGTAGCAAAGATACTGGAGTGGTTTCCCATTTCCTTCTCCTGATCATTTTACAGATGAGGAAATGAGGCCATATGAATAAGTGACTTGCCTAGGGTCTCATAGCTAATAAATATCTGAAGCCAAATTTGAACTCATAAAGAAAAGTCTTCCTAACTTAAGATCCAGCAGTATATCTACTGTACCAACTAGTTGGCCAAGGAAATATAAAAGAGGTGGAAATTAAAGTAAACCTTGAATTGGAGTTAGATACGCTGGGAGGCAAAGGTAAAGAAAGAGGGGAAGAGATATGTGGGACAACCAGTATAAAGTCATGGAAGTGTGGATAATAAGATCATGGGATTATAGTTCGGAGAGGTTTTAAGAAACAAAGTCTACTGCCTCTGTTTTTACAAATGAGAAAATGAAGACTTGAATAGATTAAATGATTTGGCAGAAGGAAAGCTGAGTTTCAAGTTTATAACCTCTGATTCCTTAATTCAGTGCTTTTTCTATACTGCACTTGGAACAAATGAATGGTTTATATTTTTTAATAAGACATACTATGTCACATCAAAGTAGCATGGATATACCTATACACATATGTAGATAGATATAGATATAATCTTAAACAGTCTTTAATGTTTGCCAAGACATTACATATGCCATCCTATTTGATCTTCCCAACAGTTCTGTGAAATAATAGTTGTTATTATCTCAATTTTACAATTGTAGAAACTAAAGAAAATAGATGTTTCAGTAGGCTTGCTATTTGGGGTGGGGGATAGAGGAGAGATGGGAAGAAAAAAATGTAACTCAAAATCTTGTGGAAATGAATGTTAAAAATTAAAACTAAAAAAAATAATTTTAAAAATAGATGTTAAGTGATCTGCCCAAGGTCACACTGCTAGTAATTGTCTAAGGCCACACTTGAACTTGTCTTCCTGATTCCAGGCACCCTAGCCATTGTGCCAACTGCTACATATGAAGAAAACAGTTTAATAGGTTCTGTAGTAGCCAACGATTTCCAAATTTCTAATGTCCTGGGGCAGCTAGAATGTCAAGTTAAGTTTTAGTTACTTTTTTTCCCTAACCTGACTAAAATCCTGCCCGAGACACACAGAATAACTGTGAATAAATCAGTTAACTTCTGTCTGCCTCAGTTTCCTCATCAGTAGGCACCTGCCAGTGTTGATAAAATGAGACAAAATATGTAAGATGTTTCAAGATCCTTCAAGTTCTTTATAAATGCTAGCTAGCAGTTATTTTTAGATTGAGTTAAATTTAGGATATTTTCTAAATGTGATAATATCAGTAGGAAGTAGGAAGAGTTCATTTATTGTGGCAAATTTTTAATCTTGCAATGCATCAGAAATATATTAGAAGTAAGGACTGAAAATATAGAATTCCAAAATACAAATCTTAACCCCCTGCCATAACACCCTGGATAGTATTAAATCCAAAAAAGACTTAAAATTTCCTTTATTGATCTTAAGAAACTATGTCATGACTGCATTTCTGGTAATGAATTCTATCAGGGTTTCCTTGCTTGTGAATTTCTATTTCTGAATTTAATACAATTGGAATCACTCAGAATTAATCCAAAGAAAGGTAAACCAGCAATGCCAATATTTTGAGATATATGATTGACATTTACTCCAATTGCTAAAATAAGCCAGGGCTTTCTGTCTTAAGTTCTCCTGTAACAGAATTGATACAAATCCTAGGAATACACATGTAAAATCGGCGCAGGATTTTGGGACCAAAATATTTTTCCAATAGCCATTATTTCAAAAAATATTTTTATTCCAAATCCAAAATTCACAGGCAGTATTTCAGTAATACAAATTCTAGCAGAAAAATAGTGATAGCCTTATTTCTCTTTAGGTTTTCTTTAGGCACTCCCACCCCCATTAATAATCCAAATGTGACATATATTTAAAATAATATGTTATTTTAAGATTTGATAGCACCATTCAAACAGTGAGAAACCTTGAATCTCTCTAGCTGCAGGTAATACGGATATTTTCCTTCATGGTGTTGGCAGGTACTGTATATATTAGCACATTTTGACATCTTTCTTCTGCAGCTTTATGAGTCAATCAAGTTCCATGAAACACTAATCAAAAATTACTCTGATCTGTTAATGATGGGGTGGAGATAAAATGTAAGTACTAAAATATATTCTGTTTTCTGAAAAAATCTCATTTTCAAAGGCACCCATTACCTTCAAGAGTCAAGTTAGTTTTGGGTAAATTTTGGCCTTAGTGCCAGTTATTTTAAACCTTATTTTATTAACAACAACAATGGCAGCTATAACAACAATAACAAGACCCACAATGTTTTTGATTCCCTTCAAAGTGTGCTGAACAAAACTTGAAAGGCTTTTGACTCTGCTGTTATTGTGTTTATGGGCTATAGTGTAAGACAGACAAACACATGATGGCTAAAAATTGTTTATGCTTATAAACAGAAAGAAAATTGAGTCTGAAAAATTATACCATTCAAACAGAAGCAAATATTTGACTGGCTATTGACCAGTTAGCATAGAGTTGTGAACATAGAAATGTTATTTAATATACTGCTGGGAACACAGAAATTTAAATTACCACAGAATCTTACACAAAGTAAGCATTATATAGTTCTGTTACCTGAAATTATACTAGTGGTAATCCTACAAACTTACAGTAAAAGTTTTTTCCCCCTCTTTTTTTTTTGAAGGAGGGGGCGGGGGTAGGCAGGGTTAAGTGACTTGCCCAAGGTCACACACTAGTAAGTGTCTGAGGCTGGATTTGAACTCAGATCTTGACACCAGGGCCAGTGCTCTATTCACTGCTCCACCTAGCCACCCCAAAGGAGGGTTTTTTTTTCCACTTTTATTATTAGAATGTTTAGGGAGAGAGTTTCTCATGATCACCTTCAAAATGACAATAAAGTTTGTCCCAGGTAGATAAACTTGAAAAAAGGTGATATGGCATATGAGAAAAAAATGACAATAATGTTCAAAGGACACATGAATGTTATGCCAGGTTAAAGCAATTTTCTTCAAGATAGTTACTTAAGGGTCATAGGTCTCCCAAAAGAACATAGCTCAAAGAACCTAAATACCATGATGCATGAGACAATGAAAGACAATCATCAACATACTCCTTATCAAACACCAGATCAAATTTAAGATATCTGATATTTGAAATCCTTCATATCCTAGTCCCTGTGTCCCTACTTTTAAAAAATATTCCATTAGGGTTGGAGGGTGGTGCAGTGAATAGAGCATTGGATGGAGTCTAGAGAATCCAAGTTCAAATCCAACCTCAGACACTTAACACAAAAACTAGCTGTGTGACCTTGGGCAAGTCACTTAACCCCAATTTCCCATTAAAAAACCAAATATCCCATTAAATATTTCCAGATTACATGCAAAACAATTTTAACAATCATTTAAAATTCTGAATTCCAAATTCTTTTCTCTCTTCTGCCCTACCTTTTTGAGAAGGCAAGCAATTTTATATCAATTATACATGTAAATTCATGCAAAACATATTTCTATATTAGCAATCTTGCAAAAGAAAACATACAAAATAAAACAAGAAAAATAAAAACAAATAATGTAAAAAAGGTATACTTTAATCAGCATTTAGAGTTCATAAATTCCTTCTGGATGAGGACAGTTTTTTCATCATGGGTCATTTGGAATTTTATTAAAAGGAAAAATGTGAATTGGGCACACATTCAAAAAAATTATTGGAAGACCTCAAAAAGGATTTACAAAATTATATAAGAGGGGGAACAGATGAAATTGGGCAAATGAATGAGAGCAAGGTGTAAAATATGAAAAGACATGAGATTGGTAAAAGAGGAAAAATACTGAAAAAATTATCTTAAATACAGAATTAATAAAATAGAAAAAAGAGGTATAGAAGTTAACTAAAAAAAAATTCCTTTAAAAGTAGAATTGGGAAAGTAGATGCTGATGACTTTATGAGTCATCAAGAAACACTAAAGCAAAATCAAAAGAATGGAAAGAGTAGAAAAATGTGAAATATCTCACTGAAAAGATAACTTACTTGGAAAATAGAGTGGAAAGATGCTACTTGTAACTCCTAAGAATTTTAGGGGCACAGGTGTGAGTTGACTATGATCGGATTATTTCAAAAGATAAAATTAAGGGGTGAGAAAGAGGGATGCACTAGGAGAAGTGTAAAGGGAGAGGAAGAACAAAGAAAAATATCCCATAGAAAAGAGATATGAAAGGAACCATTTTCAAAATGGAGGGAAAGATGGGGGTGGCACATAACCCTTGAACCTTATTCTTATCAGAGTTAACTTAAAGAGGGAATAACTTGAACACTTAGTTCGGCATAGGAATCTATCTTTTCTTTCTTTCTTTCTTTCTTTCTTTCTTTCTTTCTTTCTTTCTTTCTTTCCTTCTTTCTTTCTTTCTTTCTTTTTTTTTTTGGAGGGCAATTGGGGTTAAGTAACTTGCCCAAGGTCACATGGCTAGGTTTTGTTTGTGTGTGCATTAAGTGTCTGAGGTCGGATCCGAACTCAGGTCCTTCTGACTCCAGGGCCAACACTCTACTCACTGCACCACCTAGCTGCCCCATAGGAATCTATCTTACCATATATGGAAGTAGGAGGGGAATAGGGTAAGAGAAGAGAAGGGTGAAGAGAGAAGTGACTAAAGGAGACAACACTGAAGCAAAACAGACTTTTGAAGGACAAGGAGAGAGATGGAGATAGAGACAGACATAGAAAGACAGAGACAGAAATGAGACAGAGTGAGAGAAGAAAAAGGCAAAAACATAGGAAATACATAGTTATTAATCATAACTGTGAATGTGAATGGGATAAACTCACCCATAAAACAGAAGCAGATATCAGAATGGATTAAAAGTAAAGATCCAGCAATAAGTTGCTTACAAGAATCACATTTAAAACAGGGACACATAAAGCAAAAATAAGGGGCTAAAACAGAATCTATTATGCTTCAGCTGAGGTTAAAAAAAAAACCCAGAGTAGTAATCATGATCTGAGATAAAAGAAAGGCAAAAATAGGTTAAATTAAAAGAATTAATCTGGGAATTTACATTTGGTTAAAACATACCATAGAAAATAAAGCAAAATAACAGCAATACTAAATATATATTCATCCTAAGGCATATCCAAATTATTAAGGGAAATCAAGTTCCACAAGGAAATAGAATGTAAAACTTTAATAGTGGGAACCTCAACTTGTTCTTCACAGAACTAGATACATCTAACCAAAAATAAACAAAAATGTAAAGAGATGAATGTAATTTTAGAAAAGTTAAAAAAGATAGACCTCTGAAGAAACTGAATGAGAATAGAAAAGAGTGTATATTTTCTCACCTTTACATGGCACCTTTAAAAATGTATACACACATATATATGTGTATGTATATATATATGTGTATATATATATAGTATGTATATATGTGTATGTATGTATATAAGCAATAAAATTTATTTTCAATTAAAGGCCATGGAAAGATAGATTAAATATTAGACCAAATATTCTAACATTAAAGAATGAGTGGGTCAAAAAACAGATCATAAAATCCATCAGTAATTTTATTAAAGAGAATTGCAACAACGAGAAAGATACAAAAGTTATGGGATGTAGCCACAGCACTACTTAGGAGAAAATTTGTATTTCTAAAGGAGTTTCTAAAAGCTTACATCAATAAAATAGAGAAAGTGCAGATCAATGAATCTGGCATGCAACATTTTCCTCCAGTTTACTGCATGTCTTCAAATTTTGGCTATATTGGTTTTGTTTACAAAAAAAATCTTATGTAATCAAAATTATCTATTTCACTTCATATGCTCTTTTCTATAATTTGCTTGGTCATGAGCTCTTTCCCCATTGATAGATCTGACAGGTAATTTCTTCCATTCTCCATCTATGGTCTGTAACCTCTGTAGTGGAAATGCAGATTTAAAGATCTTCCCTGCCCCTAGGCCCTTGATAGGCTTAAGAGACTCTGAGAACCTTCCTTGATTTGTAAATATACTCTGCCTCCTAATAGGCTGAATGTGGTCACCTGGAGCCTGTGGCAGGAGGCTTGGTTTTCAGGAATGCCCACACCTTGATGCTGTGTGATTGGGCAATGGGTCAAGAGGGTTGTGAAATTCTCTGAGCCAGAAGAAGGCTATATAATCCCTGATGTGAGGCTTTGCTTTGGGGCTCACTTTGAGAAATGTTGTGTGATTTGACCAGATGAGAGTCTGGGCAGCCATTGAGAGTCCCCCCTCTTTGAGAACCCAGATGTTGATGCTTCCCTCTCTGGTAACTGTGATTTGGTATTGATGTAATGGTTGGGCAGTTTGGAAGCCTCTCTGCTTGATCTGTTTGTTTCTCTGTCTTATAAGTTCTGTCTGTATACTTTGAAGTTCCAGGTGCTGACCTTTTCCCACTGAACTAGGTAAACAATATATTTGATTGATTAAAGTAAGCTTGTTAACCCATTTTGAGTTGCTTTCCTTTAAAAAGTAGATCTAAGAACCTGTGTTGGCAGCCACCCTGGGGATGTTGGGGTGCTTGCTGCTACAACCTCCCTGGGTAAGAACCTCTGGTTCTTACCCAGGGAAGGTTCCTTTTCCTCTGACTGAAACTACTCCTTGTCATCCTGGAACTGTGACCCAGAACTGTGTGAGGTGTGACAAAACTCGCAAAAAGCATATAATTCTGAAACCAGTAACAGCACAGAGTTCTTTTGGAATCTCCTTCTGGCCAAATGTTTAGTCCTCTTACCATGCCTGTGTGCTGGGTACTTCTACTGTTGCTGTCATGCCTGCTTCTTCCAAAGGTAATAATCTGTACCATTTCTTCCATGTTGGGCTCCCAGTCAGCCTTTACTACAGTGTCCATAGATCTTTCTGGTCTCCTAAACTGTTGCTAAGTTGCTTTCCTAAGGGCTGGAAAAATGATTCAATATGACTTTTGCATTTTTAAGTTGTTTATATAGGAATGTTGGGAGAACCCAGGAAAAAATATACACTTTACTCTGCCATCTTGACTATACCTTCCTGAAAATCCAATTTCAAATAATAATAAATTGGATAATATTATGTTGAATAATTGAATATTATATTGATTAATACTTTACTAATATAATCTATTTGTAATATATTATATATGAACTCCCTAGGTGGAGAGAAATGTTTAGGTCACATGGATTCACAGGGGAATTCTATCATACTTTCAAGTAACAATTCCAATATTATATAAATCAATTCAATGCTACAAATATTTACTAAATATTCGGAGTAAGAAGAAACAGAAAAGAAAAAGAAAATCATGTAATCCCTAATGAAAATAAAGTAAAATTTAAATAAAATGCTAATCAAAATTTAATAGTAATGTATCAGAAAGATTAAAATCTGTGGCCAAATTGTACTTATGCCATAATTGCAGGATCACTTTAATATTAGAAAAAATCAACTTAATATTTCATATGGATAGTAATAAGAACAAAATCATGACTATATCAATAATGATTGACAAAACAGAATATTCATATTAGAAAAAATAAAAATTGATTGACTTTCTTTAATATAGAAAATATCTAAAACCGAGGGACTGCATTATTATTTGTAATAATAATAAACTAATGACCTTTTTAATGAGAAGCAGGGATGTCTCCTATTGCTTCCATTTGATAATGGTCTCTGTTTGATACTGATAAAGCAAGGAAAAAACTAATGGAAGAGGTAAGGCAAAGAGAAAATATATTTATTTTTCTTTGAAGATAATATAGATGTTAGAAAATGAAATGCAATAATTGAAATTATAATTTCATCTAAGTTGCAAGATATAAAATAATTTCACATATGCATAAATTCTATATATGTGTATATATATACATATAGGTATGTATATATTTTTGTATATATACATATAGATTTATATGTTATGTGTGTGTGTGTGTGTGTGTGTATGTGATCTGCATGCTATCAGTAAAATTCATTGGGGAGGGAGGTAACAAGCATTTATTAAGTACCTACTATGCACCCAGCACTGTGCTAAGTACTCTACAGATATAGCATTTGATCCTCATAACACTTCTGAGGTAGGTACTATTATCTTTCTGATTTTTTGGCTAAGGGGACTGAGGCAGAAGTTAAGTAATTTTCCCAAGGTAACATAGCTAGTGAGTGTCTATGGCTGTATCTGAACTAAGATTTTTCTGATTCAAGGCCAAGAACTCTTATCTAGTTACAAGAAAAAAATAAATTCCATTTAAAATAATGAAATAAGGTATAAAATACTTGGGAGTCTACTTGCTGAAATGTATATAAGAACTATGTGAATTCAACTAAAATTTTTTTCTGGAATTAAATATAATCCTAAATAATTGGAGAAATATTAAGTGCTCATGGGAAAGCCCAGGCAACATAATAAAAATAAAAATCTTACCTAAATTAATATAATTATTGTCATACCTATCCAAGTCCCAGAGGATTATTTTATGGAAAAAATAATAAAATTCCTCCTCAAGAACAAAAGTTCAGAAATATTATGGGAACTATTGAAAAAAGTAGGAAGGAGAAGGAGAAGGCTAGCATTATTGGATATCAAGCTCTACTACAAAGTAGCACAGCTCAAAACAATCTATCATTGGTTTAAAAAAGAGAGTTGAGCAGTGGAATAGATTAGGTACACACCATTCAAAAAGAAAAACACAACACAGAACACTGAAAAATCAAACAAAAACCCCCTAGTAGCCTAGTGTTTAATAAACCTAAAACCTTGGCTACTATGGTAATTTCTCACTATTTAACCTATCCTCACCTCCAACCCTCAAAACACTATGAAACTTGAATAGCAGTGTAGGAAAAAAAAGAAAGGAAAAAGCTTTAGAGCATCAACTTATAGCATCTGTCATGATATGCTCTAAATTAAATACAACTCATATCCCAGGTTCAGCAAAACTTCCAAATGTGTTCTGAACCTGATTAAAATGTAATTCTAAGATGTTTAACAAAATAAACAATGAAATATAATGTAAATTTGTCATCTTCTAAGTCAACATGCAGCCCACAGGGATGAATTTCTTTCTGAGTTTGACACTACTACTCTAAACACATACATAGCCAAGACATAAAAGCATCCATTCTAAACAAAGTAGAGGGACAAGAAATAAATTACCTTTCTGATCTATGATTATGGGAAGAGATGAAACAAAGAACAGAGAGGATTGAAAAAAAAAAAAAACCAGGAGAACAGAGAAGATAAAATGCAAAATTTTAATGACAAAATTTTAAAGGTTTTACACAAACAAAAGCAATACAGCTATGATTAGAAGGAAAATAGTTAACTTGGAAAAATTGCAGCATATCTCTGTGATAAAAATGCCATTTCTAAAATATACTAAATTTCTCAGAATTACAACAAAATCCATTCACAATTTGTGAAATGGTCAAAGAATATGAACACAGTTTTTGGTGGGAAAAATCCAAGCTACCAAGAGCCATCTAAAAATCTTCCTATCATTATACGAATGAAAATTAAAAGGACTTTAACATCTGACCTCAAACCCATTAAATTAACAAAAGACAAAAAATGGAAAAGGACAAATGTTGGAGGGATTCCAGGGAAACAGGCACATTAATGCATTATTGGAGCTGTAAATTCATCCAAACTTTCTAGAATACAGTTTGGAACCCTCATCCAAGAGTTAGTAAATCGTGTGTATACTTAACCCATTGAAACTACTGCTAAGCAAATATCCCAAAAAGTTAAAAAAAAAAAGAAAAGAAAAATAAAAATAAAAGGTCCTTTATGTACAAAAACATTTATAGCAATTATTTTTCTTTTTTGTAGTGGCAAAGAATTTGGCACTAAAGGACTGACCACCAGTTCAGAAAGGCTAAACAAGTTATGGTCTTTGAGTTCAATTGAATACTAACTATTATGGCATAATGCATGATGTAGGAGGCGTTTTTAAAGAAACCTGGTGAAACTTGTATAAACTGATGCAAAGTGAAATAAGAAGAAGCAAGATAATAACATATTGTAACATTGATATTATTTAAAAGAAACAGCTTTGAAAGACTTTGGAATTCTGATCAATATAATCATCAATCATGATTCCAGAAGATTGATGAGAAAGAACAATACCCTCTTTCTTCACAGAGAAGTGTTAGAATAAATACTTAAAAATGTATTTTTTCATGAACAAATGGGAAATTATTTGTCTATTTGTATTTTTCTAAGCTATTTCATCCCACTAGGAGGGTTAAGTTATAGAAAATATATATATATATATATACTTGGTAATTAAAAAGAATTAAGAGAAAATAATAGTAATTTTAATTATGTAATTAAAATATCAAGATACTAAATTATTGACATTTTTATATAGTACTGAGGGGGGAGGAAGCAAAAAGAATATAATAGAAATCCATCAAAATAACTACAAAATGCATAAAATTTCTAGAAATTCTATCAAACTCTATGTAAGTAAAAATTACAACCATTAATCCTTCTTTAGAATTAAAGGAAGACTTATTTGACCACAAGAAAACATTAATAACCTCTCACTCAATCTTGTTCAGTAAAAAGGATATGTGTCTTAAAAAGTCCCACACTCCTAATTTTTGTGTATGTCTCTTTTGAAGAAAAGTACTAATAAGGTCCCTGTTGTCTATGGTTCTCAAAGTCATGTTTTTTCTATCCCTAAACTGCCTATCTCTCTAAGGTAGTGCTAATCAGTTGGAAAAAGATAAATAAACTTTTGGATTTCCCATTCATAAACTAGCTTTTTTTTTTTTTTAATAAGCAATTGGGGGAGGGGGCGGGGCCAAGATGGCGGAGTAGAAACAGCTCCTCCAAGCCTCTCTGCCCCCAGATTCCCCACAAACTATGTAAAAAAGGACTCTGAACAACTTCTGGAGCCCCAGCACCCACAGAATGACACAGAGAAGCTAACCTCCCGCTGAGAACAGCCCAGCACCCTGCAGGAAGGACCAGCGCAGTGGTCTGGGAGCCAGGCAGCGCACAGAGCACAGAGCGCAGGAGCCGAGCCCAGCCAAGCCGAGCCCAGGTCCATGTGAGCCGAGGTTTTAGCCCCAGGGCGGCAGGGCCAGCAGCCGGCTGGAGGAACCCCAGAACACCAGGAACTGTGGAGACTCCAGAATTATCAACATAGACTTGCCTAGGACAAAGTAAGAGGTTAGTGTCCTATGGACATTGGGACCTGTAATTGGGGAATGCATTAGCTCCCTCCCCTGGGGGCTAGAAGCCACTGAGGAGACACGCCATTTTGTAGTTTTCATAGGCATTTCCGGCTCCCAGCCTACAAATCGTGGGGAGATCCAGCGATCAGTCTTGGGGGGTAATCGCTCTTGCTTTAACCTCCCTGGATCTGGATTGTGATCTAGGGTGGAAGTTGTGGGCGGGTTTACAGCTTGCCAGAAACGGAAGTTGCCCCCCCACACGTTCGGGACGAAAATTCCTCTAGCTGGCCTTAAAGCCATAGTGTGGCAACAAGCCCAAAAGTCAAGCAATTAAGTGGCAACATGCCAAGGCAAAGGAAACAGAAAAATGCAACCCTAGACTCCTATTTTGGGGGCATAGAGCGGGAAAAGGACTGTGAGGTCAGAAGTCCTGCTCCAAAAGCCCCAGGGAAAACATGAGCGGGTTGCAGGCCATAGAGGACCTTAAGAAGGACTTTAAAAATCAAATAAGAAGTGGAGGAAAAATTGGAAAGAGAAATGAGAAGGATGCAGGAAAAGTATGAAATGAGGGTCAACAGCCTGACTGAGGAAAACAACACCTTAAAAAATAGACTAGCTCAAATGGCAAAGGAGGCCCAAAGGGCATTGAGGAGAAGAATGCCTTAAAAAGTCGAATTTGCCAGATGGAAAAAGAATCTCAAAAGTTCACTGAGGAGATTCATTCCTTCAGAGTTAGACTGGAGCAAATGGAAGCTAGTGACTTTATGAGAAATCAAGATGCTGTAAAGCAGATCCAAACAAACGAAAGATTAGAAGGCAATGTGAAATATCTCATGGGAAAAACCACTGACCTGGAAAATAGATCCAGGAGAGACAATTTAAAAATTATTGGACTACCTGAAAGCCATGATCAAAGAAAGAACCTAGAAATCACCCTTCAAGAAATTCTCAAGGAAAACTGCCCTGATGTTTTAGATCCAGAGGGCAAAATAGAGGTTGAAAGAATCCACCGATCACCTCCTGAAAAAGATCCCAAAAAGAAAACTCCCAGGAATATTATAGCCAGGTTCCAGAATCCCCAGATCAAGGAGAAAATACTACAAGCAGCCAGGAAGAAACAATTTCAATATTGTGGAAACACAATCAGAATAGCCCAGGACCTGGCAGCTTCTACACTGAGGATCGAAGGGCATGGAATATGATATTCCAGAGGGCAAAAGAACTGGGAATGAACCCAAGGGTCACCTACCCAGCAAAACTGAGTATTTTGTTTCAGGGGAAAATATGGTCATTCAGTGGAATAGAGGACTTTCAAGCATTCTTGAGGAAAAAGCCAGAGTTGAATAGAAAATTTGACATCCAGACACAAGAAGCAAGAGATGCCTGAGAAGGTAATCAGGGAAAAGAAATCAAAAGGAACTTATCAAAGTTGAACTATTTACATTCCTATATGGAAAAGCAATATCTGTGACTGATGATATCTTTCTCACTATGAAAATAATGGGAGAAGGGTGTGTGGTCATATGAATACATATGTGAATGTGTGTGTATATGGTTACAGTTTTATATGGATAGAGGGCATAGGTTGAATTTGTTGGGAAGGGAGAATACTCAAGGGATGAAATTATGAGGTGAGAGAGGAAAGTGGCAAGAGGAGATGGGGAGAGACAGGGTAGGGTAAACTATCCCATGTAGAAGAAGCAAGGGGAAGTGGTTGCAAAGGAGGGGGAGAATAAGGAAGGCTAAAAGGCAAAACCACATTCACATTGAATTTGGTTCAGGGAGAAAATGACATACATACTAAATGGGATATCTCAACCTGCAGCAGGATAGGGGGAAGGGAGATGAGAGGAGGGATGATGGATGGGAGGGCATCCTTGGGGTGAGAGGAGGTTGGAAGTACCCACTATAGAAGAGGGACAGGATCATGTAGGGAATGGACCAGGTGGGGGGTGGGATGAGTGGGAGGGAATTATAAGCAGCCTTGTACAATATATCTATCATGATAATGTTTTGCATAGCTAGACATGTACAACATATACTGAATTACTTATATCCCAAGAAGGAATGGGTGACAAGGGAGGAAGGAAATGGATCTGAAATTCGAGGTCGTAACATTAAAGGTTTCAAATATATATATATATATATAAAAATAAGCAATTGGGGTTAAGTAACTTGCTCAAGGTTACACAGCTAGGTTTTTGTTTGTGTGGATTAAGTATCAGAGGCTGGCTCCGAACTCAGGTCCTTCTGACTCCAGGGCCGGCGCTCTATTCACTGCACCACCTAGCCGCCCCTCATAAACTAGCTTTAAAGACACTGATAGTCCATTCCTTTCTTATTTTGTTTCTATGTAAGTAATCAATAACATGGGAACTTGGCATAATGAATTTGACTCTTTATCAAAAAAAAAAAAATATATATATATATGTACTCAAATTCACAATGCAACATTTACTCAATATAGAGTAGATAATCAAATAAATGGCAGATATTAACAAAGACAAAATTCCTCTTATTGTGGCCTCTGGATGTCTCAGTTATAGCAGCTGCTTTGCAATCAGCCATTATAGGAACTGTACAATTCAGTTACCTTTTGATCAAGACAAAGGATTGTAACAATGAAATATAATATAAAAGAATAAATAGTACAATATAAAAGTATGAGTCTTAGACTCATGATTCCATCAGGGATAGTAATCAAATAATGATATATAATTTCCAAATGAACACTGAAATTGAGATTAAAGCTCAACGCATGTCAGGGAGTTTGAATTCAGATATGATCGGTTATGCTTAACACTTACTAACCATATGACCTTGGGCAAGTCACTTAACCCCAACTGCTCTCCAAAAGACAAAAAAAGAAAGAAAGAAAGAAAGAAAGAAAGAAAGAAAGAAAGAAAGAGAAAGAAAGAAAGAAATTATATTATTGAAAAAAAATGAATGATGTCTTTCATAATTACAGACAGGAAGAATGTTTTGTTTAGGGGGAAGGCTCTTGACTTGCCCAAGGTCACATGGCTAGTAACTGTTAAGTGTCTGAAGCCAAATTTGAACTCAGGTCCTCCTGACTCCAGGGCTTGTGCTCTACTCACTGTGCCACCTAGCCACCCCAGGAGGAATATTCTTTAGCAAATACGGGGTAGTTAAAGAGTATACAGGGAGTGCAGAAGGAATTGTGAAGGGCCTTGAACTGTTACCATATAGTGATAATTTGAAGAAATTGAGGGTTATTTATCCTGGGGAATAGAAAATTCAAGTGGAAAAATTTAGCTATATAGAACTTGAAAGACTTCCTAGAAGAAGGGTTAGATTTGGCTTGATTGGCCCCAGAGAAGTGAGTTGATGTTTCAAATAGTCATATTTAGGATTGAAGCTGTTCTAATAATATGAACTATCCAGTGTGGAAGGTAAGTAACCTGAGGAAGTAGTAGATAAGTTACATTCTTATGGGATATTTTCAAGCAGAAAAGGACAAACATCTGTAGTGATATTATAATGGGATATTCCTCCTGGATATTTGTCAGACTATGTGGCAGTTAAACTTTCATCTAGCAATGACATTCTGTGACTGAGCTAATGAAGGAAATACAAAAACTGAATACACAAAATTAAAAAAATATATGCAAGCATAATCATGAAGATAGAAAATAGAATTTGTTGGGGGTGGAGTCAAGATGGCAGAATAGAAACAGGACTTCCAAGTGGCTCCAGCTGCCACTTTCACCAATCTATGTAAAAGGAGACTCTGAACAAACCTTGCAGCTACAGAACCCACAAAATGACACAGAGAAGCTAACCTCCCACTGAGTACAGTCTGGCAGCCTGGCAGCCTGGCAGGGAGTGGCTAGCACAGAACACTGGGAGCTGAGCCCAGCCCCATGTGAGCCAGAGGTTTTAGGCCCAGCGTGGCCTGATCAGCAGCCAGATGGAGGGACTCCAGAACACCAATAGCTGTGGAATTTCGAGAATTATCAACTCATAGATGCTGAGAACCTACTTAGATGCTTAGGCGTAGCCTGTACCACTTTGCAGTTCAACTCCTGGCCTGAGAACTCTAAGGGGACCGGGCAAACAGTCCATCGGTAATCGCTTTTGTTTTAACCTTCTTGGATCTGGATTGTGGTCTGGGGTGGAGGTCCTGGGGTGTGTGACCATCTTGCCAGAGCATTTGGAGGTTTCAGAGAGGGCACCCAACTAATACCTCTGGCGGCTAAGAAAAGCCCAGCGTTTGGAATGGGAGCTCCCCTGGCTGGTGCCAGAGTCCTACTGTGGCAACAAGCCCAAAAGTCAAGTAATTGAGTGGCAACATGCTTAGGCAAAGGAAACAAAATAAACAGAAAAATTCAACATTAGATTCCTATTTGGGGGGTAAAGAGGATAGAAGTATGGAACAGGAGGAAGACTGTGAGGTCAGAACTCCTGCACCAAAAGCTTCAAATGACAATATGAGCTGCTTACAGGCCATAGAAGACCTTAAGAAGCAGATAAGAGATGTGGAGGAAAAATTGGGAAGAGAAATGAAAATTATGCAAGAAAAGTACTTAAGGAGAGTAAATAGCCCAACTGAGGAAAATAATGCCTTAAAAATACACTAACTCAAATGGCGAAAGAGGCTCAAAAAGGCAATGAGGAGAGGATGGCCTTTAAAAGCTGAATTTGCCAGATGAAAAAGAATCTCAAAGGTTCCCTGAGGAGCATCTTTCCATCAGATTTAGAATGGACCAAAGGGAAGCTAGTGACATTTTGAGAAATCAAGATGCTGTTAAACAGATCCAAACAAATGAAAAAATAGAAGGCAATGTGAAATATTTCATGGGGAAAACCACTGACCTGGAAAATAGATCCAGGAGAGATAATTTAGAAATTATTGTACTACCTGAAAGCCATGATCAAAGAAAGAACCTAGAAATCATCCTCCAAGAAATTCTCAAGAAAAATGCCTCAATGTTTTGGAACCAGAGGGCAAAATAGAGGTTGAAAGAATCCAGAGATCATCTCCTGAAAAAGATCCCAAAAAGAAAACTCCTAGGAATATTATAGCCAGGTTCTGGAATTCCTAGATCAAGGAGAGAATATTACAAGCAGCCAGGAAGAAACAATTTGAATATTGTGGAAACATAATCAAGATAACACAGGGTCTGGCAGCTTCTACACTAAGGGATTGAAGGGCCTGGAATATGATATTCTGCAGGTCAAAGGACCTGGGATCAAAACCAAGAATCACCTACCCAGCAAAACTAAGTATCATGTTTCAGGGATAAATATGGTCATTCAGTGTGTTAGAGGACTTTCAAGAAACTTGAAGAAAAAACCAGACTTGAGTATAAAATTTGACATTATGACACAATAAGCAAGAGAAGCATGAGAAGGTAAACAGGGAAAAGAAATCAAAAAGAACTTATCAAAGTTGAAATATTTACATTCCTCCATGGAAAAATGATAATTGTAGCTGATGAAACTTTTCTCAGTATGAAAATAATTGAAGGGAATATATATATATATATATATATATATATATATATATATATATATATATATATACATATATATTCTTTATCAGAGGTTATATAGGTATAAGAATACATACTTGAATGTGTGTGTATACATATATATATATATATATATACATATATATATATATATGTTTACAGGTATACATAGATAGAGGGCACAGGACCTATTTAATAGGAAGGGATGATACTTAAAAGGTGAAATCAAGAGGTGAGAGAGGAATATAATGAGAGGAGATGGGGAGAGACAGAATGGGGCAAACTATCTCATATAGAAGAGGCAAGGGGAAATGGGTACAATGAAGGGGAAGAACAGGAAGGCATAAGGGAATGGGTCAACCTTATAATCATTGAATTTGGCTCAGGGAGGGAATGACATACACACACAATAGGGTATCTCACACTACAGGAGAGTGGGGGGGTGGGTGAGAGGGGGGATAATGGAAGGGAGGCAATGCTGGGTGGGAGGGAAATAGGAAGAACACACTTTTGAAAAGCGGCAGGACCAAAGTAGAGAATAGTACAAATGGGAGGTGGGATAGGAGGGAGGGAAATATAATCAGTCTTCTACAGTTTATCTATTATGGTAATGTTTTGCATTAACTACACATGCACAACCTATATTGAATTGCTTATCATCCCAGCAAGGGTGGGTGACAAGGGAGGAATGGAATGAATTTGGAATTCAAAGTTTTAAAACTGAATGTTTAATATACACATATATGTGTATATTAATTCAAAAGTATCTACTTGTGTATATTAATTCAAAGTTTTAAAACCAAATGTTTAATATACACATATATGTATATTAAACATTAAACTATTATTATATTAAACATTAAACTTATATTATTAATATTAATATTATTATATTAAGCATTAAACTATTAGTAATACTATTTTAAATGTAATTGGGAAATAAGAGGAGGGGATATCCTGGGGAACTGCTAATTTGGGGGAGTTGGTAGAGGAAAAACAGGGAGAAAATTTGTAACACAAAAACTGGCAGAAATGAATGAACTAAAACAGAAGTTAATAAAGCATTAGATAAAAAAGAAAATAAAAATTGTTGAATGAGGAAAGTGTGTGTCAAGTATAAAAACTAGGAAATATAGAATATTTCCAGAAATATGTAATGCCAAGAGTAATTTCCCAGTAGAATATTGGCGAAAAGATTTAAAAATAGTTTTCAAAAAATTGCAAATTATAAATGATCACTTGAAAATAGGTTCCAAATTCCTTAGGGTGAGAGAAATAAGACATGAAAATTAAAGCACCTCTGTGGTTTCACTTTACTCTGTAATTTGGAAAAGATGCCAGAAGACAGCTACAGGGAGGGCGGTGGTAAAGATAAGTACACTAATACACTTTTGGTAGATAAGAAGAATTGTTTTGGCCTTCTACACATCAACTCAGAATTATGCCAAGAAATATTACTAATTCACCTAGTGACTTCACTAATTCCCAAGGAAGGCAAATACAGAGAGAGAAAAAAAGGTCCTTTAGATATTAAAACAGAAAAGCATTACTTTTTTGTAGTCTTAGAAAAAACTACTAAAGATCTTGGGACAGATAGATGTGCATGGTTATTATTGTGCCAAGCCTGGAGTCAGGAAGACCCTAGTTCAATTCTGGCCTCAGATACTTAGTAGCCCTGTGACCCAGGACAAGTCACTTAACTTTAGTTTGCCTCAGTTTCCTTCTGTGAAATGGAGATAATAATTACAATATCTATTTCTTAGGATTGTTGTGAAGATCAATTGAGAAAATAATTACAAAGCACTTAGTACAGTGCCTGGCATATAGTAAGTGCTAAATAAATGTTAGCTACCATTATCATTATAATTATTTTATAAAAGAGATAATAAAATATGCAATTTCTCTTCATTGTAGACATGTGGGAACTGTTAAAGCTTAATGTATACAATCAATTGTGATCATTTTATTCAATGTTTTTGCTTAATTGTATTATTTTTTAATCTGGAAGTGTCTAGGGTGTGTGTGTGTGTGTGTGTGTGTGTGTGTGTGTGTGTGTGTTTATGAATGGATTTTTTTTCTTCTTCCACAAAATGACTATGATGTAAATACAAAAAAGATAAATATATATATATATATATTTATTCATATGCATATATCTGTATATGTGTGCTCAAATATGTATGTGTGTATTATATATCATACATAACATTATATGTTATATGTCTATATATGAATTGAAGAAGTTAAACTGTCATTGTGAAATTTATATATAAATGTCTTTAATGACTCCAGCCTTCTCCCTGAAACAAAGGCTTATCTTTTTTTAACATCGATATTATTCTAATGATATTTTTATGGCTGTAAGAACAGAATACCACAGTTTATGACAGTGTAACATTTGGTTATAGTAGAGGTGTCAGATATGAAGCCCATGGACCTTGTTTTGGTCCAACACTCCCAAATGTAGTGCAAACGAGATTAATGGGGCCAATGTGGATCCTTATGTACATTTTAGTGGCCCCCATTCCTATTTGAGTTTGACTTCATGGCTGTTGTCGTCAAATGAGCATTGTTCCATCAGCAAAGAAGACTTTTGGCTAGTTTGACTTGGGCTGGAACATATTATCAAGGAGAAAATGGGCATATATATTATAAAGGAATTTATCACCATGAGATATGTGGAAAAGGAAGATAACCAGTCATTTAGAGAGAGATTGGAATAATCAATGGTCAACCTATTTGCTTCACTGATTACAATTTCAAGAGATCATAAGAGGCCCTGAGTCTTGCATAAAATTATAGACAATTTGCAAGAGAACAGCGGCAAGACTCTCTGAAGAGAAAGCACAAATGCAGTTATAACCCATACCACAGAGGAAAGTGTCTACATTGATGAGATCTCAAAATATTTGAATGTCAACAGGAAAAATAGTGGAGTAAATAGCAAAGCTTAATTAATAGACAGCAGTTAGCCCTCAGATCATGAAGGTTTGGGTTAAAATCCTGGCTCTGACACATACTAGCTGTGTGATCATATGTAAGGGAAGTTTATCCTTTTCAACTCCTAAACAGCTCTCAAATATTCTAACCTACAGATGAATTGCTAATGCTTCAAAACTCTATTCAAGTCACACTTTCTACATGGAGGGTTTTCGTGAAACCACATTTGTGTGTGTGTGTGTGTGTGTGTGTGTGTGTGTGTGTGTCTGTCCGTCTGTCTGTCTCTCTCTATATGTGTATATGTGTGTGTGTATATATATGTGTGTGTGTGTATATATATGTGTGTGTATGTATAGATGTTGTATATACTTATTTATGTGTATATTGTTATATATGTTGTATATACTTATTTATGTGTATATTGTTTCCTCCAGTAAAATGTAAGCTATTTGAGGAAGAAATGGTCTCATTCTTTTCTTTGACTCCCAGCACTCAGCACTATACATAACACATAGGAGGAACTTAATAAAAGTTTGCTGATTAATAAATGTAGAGTTTCTATTCAGTGAAGTAACCACACTGATGAAATCATAGGCCCAGCTTAAAAAAAAAATCTGCAGTAAAGTTCTCCTACTCAAAGTCCTTTTCCTTTATACTATGCAGCAAAATTGAATTTAAACATTCTTTAACATGTAGAAAAATTAAGACACATATGACACAATGAATATGCCACAGTACCTTAAGAATCCATAATTCTGTTGTCTTTGCATACTCCCTACACAGTCACATATGGGAACTCTTCTGTATCTTAGTACAAGGAAGATGTTATGACCAAAATCTTTCTCATCCTGAGGCCTAGCTTGTGAAATGAGTCTTCTGGACCCAGCTAATCTAGACCTCAGAGAAGAGCAGTCCACACTCAAATTTTGTCTGTCTTGCTCCCTTCTAACTATGGAATCTCTTAGTCAATTCGCACAGCCTTTAGGAACTCAAAGTCATGTTTATTATCTTCAGAGAAAGATTTAAGAAGGAGGAATGATGACTAGATGTATGTATATATTCTGCATATAGGCATACAGAATAAAATATAAATATATTGAATATAGTTTATATATATATATATATGTATGATTCAACTGAACATTAATTATCCCATAGTTTTTATTACCACTTTTAAAAATTGCTGTGTAGTGGGAATCGAACACCTATTCTCAACTTGTAGTAGCACAATCTTTGTAGTATTGCACATTCTTCTAGACTATTATGTCACTACTGAATTCAATTATTCCTATTATCACTGTATATTTTCATAGCGTGTGTATACAGTCACACATTGACTGTATACCAATGTATGTCGGCATACATATATAGAGTGTGTGTACATATATATATTTAATACAGTATGTTATGTGTTGTTTAATCCCACCATCATTCAAAGTCTTGCCAAATAGCACTGTAGGCATAGTGCCAGATCTTTTCACATCCTCGCTAAAGTCACTTGGAACATATCTGAATGTGGCAAAACACATTTGCCAAGTTATGTGCATAAAAACATCCTTTGATCTTTCAGACTCATAAATATGTAATAAAGTACATGATTGCCCCACTGATCTGTCCTACATCAATCTTATGTCCTCCTTTTATTGGTTCATCAAAATAAGATATGATCAAGGTACAAAAGAGTTAAAGAAGCTATTTATTTTAATGTTTCCTTGGAGAGCTCACTTGTTATTGTGAGTACAAATTATATATATATATATATATATATATATATATATATAATATTTCATGAACAATGTTGAAGCATTAAAAATCACCCCTGCACTTGAAGTTAACACATAACTCTGGCACTCAGCCATATTTTATTTCTCCTTTTCTTTCCTTCTGGAATGCTGAAAGATGTGGTGTCATTTTTCCAAGATCAAACTTTGGGTTTTCCCCTTTAAAAATATACCGAAATCATATTATAATCTAGCTTTGAAATATTCAGGAAATAACACTTTGAAATAGCTGTAGTACATGCTCTATTTAGTTTGGTTAAAGACTCTTATCCAAAAGAAGGGATTATCCAAACTTGTACTGAGGTTAGAACAGGGTTTATAAGGAGGATGATAGAGAGAAGGGAAAGCACAAGAAGAAATTTGGCCAGTCACAGCTACCATTAAAAGAAAAAAATGTACTTAAAATCCATATCACCAGCTGACGTGATTGCTCAGATTATTTTTTTAAACAACAAACTGTAAACATGGTTAAATCACATAATAAGTTCTTTAACTTGATAAATGTGAAATATAGTTAGAAAGCAGAAAAATTATGCAAGCCATAAATTGAGTGAGTGATGCAGTGGGTAGTAAAATCTACATTTTGTTTCACAAGGGACAAATAAGATGGAGTTAAGTGTTTCAGCCGTTAGTCTTCCTTGCTGATGGAAGAATGTTCATTTCACCACGATACTGAAGCTGTTGAACAAAAGGACTATCTGAGTTCTTTCTGACATATTTAGGGCATCTGAAAGGGACTGGCTTGTGTCAACAGACACATTTTAACAAGTGGTGGATTATATGCTTTCTCCATAGTAGCATAAAATATACCAGACTTTAAAGTGTGCTAGTAATAAACTAAAGATTTTCTGCAATGTGTAGTAATCATTCAGTCAGGGAAGTAAGGGGGGAAAAAAACTTTAACATAGTTCAATGAAATTCAATAATGTGGAAATATACTACATGGATTTAATCTTGTTATCAGGTGTGCTACCAGTCCACAATATGGATTGGAGGAAGGATGAGGATTTTTTCCCCCTTAAATCTGACTACTGCCACAAATCTGTTTACTTAGATACAGTGATAAAGAGAGAGATTTAGTCTAGTATAATTCTAAAACCATGAACATTTAAAATTTATATTTATTATCATCATCATTTATTTGTATATCGGGAATGGGAAAAGGATTAATCATTATGTAAGGCAATCGTAAATGGGCATAGCTTTAATTTATCCATTTAACATAGATCAGTGGTTGATTATAATTGTTAATGTGACCTAACAGAGGCAAAAATGAAACTGATCCTCCCATTTGCTCCAAGGAATTCGTTTACTTCAATATGCAATGGTGAAAAGACTCTTTCCTCTGGTGTATTCTCTCCTTTGTTTATGTCTAAGTGAAGGGGAAAGAAGCCAACCACTCATGGGTAGCCAATCAAATGAAGATCTGACAGCCAGGTTGAGTTCTAATCCCTTCCTTCATGTTTTCTGTGTATAAGGAACTGTTCTGAACAGAGAAGCCAGCAAACCAGCCCTACATCCTTGAGTAGCATAATTCCCAGCCAGCCCATCCTCTATTCCATTGCCTATAAGCTTTGCCAGAAGCTATGCTAAGTGAAGAAAGGCTTCTTTGAAGGATCTCTGTGTTGATTTCTCTGCTTCATATTCCTTACTGCAGAACAGTGCTGGACAAAGTCCCAGAACTGAATAGTCCTGGCCCTCTACAAGTTTATGCTCTCCAACTACAACTTGGCCCTGGCTATTCCTCACAATTCTGCTATTCATCTTTCATCAAACCTTTGGCTCCTTCCCTACCACAGTGGCTGTTTCAAACCTTCTTAGTTCTTAAGGCTCAAGTTCTCCCCCTCCCTTCTTACTATCTTTTGGAAATGATGACCTCAGCACTTATTCAACTGAGAATATCAAGGTCCTCCTCTTTAATCACATTGCCTTCTTTCTTGGCATATCTTCTTCACTTCATCAGCGGACAATGTTGAATTCAAACTCAGAGGACCTGGCTTTAATTCCCAGCTAGGTATTTACTAGTTTCATGACTTCAAGCAAGTCTCCAGACCTTGATTTCCTCATTTATAAAATGAGAGGCTTATACTTTGTAACTCTAAATCTATTATTTGTGATCTTTTTTTTTCCTATACTCTTAAGGGAAACAATGTCCATTGTCACTATCAAGACTAATTTCACCACAATCATACTGGGTCCTTTTGGTCTCTTAATGGATCTCTCTCCCACAATTCTCTACTTTTCTCCTATCCACCTTCAAGTGCACAGGTATCTATAATCCAGAAAAAAAAAAAGATTTGTTTCCTGCCCCTTACAATTTCCAACTATCTTCTTTATCCATAGATAGATTACCTAAACATGTCCCTCCTTTCTTCATGCTTTCATTCATTTTATTCAATCCACAAATATGAACTTAGTCTTCTTACACATAAAGCAATATTGTAAGTGCTATTTGGGATACAGAGATTAATTTGAGGACATGTACCTGTCAACTGGGTTAATTTCTGAATGTTATTTGTATATGATTATACTATATATATGAATGCTGTTGTGCTGTAAGAAATGATGAAGGGGGCAGTTTCAGAGAAATCAGGGAAGACATTTATGAAGTGATGAAAGATGAAGCAAACAGAACCAAGGAAATAATTTATATAACATCAACAAATGGTAATGACAAGTAATTTTAAAGGGGTTAATTGCTCTGATTAATGCAATAACCAAAAAGGATTCCAGAGGACTCATCATGAAGCATTTTCCTGAGAGAGAGGTAACAGACTCAAGATGTAGAATTAAAACTCCTTTTGGACATTGACAGTGTAGGAATCTGTTCTGCTTGACTATGCATATTTATTACAAGGTTTCTTTTTTCTTTTTTTCCCAATGGTTGAAGAGAATATAAATTTTACATCTACATATGTACACATATATCTCTATGTAAAACCATATTTACATATATATTTCAATAAATTAAAATGTTCATTATAATTAAAACAAAAGATAAATACAATATGACCCCGATGTTCTGGGAATTGACCTATTCACAAATGACTGCAATAAAATGTCAAATTAGGAGGTGTAAGTTTGGCATGTATAGGAGTATGTGAGAAAACTTCCCAACAATTAGAGCTCTTATAAAGTGTGATTGACTGTCCCTAGAAGTAATAGATTCTTCTTTACTAGAGGCATTCAAAAAAGTCTAGATGACAATTTCCCGAACATTTGCTGATGTCTATCCTGCCTCTGCTGTTGCATCTTCTGAAACATGGCTCAAGAAACCAGAACCTGGATTACTCAGACTATTCAGCTTTTGGAACTCCCACTGTGAGAATCTGATGTTATGACTGGTGAAAACCCTTTATATCTAGCCAGTCTTAGACCTCTCCATACTTCATCCTGCTTAACTTCTTTGCCATTTGCCTGACTGCTGAGCACAAACACTTTTCATCCCTTTCAGACTCAATTTCTGCATCTTGTTCAACTCTAGCATTGCTTTTGGAAAAAAATGTGTTATTTAATTGATTTTATATCCCCCTTTCCACTCTCATAACTTCCCAGGCCAGAACACCCTTTCCTGGCTACTACTACCTTATCTTTGGCCTCACATCATACTAAGATTGTCCTTGAGGTCAGGATATGTCTTGTAGAAATCAACCGTTAAATGTTTCATTCCTATAATAACTGACTTTTGCTGTATGATTTTAGCCCATATTTCCTTTTAAATCTTTTGGAATTTAATCTCCTTTAATATTGGGTACCTTTCAGATTATGCTGGCCATTCTTTTCTTTCATCACAAATTCAGGATGAAATTGTTGCTATTCCTTAAGGTTGCCACCATTTCTATCCCAACCAGCCCTTACTTTTTAGTAGGAATCAAACCCAAAATAGAAGCACTCCTCTTTGTTTCCACAAAATTATATTTTTTCATTATTAAATAAGAAAGAAAGTTTTCTTAATTACTTTATGGTTATATTTCTAACTTTCTTCTTCCTAAGTCTCATGAAAAAATCCTTTGTAAGAGAGAAAAAAATTAAAAACCAAGATGCTCTTGATTGTCAGCAAATCCAAAATCTGGCATTTTTAGTCCCTCATATATTCTTTCATCATCCACATACCAAGAGAAAGGACATTTTGATCATCAGGCCTCTTGAACAAACATTGACAACCACATTTAATTTAAAATATTAATTTCTTTTGCATTATCCTAATCATAATGAATAATTATTCAATAATTCCATGCCAGTAATTTTATCAAGAGTTGGGCAAAAAAGGAACACAAAAATGAGCAAACAAGAAAAAGACATCATTCTTTTTTCTGTATAAATTCATACAAATCATGTTCCTCTTAATGTTTAGTATTTATCATTTCTTGTAGACAATAACATTCAAGTAAGTTATATATACTTCAATATATATATATATATATATATATATGTACTTCAATTTGTTCAAGTATTCCCCAGTTGATAGGCACCTACTTTGTTTCTAGTTTGGTTTTTTTTCTGTGTGTGTGTGTGTGTGTGTGTGTGTGTGTGTGTTCCTTTTACTACATGGGAGAGTTTCCTATCTTTGGTGGAGGTAATGCCTTATGTTAGGATTTTTAGGTCAAATGACATAAAAAGTTTAGGTAATTTTCTTACATATTTCTAAACTGCTTTCCAAAAAGGTTGTACTCAGTTCCCTAGATGTATCTTTTTGTGTGTATTTTACCACAGTCCCTCCAACACTGCCTATTTTCCATTTTTTAATCACCTTTGTCAATGTCATGGTTATCAAGTGAGACATTGGAGGTTTTTTAATACCCACTTTCCTTAACTTTACTAGTTTGGAGCTTTTTTCATAACAATATTGGAGGAAGTTTCTCTTTTGAAAACTATTCATGTCCTTTAATCATATAGCTATTGAAGAATGTCTTTTAATTTTTCATAACTCCGTTTTTAAGATATATTGTATATCAAACTTTTATTATAACTTTATGAAGAAAGAGCTTTTCCCATCTGAGAGGTACTCTTACTCTTTTCCACTGATTTTAAATTACATATTTTACTTTATAAAAATGAAGTTTTATTTTGTTTTTATATAATAATCTCTAATACTTGATTGCCTATCAAATCATACTATCATTCTGAGGTACCTCATTCAACTATCCTATAATTTGTTGTATGCTATGATCCTTTATACTTGAATATTCCAGCTATTTGGAGTTTACTGTGGTATATGGTGAAAGATTATGGTCTAAAACTATTTCCTGGAAAAGTGCTTTCCAGTTTTCCTACCAACTCTTTTTCAATAAGTAGTTCTCCTATTTTCAATATTTCATGGGAACAGTTTTGGTAGCACAGATATCTGTTGCTCTTAAATGTTTTACAGAATTTACTTTTAAATCCATCCAGACTAGTTTTTTAGCCATTTGGTTTATTACTTGTTCATTTTCTCTTTATGAGATTGAAATATTTAAGATGATTGTTTTATTCTGTTAACGTGGAAATTTTGATAATTTCTCATCTCCTTTAAATAATTATTTTGTCATATACTTCCAGAGTCATTTATGAAAAGCTTTTCCATTTTTATAGTATTATAAATTTACCATTTTAATATTTGAAATTTCCTCTAATTTTTATGAAAAATATATTTAACAATATTCATTCATTTTGTCCATATTTTCAAGTAAAAACAACTCTTCAATTTTTTAGGGATCAGAATATATTTACACTAACTCTATATGTTTTTCTTTCTTTCAAATTTCAAAATCTCTTGCTTTAATTTAAGAATTTAAAAATAGTTATTTTCCTAGTATATTTTCTTCTTTACAGGTAGGTCATTAACCCCTTATTATTTTGTTTTGTTAATCAAAATTACAAAATTTTCTGAGCATTTTTAAGTATCTGACTAGATTTTTTAATCTCATAATAATTACTATAATATTTATATATTGCTTTGAGATTTGCAAAATAGATTTTTAAATATTAACCCATTTCAAACTTATAATAATTCTGGTAAGTAGGTGCTAAAACTAAGGCTGACAAAGTTTAAGTGGCTTGCCTAGCCATATTGCTAATAACCTGAGGTCAAATTTGAATCCACCTCTCTAATAAAATTATTTCTTTAGTTTTTACTTTTTAAAAATTAACTCATTTTAGGACAGCTAGGTGGCTCAGTGAATAGAACACTGGTCCTGGAGTCAGGAAGACCAGAGTTCAAATCATGCCTCAAACACTTGACACACTTTCTAGCTGTGTGACCTTTTGAAAGTTACTTAACCCGAATTGTCTTGCCTTTCCCCCTCCAAAAAAAATTAATTCATTTTGAATGCTTTTACATAGATCCCATATTAGTTTGTATGTTTTATTCATGATTCCTTTAATGACTAGTACCTTTATTATATTATGGTTTGCAAAGAATTCATCTATTTCTGTCTTTTCCTCATTTGCTCGGTAATTTTCACTCTTTTTAAGTGGGTACATTTTCCACACAATCAAAGCTATGGCAATTGCATCATACTGAACCACAAGTCATTCATCCCCCATTGTCAGAGAGTCCAGCATCTGACTCATTATCTTCCTATCTTCCTCCACTTCTTACCTTAGACTAGAGTACATTAATATCCATGTATCTCCTCCCTCAAACTTCCTAACTTACCATTTCCTCAACCTACTTAAATCCTTAATCCAACCAATCACTTTACAATTGCCACACATAGGAATAGTCACACCCTAGATCTTCCCATTGCTCACAAGTGTTTCACTTTATTTATTGGATATTGTGAAATATACCTGTATGGGCATAAACTCCAATAATTCTACTGCTCCCTATACTATCCCACTCCTATACTTGTTCTATAGCTTCATTGAGTTCACTTCTAGCCATCACTACTGAAGTAAATTATTACTCTTTGCTCATAGACTTTATTCTCTTCCCTCCCTATCCTCAACTCAATTGTTAGCTATTTCAACTTTTCATTGTCTTCTGCTCTTGAATCTGTTGCTCTCCCCCACCCCCACTCTCTATCATATCATTAATCTCTTCTTTCTAAAGTTCAGTCTTTGGACTCTTCTCAGCAATGCAGGGTTATAAGTCAACTCCAAAAGACTCATGATGGAGAGAGATGTCTACATTCAGAGAAAGAACTAGAAAGAACAGAGTTTGAATGCAGACTGAAGCAAATTACCTGCTCTCTTACTTTTTCTTGTTTGGCTTTGTTTCCTTTTCCCCTTTGTCCATTCCATCCAATACAATCCTTTATAACCTGACTAATATCTAATGTGAAAGTGTTTGCAGATCCTATACTCGAGTGTATGCCACCATGTGGGGGGTGAGGGAAGGGACCGGGAGAAAATTTGAAACTCAAGGAATTGTGGAACTGAATCTTGTAAACTAAAAGTAAACAAACTAATAAAGTCTAAAAAATAAAAAAAACATTCAAAAATAAACATTAAAATGAACAATAACATTTATATGATGTTAAAAAGTAAATAAATAAAGTTCAGTCTTATGCTACTCCCACAACCTCCCACAACTTGTCCACCTAGTCAGAAACCCCTAAACAAAGCTGGAAGAAATCTCACTAAATTGTTAACTGGTTAGATGACAAATTCGAGTTGTCTAACTTCAATTGAACTTTAACTGAAGATATATATATATATATATATATATATATATATATAGGTATACATATGTGTATGCATGTGTGTATACACATACTATATACAATGTATGCATGTATTTCTCTCTACTTGATAATTTATCTCACTTTCTGCAAAAGATATTACAAACTTTCTCTTCCCTTCTGAGGCCTCACACAAAGCTTATACATTCATCTCAGACTTGATTGGTCTGTCTGTCTCATTCCATTCTTTTCATTTCAAAATTCCTTGTCATCATGTTCAATTGACCTTATTTCCCTATATCTCTGGAAATTAGGTGGCCCTTTTCTTGTCAAGGCCAACACCACTTTAAGTTAAATTAAACATATTAAAACATAAATTAAACATAAATTAAGTTAAATTAAACATATCTCCTGCTTTCCCCAGTTGATTGCTTAGTCATCACTATACTCTTTCAAATCTTTAATCTATCTCTATGAACTAATTTCTTCCCTAATGCTTTCAAATGTGTCCACTGTACATAAAAAGCCTCCTCCCCAAAAAAACTTTTGCTATACCTACCATCTCTTCAAATTAACATACTATCTCTCTCTCTCTCTTCTTTTTTCAGTGAAACTCCTTAAAGAAGAGAAGTCTAAATTTACTGGCTCCACTTCCTCTCCTCTTACTAATCTTTATATAATCTGGCTTTCAACCTCATTACTTGACTAAAATTGCTTTGTACTCCCTCACTTCTTTTTAAATATATTTTTATTCATTATATTAAATATTTCATGATTACATGTAAACCTTTTAACATTATTTTTCTTTAATTTTAAGTTACAAATTCTCTCCCTCCTTACTGTGCCTCCCCTACTTCTAAAGAAAACAAGCAATATGATACCAATGATACTTGTGTAGTAATGCAAAATATATTTCTATGCTAACCACATTGCAAAACACATGACAAAAAAGCCAAGAAAAATAAAGTTGTTTTTTTTTTTTAAAGTGTGCCTCAATCTACACTTAGAGTTCATCAGTTCTCTATCTGGAGGTGAAGAATATTTTCCTTTCGAGTCCTTTCAAACTGTCTTAGATCATTGTCTTGATCAAAGTAGCTATCTTCCAGTTAATCATCCTTACAATATTAGTGTTATTGTATCAAATTTGATCCTAGTTCTGTTCACTTCACTTTGCATCAGTTCATATCAGTCTTCCCAGGTTTTATTTTTTTTCTGAAACCATTCCATTCATCATTTCTTATAGAACAATAGTTTCCTGTCACAATCATATGGCACAGTTTGTTTGGCCATTGTCCAGTAATAGGTGTCCCTTTAATTTGCAAATTTTTTTGTATCACAAAAAGATGTGCTATAAATATTTTTGTACATATAGGTTCTTTTCTCTTTTCTTTGATCTCTTTAGGATATAGAGCCAGTAATGGTAATGCTAGGTCAAAGGGTATGCATAGTTTTAGAGGTCTTTGGACAAAGTTCCAAATTGTTCTCCACAATGGTTGTACCAGTCAATAAATCCACCAACAGTGCATTAATGTTCCAATTTTTCCATATCACATTCAGCATTTTTCATTTTCCTTTTGTATCATTTTCCTTAGGTGTGAACTGACATTTCAGAATGGTTTTTATTTGCATTTCTCCAATTAATAATTATTTGGAGTTTTTATATGATTATTGATAGCTTTATTTTTTCTTCTGAAAATTGCCTGTTTATATCCTTTGACCATTTATTAATTGGGAAATGGGTTACATTTTTATAAATTTGCCTCACCTTCATATATATCTGAGAAATGAGGGGTATATCAAAGAAACGTGATAAATTTTCCCCAGTTTCCTTCTAATTTTGCTTGAAATGACTGCTTGTGCAAAAAATATTTTAATCTCATGTAATCAAAATTGTCAATTTCACTTCATGTGACCCTCTCTATCCATTATTTGGTCATAAACTATTACCTTATCCGTGAATATAAGAGGTACGTTTTCCCATGTTCTTCCAATTTACTTATATAACCATTTATGTCTAAATTGACCATTTTGAACTTATATCTGTAAATGATATAATGTTTGTCTATGCTTACTTTCTGCCAAACTACCTTCCAGAATGTTTTTCTTTCTTTCTCTTTGTTTCTTTCTTTTTATCTTTTATTCCTTCCTTCCTTCCTCCCTTCCTTCCTTCCTTCCTTCCTTCTTCCTTCTTTCCTTTATAATTTTGTCAAATGGTAAGTTCTTATCTCAAAAATTTGGATCTCTGGGTTAATAAAAGAGGAGATTATGATGGCCATTTACCACTCTGAATCATGTACCTAATATATTGGTCCACCACTCTATTTCTTAGCCAGTTCCAGATTGTTTTCATGATTATCACTTCATGATATAATTTGAAATCTGGTACTGCAAGAAAATCTTTATGTTTGTTCATCAATTAATTTTATATTCTCAAGTTTTTGTTCTTTTAGATTAATTTTGTTATTTTTCTTGTTCTATAAAATAATTGTTTCGGTATTTGACTGGTATGGTAAATGAATGAGTAAATTAACTTAGGTAGAATTGCCATTTTTATTATATTGAGTTGGCCTACCAATGATCAGGTCATATTTCTCCCATGGTTTAGATCTGCCTTTATTTGTGTGAATAATGTATTGTAACTGTGCTCATATAGTCCCTAGGTTTGTCTTGGCAGGTAGATTCCCAAGATTTTTTTTACCTTATGTTAGTGGGTTTTTTTTCCTTAATAGTATTTTATTTTTTTCAATTACACATAAAGATAGTTTCCAACATTCATTTTTCTGGTAAGATTTTGAGTTCAAAATTTTTTCTCCCAGATTTTCTTCCCTCCTCCTTCCCCCATAAGACACCAAGCAATTTGATATAGGTGATACATGTACAATCATGTTAAGTATATTTCCATATTAGTCATGCTGTGAAAGAAGAATCAGAACAAAAGGGGACAACCAAAAGAAAGTAAGAACAAAATAAGTGAATATAGTATGCTTCAATTTGCATTCAGACTCCATTGTTCTTTCTTTGGATGCAGATGATATTTTTTTTTAAGCAAATGCTTTATTAACTTCTGTTTTACATCATTCATTTCCGCCAGATTTTGAGTTACAATCTTTTCCCCCCCATTATTCCCCTACCCAACCTCCCAGAACAGTAATCCCACAAGATATCGCTTCCTCCAATCTGCTCTCTCCCATACCTTCTCCCATACCCCCATCGACTTTTCCATTAGAGGAAGGTGAGTCTTTGCATCCCAATGCCTGCACATCTTATCTCCCTATTACCAGCAAAAGAGTATTAATAATAGTATTTGTATATATTTGAAACATTTAATGTTACAACCTCGAATTTCAGATCCATTTCCTTCCTCCCTTGTCACCCATTCCTTCTTGGGAGATAAGTAATTCAGTATATGTTGTACATGTCTTGCTATGCAAAACATTATCATAGTAGATATATTGTACAAGGCTGCTTATATTACCCTCCCACTCATCCCACTCCCCACCTGGTCCATTCCCTACATAATCCTTTCCCTCTTCTATAGTGGGTACTTCCAACCTCTCCTCACCCCAAGGATGCCCTCCCATCCATCATCCCTCCTCTCATCCCCCTTCCCCCTATCCTGCTGCAGGTTGAGATATCCCATTTACTATGTATGTCATTTTCTCCTGAACCAAATTCAATGTGAATGTGGTTTTGCCTTTTTAGCCTTCCTTATTCTCCCCCTCCTTTGCACCCACTTCCCCTACATGAGATAGTTTACCCTACCATGTCTCTCCCCATCTCCTCTTGCCACTTTCCTCTCTCACCTCATAATTTCATCCCTTGAGTACTTTCCCTTCCCAACAAAATCAACCTATGCCCTCTATCCATATATAACTGTAACCATATACACACACATTCACATATGTATTCATATGACCACACCCCCTTCTTCCATTATTTTCATAGTGAGAAAGATATCATCAGTCACAGTTATTGCTTTTCCATATAGGAATGTATGTTCAACTTTGATAAGTTCCTTTTGATTTCTTTTCCCTGATTACCTTCTCAGGCATCTCTTCCTTCTTGTGTCTGGGTGTCAAATTTTCTATTCAATTCTGGTTTTTTCCTCAAGAATGCTTGAAAGTCCTCTATTCCACTGAATGACCATATTTTCCCCTGAAACACAATACTCAGTTTTGCTGGGTAGGTGACCCTTGGGTTCATTCCCAGCTCTTTTGCCCTCTGGAATATCATATTCCATGCCCTTTGATCCCTCATTGTAGAAGCTGCCAGGTCCTGGGCTATTCTGATTGTGTTTCCACAATATTGAAATTGTTTCTTCCTGGCTGCTTAAAGTATTTTCTCCTTGATCTGGGGATTCTGGAACCTGGCTATAATATTCCTGGGAGTTTTCTTTTTGGGGTCTTCTTCAGGAGGTGATCGGTGGATTCTTTCAACCTCTATTTTGCCCTCTGGATCTAAAACATCAGGGCAGTTTTCCTTGAGAATTTCTTGAAGGGTGATTTCTAGGTTCTTTCCTTGATCATGGCTTCAGGTAGTCCAATAATTTTTAAATTGTCTCTCCTGGATCTATTTTCCAGGTCAGTGGTTTTTCCCATGAGATATTTCACATTGCCTTCTAATCTTTCATTTGTTTGGATCTGCTTAACAGCATCTTGATTTCTCATAAAGTCATTAGCTTCCATTTGCTCCAGTCTAACTCTGAAGGAATGAATCTCCTCAGTGAACTTTTGGGATTCTTTTTCCATCTGGCAAATTCGACTTTTTAAGGCATTCTTCTCCACATTGCCCTTTTGGGCCTCCTTTGCCATTTGAGCTAGTCTATTTTTTAAGGTGTTGTTTTCCTCAGTCAGGCTGTTGACCCTCATTTCATACTTTTCCTGCATCCTTCTCATTTCTCTTTCCAATTTTTCCTCCACTTCTCTTATTTGATTTTAAAGTCCTTCTTAAGGTCTTCTATGGCCTGCAACCCGCTCATGTTTTCCCCTGGGGCTTTTGGAGCAGGACTTCTGACCTCACAGTCCTTTTCCTGCTCTATGCCCCCAAAATAGGAGTCTAGGGTTGCATTTTTCTGTTTCCTTTGCCTTGGCATGTTGCCACTTAATTACTTGACTTTCGGGCTTGTTGCCACACTATGGCTTTAAGGCCAGATAGAGGAATTTTCCTCCTGAACGTGTGGGGGGCAACTTCTGTTTCTGGCAAGCTGTAAACCCACCCACGACTTTCACCCTAGATCACAATCCAGATCCAGGGAGGTTAAAGCAAGAGCGATTACCCCCCCAAGACTGATCGCTGGATCTCCCTACAAATTTGCAGGCTGGGAGCGGGCGCTGCCTCTGAAAACTACAAAATGGCGTTTGTCCTCAGCGACTTCTAGCCCCCAGGGGAGGGAGCCGACGCATTCCCTAATACCAGTCCCAAAGTCCATAGGACACTAACCTCTTACTTTGTCCCAGGCAAGTCTATGTTGATAATTCTGGAGTCAAACAGCTCCTGGTGTTCTGGGGTTCCTCCAGCTGGCTGCTGGCCCTGCCGCCCTGGGGCTAAAACCTCGGCTCATAAGGACCTGGGCTCGGCTCGGCTCCTGCGCTCTGCGCACTGCAGGCTGCCAGGTCCCAGACCGCTGCGCTGGTCCTTCCTGCAGGGCTGCTGGGCTGTCCTCAGCGGGAGTTTAGCTTCTCTGTGTCGTTCTGTGGGTGCTGGGGCTCCAGAAGTTGTTCAGAGTCCCCTTTTACATCGTTTGGGGGTAATTGGGGGCAGAGTGGCTTGGAAGAGCTGTTTCTACTCCGCCATCTTGGCTCCGCCCCCCCCAGATGATATTTTCTATCATGAGTATTTTGGAATTGTTTTAAATCATTGTATTGCTGAGAAGAGCTAAGTCTATCAGTTAATCATCATACAATGTTGTTACTGTGTACAATGGTTGGTTACTTGGTTCTGCTCAATTCATTCAGCATCAGTTCATATAAGTCTTTCCAGGTTTTTCTGAAAGCTCCTTGCTCATCATTTCTCATAGAACAATAACATTCCATTACACTCATATAACACAACTTATTCAGCCATTCCCAATTGATTGAAATCTTCTCAATTTCCAATTCTTTTCCACCTCAAAAAGTACTGCAATAAATTTTTTTGCACATGTGTATCCTTCCCCATTTTTTATGATCTCTTTTTTTATATAGACCTAGTAGTATTACTGTATCAAAAAGAACTGTTTTATAACCCTTTGGAAATAGTTCCAAATTGTTCTCCAAAATGTTTGGATCAATTTACAACTCCACCAACAATACATTAGTGTCAGAATTTTCTCATATATTCTCCAAAATTTGTCATCTTCCTTTTCTGGTTTCTTTCTACCATCTTGGCTCTGTCTCCTACAGGTCTTTTCCTAATGGAATTTTTCTTTCTATCTATTGCTGCTGAACTTTGTTGGCAATTTACAGATATGCTGATGATTTGTGCAGGTTCATTTTATAATCTGCAACATTGCTAAAGTTATTAATTGTTTCAACTGGTTTCTTTTTTTTTTTAGTTTATTCTCTATAGTTCTCTAAAGATCTATGATCATATGATAGACCTAAAAAGTGCTCATTTTGTTTCTTCATTTCCTATTTTTATTCCTTCAAGTTATTTTTCCTGTCTAATTGGTATATCCAGTATTTCTAGTACAATATTGTATAATAACAGTGATATGGATATCATTGCTTCACCCCTAATATAAATTCTTTAATGTTTTATTTGATAAATTTTATTTGGTCCTAACTATAGGTCAATAATATTTGCACAGTTTTTTTCTGACTTCTTGAAGTATTTTCTCTTTCACCTGGAAACTCTGGAATTTATCTATAACATAACTGTGAATATTCCTTTTAGGATATCTTTCAGGTGGTGATTGGTAGATTCTTTCCATTTTAATTTTACCATATTCTCCTATGATAGCAGGATGATTTTCCTTTATAATTTCTTGAAATATGACATCTATGCTCTTTCTCTGATCATGACAGTCAGGTGCTAATAATAAATCTTAAACTATCCATCCTTTAATCTATTTTTCAGGTCAGTTATTTTTCAAATAAGATATTTCACATTTTCTTCTTTTTTATTCTTTTGACTTTTTGGTATTATTTTATGATATCTCATTAGTCATTAGCTTCCTCTTGCCCAATTTAAATGTTTAAGGAATTATTTTCAGTGAAATTTTGTACCTCCTTTTTTCATTTGGTCAATTGTGCCTTTTGAGGAGTTTTTTTCATCCGTGAAGTTTTCTTCCTCTCTTTGCATTTGGCCAATTTTTTGAAGATGTTGTGTTCTTCAGTATTCTTTATGCCTTTTTTTTTTTTACCAAGTTGTTCATTGTCTTTTTATAATATTCTTCCTTCATTCTTATGTCTTTAATTAGCTCTTCTTCTTCCACTCTTACTTTATTTTGAAACTCATTTTTTAGCTCTTCCAGGAATTCTTCTTGGGCTTATGTCCAATTCACATCTTTTCACTGAGACTGCTGATATTTGTTTAAACTTTGTCTTCTTAGTTTGCATCTTGAGCTACCCTATCATCATAGTAGCTTTTTATTATTAGGCTCCTTTTTGATGTTTGCTCATTTTTACAGCCTATTTCTTGACTTTGAGTTTTATGGGTTTTTTTTTATATTATGTTATTCCCAGCATAGGGGATAGAAGGGTCTTTCTCCAAGCTTCTGTCTTTTTCACACTGATCTTTTCAGAAATAATCCTAGCAATTTGGAATTTTTCATGCTTTAATCAAATCAGGTCTGGGGAGAGGTATGGTCTTTGCTATCCTCATCTTTCCTCTGGTTCTTACCCAGGAATGGCCCCTGATCTCTTGGGTTTGCAATTGATACTGTTCCTCAGTGTCCCTGCTCTCTTGGTATTAAAAGTAATACAGTTCCTCAGGATCCCTAA
This sequence comes from Gymnobelideus leadbeateri, assembly GCA_011680675.1. Classification (NCBI taxonomy): domain Eukaryota; kingdom Metazoa; phylum Chordata; class Mammalia; order Diprotodontia; family Petauridae; genus Gymnobelideus; species Gymnobelideus leadbeateri. The sequence goes on along the minus strand of WOXC01004253.1, from coordinate 191,309 downwards.
TTCCTTGTGACTAAAAGTGATATTGTTTTTCATTGTCCCTGGTCCCTTGTAGTAGAAAGTACTCCTCTCTGCCCATTAATGGTGACCCACAAGTGGGTATAGGCAATTGGACTGCCAAACCATTTACATGTTGTGCTAGCACAGGTGTTCCCTGACTGGTTGTCAAGTTCCCTTACCATCTCTGACTTGAGATTTCCTGAAGCTTCTGCTACTTCTATCATCATCACCCAGTCCAACCACTGGTGTTGCATTACCATGGCCTCCAAACCAGCCTCCACCTCTGGGCCACAGATCTCTCCTTCCAAACTCTTAAGTAGACTTAGACTAGAAGAATGTCTCACCTTGACCTGTTGTTGTTTCTGCCATTCAAGATTTTTATTTGAAGCAATACTTTCAAATTATTTGGAAGGGAACATTGGGAAAGTTCAAGTGAGTCCTTCTTTTTCTTCACCATCTTTGCTCCCCCTCCAGAAGTTCCATTCTCTTCTCCATTACAATTTTTTATTTATCAAATATGGTGATCTAGTCTCATCCCTCAGCTTCTCAAAGTATCTGCTGTATTTGGCCCTGATGAACACTCTTTATTTCTGCATATTTACTTCTATAGCGTTTTGGTTGTTTTTTTTTTTTCATAACATTATTCTCTCCTGATTTGCCTCCTACCAGTCTGACCATTTTCTAACATCTTCTTTGCTGATTTATCACCCATATTATAGTTTTCTCTTAGTGACTTCATCAGTTCCCATGTGCTTAGCCATCATATCTATTTACCTTTGAGTAAGTGTACTTACTTAGTGTGCTTACATAGTAAAATGAATAATACACTGGACCCAAAGGAAGAAGAGACCAGGGTTTTAAATGCCCTTCCCTTCATACACTTATTAACTGTGTGACCTTAACCTCTTTGTGCCTCAATTTTCTCATCCACAAAACAGGAATGATAAAGAAAATATTGAGTTCACAGTATAGCATAATGCTTATAAGATATAATGTATGATAAAGGACTTTAAAACATTTAAAATCATATGAATATTACTGGTGTTCATCATTATGACTTTTTTAGCCTGTGTAATTGTTCATTTCTTGAATTCTAGGTCATATCCTCGCTCTTTCTGCTGAAGCCTTCACACCTTTTTGCTCACCATTCTTTCTAGTCAAACAATGTAGGATGTAGGAATCAATGAAAGATTGTTGTACTTTTTTCCATTTGTTCATTTGTTTGTTTTCTGTGGGGCTTACATTATAGGTAATCTGACCTCTTTTCTAATACTCTCTTATGTGACATTGCTGGTTTTGAGGTGATGGTATATTGAGCAAAGTTTGGACACAGTCTCTCACTGTCATGTTGCCATAAATCCTCAAGCATGGTTGAAGTTGTCATTTTTAATGAAAAAAAAAAGAACCCAAATGGATGAATGAATATTCCTGGAATTAATAGGAGTTTTACTTTGTTTCCTCATAAATACCCAATTGTTATACTATTATGTAGAGGCAGAGTGCTGGGTCTGGACTCATGAAATCCTGAGTTAAAATCTAGCCTCACAAACTTTCTAGCTGTTTCACCCTGGGCAAGTCACTTCACCTCTATTTACCCCAATCTCCTCAACTGTAAAATGGAAAAAATATAAGCACCTATCTCCCAGGGGCTTTTATGTGAGGGCAAAATGAGATAATACTTGGGAAGTGCTTACCATAGTGCCTGTCATATAATAGGTGTTATATAAATGTCTCTGTGTGTATTTTATACAAAGTAAAGGAAAACGTTAAATAACAATGGAGAAATTATTTGGAAGATCATAGCATCATAAATTTCCATCTAAAAAGGTTACCCAATACAACTCCTTCATTTTAGAGATGAGGGCCCTGAGGCACAAAGATGTGGCCATGGTCACACAAATAACATATATTTCAGATTGAACAATGCACAAGAATTTAAACCTAGGTCTTAGTGACTTCAAATTCACTGCTTAATACATTACATCATGTTATCTGTCCTGGAAGATGATGTCACTATCACCAGATAGGAGGATATTAGAACCTAGAGGGAAGCAGGAAAGATCCAGGTAGAAGGTGATACTCTTACTGAGTCACACACACACACACACACACACACACACACACACACACTCATAAACACACACAAATACATACACACTTGTACATACATATATTTTGTTTCCATCATGCCCAACTGTTTATGACCTCCATTTGCGGTTTCCTTGGAGAAGACACTAGAGTTGTATATTATTTCTTTCTTCATTTCATTTTACAGATCAGAAAACTAAGACAAACAGGGTTAAGTGATTTTCCCAGAGACACATAACTAGTAAGTGTCTGAGGCCATATATTAATCTAAATTTAAAATAAAAAAATTGCAGGAAGATGAGTTTTCCTGGGCCTGAAGTCAGTCACCTATTTGAACATAAATATATACATACAAATATACATGTATATACAGGTATATATATGTATATACATATATGTATGTACAGTATATTGTGTAGGTATATGTTTCTTCCCTTAGGTAATTTTTTTTCTATTTTATAAATAATGAAAGCCAATTCCTCTATTCTGAATCATGAATAATATTGTATTCCATATCACAGAAGTAAATGACAGTGTTCTTTCCTTCAAAATGGGAAGAATTAGGTAAAGTAATATAAGCCAGTCATGTATAAATAATCAGAAAAAGTAATTTTAAAATAGCACAGATGTACAAGATTAACAGGTTTTGCTGGTGAATTTCTTGACATATTCACTACCTTTTAAGAAAATGTTTGACTCATGGCCAATGGATTTTTTCCTTAGGAAAAAATATTTTTATTTTAATGGGAGATACCAAGTACATGAGGAAATCTAGATTTCTTGATGTTTTTGTTTTTCTAGATGGAAGCTCAGAATCGGTCCACTGACTCTTTTTATAGAAATAGAATTGCATTAAATTCATACTTACAGTTAATAAAGAATTTTATTTACAGTCAGAAAGAACTAGGTTTGAAGTGTACCATAGACTCTTTGTTCTTGATTCAGGGCAAGTCATCTTATTTCTCCAACTCTTAGTTTCCTCATCTGTTAAATGGGCATATTTTTAGCACCTAGCTCATAGAGTAGTTCTGAGATTCAAACAGGAAAATATACATTAGGCACTTTCTAGTACTTAGAGCACTTTATGTCTCCTTTTAATAGATATCCATTGCATGTGCTATATGTATTTAAATTCTTAACACCTTTCTCTTTCTGCAATGCTATATAGATAACATTAAATATAATTGATTTAAGCATAAAACTATAGAGCTTTCAGATTAAAGCTAATGAATTATTCTTCTCTATAGTAATTAGAAATGAGAGATATCATGTTATCATTGATCAAGTGCAAATACTTCTTTGACAAATATTAAATATTTGACCTTTAGCAAGTCATTGAAATATCTCATTCTCCCCAAAGAACTCTTTCTATAGAGAGATGAATGCATGAATCTATGTATGCATTTGCAAATGAATAGATGTACCCATATATCTCTTTGTGTATGTGTTTGTGTCTGTGTGTGCATATACACACACATATACATGCCCAAATTGCTCATTTATGCTGTCTAGTCACTCTGATTTAATTATAAGAGGTCAGTGGGAAGGGTTATGGATGATGCTATGATTTTAAGTTAATTATTATACTTCATTGTAGAATTTATGTTTGTAACTGCCATTTTAAAGAGAGTGTGTGTGAGAATGTATGCATCTGTGTATATTCCTTTTATCTTTATGTTGTTCATTTATCAAGAGAAAAATACCTTTCTCTATCTCCTAGTTGTTCGCTTTCCCAATAGACTGTCCATATCTTACCATGTCTATACGTTAGTATTCTAATTATCTCTACTGTAAAGTGAAAGATATAGTAAATAGTTAAACAAGTCCATGAAAAGCATAGCACTTTTTACTCTCAAGTTTTAGTTTACTCCTCATATTTCCTCAATAATATTAATATCATTGGAACTATATTCATACAATTACAAAACACTCTTCCCATTGATAAACAATTCTAAATATTTGGAAGAATATCAACTGTTCATGTGTAGGCCAAGTCAATATAATAAAAATAGACATTCCTACCTAACATGATTTATTTATTCAGTGCCATGTCAATCAAGTTACCAAGTAATTACTTTAAAGAACAAGAAAAAATAATAACAAAATGAATCTAGAGGAAGAAAAGATCAAGAATATTAAAGGAGGGCCAGAGCCAAGATGGCAGAGTAGAAACAGCATCTCCAAGCCACTCTCCCCCAAGATCACCCCCAAGCTATGGAAGAGAGGACTCTGAACAACTTCTGGAGCCCCAGCACCCACAGAACGAAAGAGAGAAGCTAACCTCCCGCTGAGGACAGCCCAGCAGTCCTGCAAGAAGGACCAGCACAGCACTCTGGGAGCCGACACTGCAGAGCGCGGGGAGCCAAGCACAGGTTCCTCACGGTTTTAGCCCCAGGGAGCCCAGACCAGCAGCCAGCTGGAGGGAAACCAGAACACCAGCAGCTGTGGAGATTCCAGAATTATCAACATAGACATGCCTAGGACAAAGTGAGAGGTTAGAGCCCTATGCATTTTGGGACCAGTATTTGGGGAACAAGTTGGCTTCCTCCCTGGGGGCTAGAAGCCACTGAGGAGACACACCATTTTGCAGTTTTCAGTGGCAGCTCCACCACCTGGCCTTCGAATTGTAGGGAGATCCAGTGATCAGTCTTGGGGGATAATCTCTCTTGCTTTAACCTCTGTGGATCTGGATTGTGATCTGGGTTGGAGGTTGTGGGTGGGTTTCCAGCACGCCAGAAACAGAAGTTGTCCCCCCCACATGTTCAGGATGAAAATTTCCCTGTCTGGCGGCAAAGCCATACTGTGGCAACAAGCCCAAAAGTCAAGTAATTAAGTGGCAACATGCCAAGGCAAAGGAAATAAATTAAATAGAAAAATGCAACCTTAGACTCCTACTCTGGGGGCAAAGAGGATCAAAGCATAGAACAGGAGGAGGACTGTGAGGTCAGAAATCCTGCTCCAAAAGCCCCAAAGGAAAACATGAGCGGGTTACAGGCCATAGAGGACCTTAAGAAGGACTTTAAAAATCAAAAAAGAGAAGTGGAGGAAAAATTGGGAAGAGAAATGAGAAGGATGCAGGAAAAGTATGAAATGAGGGTCAACAGGCTGACTGATGAAAACAATACCTTAAAAAGTAGACTAACTCAAGTGGCAAAGGAGGCCCAAAAGGACAACGAGGAGAAGAATGCCTTAAAAAGTCGAATTTGCCAGATGGAAAAAGAATCTCAAAAGCTCACTGAGGAGATTCATTCCTTCAGAGTTAGACTGGAGCAAATGGAAGCTAATGACATTATTAGAAATCAAGATGCTGTTAAGCAGATCCAAACAAACAAAATAATAGAAGGCAATGTGAAATATCTCATGGGAAAAACCACTGATCTGGAAAATAGATACAGGAGAGACAATTTAAAAATTACTGGACTACCTGAAAGCCATGATCAAAGAAAGAACCTAGAAATCACCCTTCAAGAAATTCTCAAGGAAAATTGCCCTGATGTTTTAGATCCAGAGGGCAAAATAGAGGTTGAAAGAATCCACAGATCACCTCCTGAAAAAAGATCCCAAAAAGAAAACTCCTAGGAATATTATAGCCAGGCTCCAGAACTCCCAGATCAAGGAGAAAATGCTACAAGCAGCCAGGAAGAAACAATTTCAATATTGTGGAAACACAATCAGAATAGCACAGGACCTGGCAACTTCTACACTGAGGGATCGAAGGGCATGGAATACGATATTCCAGAGGGCAAAAGAGCTGGGAATGAACCCAAGGGTCACCTACCCAGCAAAACTGAGTATTGTGTTTCAGGGGAAAATATGGTCATTCAGTGGAATAGAGGACTTTCAAGCATTCTTGAGGAAAAAACCAGAGTTGAATAGAAATTTTGACATCCAGACACAAGAAGCAAGAGATGCCTGAGAAGGTAATCAGGGAAGAGAAATCAAAAGGAACTTATCAAAGTTGAACTATTTACATTCCTATATGGAAAAACAATAACTGTAACTGATGAAACCTTTCTCACTATGAAAATAATGGAAGAAGGGTGTATAGTCATATGAATACATATGTGAATGTGTGCATATATGTTTACAGTTATATATGGATAGAGAGCATAAATTGAATTTGTTGGTAAGGGAGGATACACAAGGGATGAAATTATGAGGTGAGAGAGGAAAGTGGCAAGAAGAGATGGAGAGAGACAGGGTAGGGTAAACTATCTCATGTAGAAGAAGCAAGGGGAAGTGGCTGCAAGGGAGGGGAAGAATAGAAAGGCAAAAAGGCAAAACTACATTCTCATTGAATTTGTTTAAGGGAGAGAATGACATCCATACTAAATGGGATATCTCAACCTGCAGCAGAGTAGGGGGAAAGGGGAAGAGAGGAGGGATGATGGATGGAATGTCATCCTTGGGGAGAGGGGAGGTTGGAGGTACCCACTACAGAAGAGGGCCAGGATCAAGTAGGAAATGGAGCAGGTGGGGGGTGGGATGAGTGGGAGGGAATTATAAGCAGCCTTGTACAATATATCTACTATGGTAATGTTGTGCATAGCTAGACATGTACAACATATACTGAATTACTTATCTTCTCAGGGGGAGTGGGTGACAAGGGAGGAAGGGAATGGATCTGAAATTCGAGGTCTTAAAATTAAATGTTTCATATATATATATATATATATATATATATGTATGTATGTATGTATGTATGTATGTATATACATATATACTATTATCAATACTCTTTTGCTTGTAATTGGGAGATAAGATGTGCAGGCATTGGTACACAGAGATTCACCTTCCTCTAATGGAAAAGTCAAAGGGGGTATGGGAGAAGATATGGGAGAGAGCAGATTGGAGGAAGCGATGTCTTGTGGGACTGCTATTCTGGTAAGGTGTGTAGGGGAAAAACAAGGGGGGAAAATAATTGTAACTCAATATCTGGCAGAAATGAATGATGTAAAACAGAAGTTAATAAAACATTTGTTTAAAAGAAAAGAATATTAAAGGAATCAGTTATTTTTCCTACTCTTTCATTTGTTTGGATCTGCTTAACAGCATCTTGATTTCTCATAAAGTCATTAGCTTCCATTGCTCCAGTCTAACTCTGAAGGAATGAATCTCCTCAGTGAACTTTTGAGATTCTTTTTCCATCTGGCAAATTCGACTTTTTAAGGCATTCTTCTCCTCATTGCCCTTTGGGCCTCCTTTGCCATTTGAGTTAGTCTATTTTTTAAGGTGTTGTTTTCCTCAGTCAGACTGTTGACCCTCATTTCATACTTTTCCTGCATCCTTCTCATTTCTCTTTCCATTTTTTCCTCCACTTCGCTTATTTGATTTTTAAAGTCCTTCTTAAGGTCCCCTATGGCCTGCAACCCAGGGCAACTTCTGTTTCTGGCAAGCTGTAAACCAACCCACAACTTCCACCCCAGATCACAATCCAGATCCAGGCAGGTTAAAGCAAGAGCGATTACCCCCCAAGACTGATCGATTGATCTCCCTACAGTTTGCAGGCTAGGAGCTGGAGCTGCCTCTGAAAACTATAAAATGTCCTGTTTCCTCAGCGGCTTCTAGCCTCCAGGAGAGGAAGCAGAGGCATTCCCCAAATACTGGTCCCAAAGTCCATAGGGCAATAACCTCTTACTTTGTCCTAGGCATGTCTATGTTGGTAATTCTCCTGGTGTTCTGGGGTCTCTCCAGCTGGCCACTGGCCCTGCCACCCTGGGGCTAAAATCTCGGTTCACGGGGACCTGGGGCTTCGCTCAGCTGGGCTCGGCTCACTGAGCTCTCAGCACTGCTCTCTGCTGGCTCACAGGGCGCTGCCCTGATCCTTCCTGCAGGGCTGCTGGGCTGTCCTCAGTGGAAGGTCAGCTTCTCTGTGTTGTTCTGTGGGTGCTGGGGCTCCAGAAGTTGTTCAGAGTCCCCTTTTACATAGTTTGGGGGGAATCTGGGGGCAGAGTGACTTGGATGAGCTGTTTCTACTCCACCATCTAGAAATCAATTTTTAAAAGTGAAGGGAGGGGGGGCGGAGCCAAGATGGCGGAGTAGAAACAGCTCGTCCAAGCCTCTCTGCCCCCAGATTCTCCACAAACTATGTAAAAAAGGACTCTGAAAAACTTCTGGAGCCCCAACACCCACAGAACGACACAGAGAAGCTAACCTCCCACTGAGGACAGCCCAGCACCCTGCAGGAAGGACCAGTGCAGCGGTCTGGGGAGCCGGCAGCGCGCAGAGCGCAGGAGCCGAGCTGAGCCGAGCCCAGGTCCTTATGAGCCGAGGTTTTAGCCCCAGGGCAGCAGGGCCAGCAGCCAGCTGGAGGAACCCCAGAACACCAGGAGCTGTTTGACTCCAGAATTATCAACATAGACTTGCCTGGGACAAAGTAAGAGGTTAGTGTCCTATGGACTTTGGGACTGGTATTAGGGAATGCGTCGGCTCCCTCCCCTGGGGGCTAGAAGTCGCTGAGGACAAACGCCATTTTGTAGCTTTCAGAGGCAGCGCCCGCTCCCAGCCTGCAAATTTGTAGGGAGATCCAGCGATCAGTCTTGGGGGGTAATCGCTCTTGCTTTAACCTCCCTGGATCTGGATTGTGATCTAGGGTGAAAGTCGTGGGTGGGTTTACAGCTTGCCAGAAACAGAAGTTGCCCCCCACACGTTCAGGAGGAAAATTCCTCTATCTGGCCTTAAAGCCATAGTGTGGCAACAAGCCCGAAAGTCAAGTAATTAAGTGGCAACATGCCAAGGCAAAGGAAACAGAAAAATGCAACCCTAGACTCCTATTTTGGGGGCATAGAGCAGGAAAGGACTGTGAGGTCAGAAGTCCTGCTCCAAAAGCCCCAGGGGAAAACATGAGCGGGTTGCAGGCCATAGAGGACCTTAAGAAGGACTTTAAAAATCAAATAAGAGAAGTGGAGTAAAAATTAGAAAGAGAAATGAGAAGGATGCAGAAAAGTATGAAATGAGGGTCAACAGCCTGACTGAGGAAAACAACACCTTAAAAAATAGACTAACTCAAATGGCAAAGGAGGCCCAAAAGGGCAATGAGGAGAAGAATGCCTTAAAGTCGAATTTGCCAGATGGAAAAAGAATCTCAAAAGTTCACTGAGGAGATTCATTCCTTCAGAGTTAGACTGGAGCAAATGGAAGCTAATGACTTTATCAGAAATCAAGATGCTGTTAAGCAGATCCAAACAAATGAAAGATAGAAGGCAATGTGAAATATCTCATGGGAAGAACCACTGACCTGGAAAATAGATCCAGGAGAGACAATTTAAAAATTATTGGACTACCTGAAAGCCATGATCAAAGAAAGAACCTAGAAATCACCCTTCAAGAAATTCTCAAGGAAAATTGCCCTGATGTTTTAGATCCAGAGGGCAAAATAGAGGTTGAAAGAATCCACCAATCACCTCCTGAAAAAGATCCCAAAAAGAAAACTCCCAGGAATATTATAGCCAGGTTCCAGAATCCCCAGATCAAGGAGAAAATACTACAAGCAGCCAGGAAGAAACAATTTCAATATTGTGGAAACACAATCAGAATAGCACAGGACCTGGCAGCTTCTACACTGAGGGATCGAAGGGCATGGAATATGATATTCCAGAGGGCAAAAGAGCTGGGAATGAACCCAAGGGTCACCTACCCAGCAAAACTGAGTATTTTGTTTCAGGGAAAATATGGTCATTCAGTGGAATAGAGGACTTTCAAGCATTCTTGAGGAAAAAACCAGAGTTGAATAGAAAATTTGACATCCAGACACAAGAAGTAAGAGATGGCTGAGAAGGTAATCAGGGAAAAGAAATCAAAAGGAACTTATCAAAGTTGAACTATTTACATTCCTATATGGAAAAGCAATATCTGTGACTGATGATATCTTTCTCACTATGAAAATAATGGAAGAAGGGGGTGTGGTCATATGAATACATATGTGAATTTGTGTGTATATGGTTACAGTTATATATGGATAGAGGGCATAGGTTGAATTTGTTGGGAAGGGAGAATACTCAAGGGATGAAATTATGAGGTGAGAGAGGAAAGTGGCAAGAGGAGATGGGGAGAGACATGGTAGGGTAAACTATCTCATGTAGGGGAAGTGGGTGCAAAGGAGGGGGGAGAATAAGGAAGGCTAAAAAGGAAAAACCACATTCACATTGAATTTGGTTCTGGGAGAAAATGACATACATACTAAATGGGATATCTCAACCTGCAGCAGGATAGGGGGAAGGGGGATGAGAGGAGGGATGATGGATGGGAGGGCATCCTTGGGGTGAGGGGAGGTTGGAAGCACCCACTATAGAAGAGGGACAGGATCATGTAGAGAATGGACTAGGTGGGGGGTGGGATGAGTGGGAGGGAATTATAAGCAGCCTTGTATAATATATCTACCATGATAATGTTTTGCATAGCTAGACATGTACAATATATACTGAATTACTTATATCCCAAGAAGGAATGGGTGACAAGGGAGGAAGGAAATGGATCTGAAATTCGAGGTCGTAACATTAAATGTTTCAAATATATATAAATACTATTATTAATACTCTTTTGCCTATAATAGGGAGATAAGATGTGCAGGCATTGGGACACAAAGATTCATCTTCCTCTAATGGAAAAGTCGATGGGGGTATGGGAGAAGGTATGGGAGAGAGCAGATTGGAGGAAGCGATATCTTGTGGGACTGCTATTCTGGAAGATTGGGTAGGGGAATAATGGGGGGAAAATGATTGTAACTCAAAATCTGGCGGAAATGAATGATGTAAAACAGAAGTTAATAAAGTATTTGTTTAAAAAAAAAATAAAATAAAATAAACATCATGGTGGCACAGTGAGTACACTGGGCCAGGAGTCAGGCCAAGTTTAAATCCAGCCTCAGATACTTACTAGCTGTGTGACACTGAACAAGTCATTCAAACTCTGTCTGCCTCAGTTTCTTCAACTGTGAAATGGGGATAATTACAGCATCCACACCTCAACATTCTTTTGAGGATCAAATGAGAGTAAAACACTCAGCACAATGCCTGGCACATAGTAGAAACTTTATAAATGCTTATTCCCTTCTCCTTCTGTCTTAAGGCAAATTCTTAACTACTGAAAAATCATAGGATCCTAGATCTGATGTGTAAAGAGACCTCAGAGGCCATTTAGTTCAATCCTCTTGTTTTCCAGATGAGGAAACTGAGACCCAGGGAGGTTGAATAACTTGCCCAAGGTCACATAGGTAACAAATATCCCATGTGGAGTTGGAGCCCATTTCTTGGAATTCTGGACCCAATTGTCTTTCCATTGTACCATGTTCTTTCTAGCAATGTGATCTATCTGCAAACTGCCATGGCCACTGTACAGGATCAGTTTTAGACTAAACACAGAGCTGGCCAAGGCCACACCTTTGCCTTGAAGCATGGAGCTCCCCATCAGCTCTAGCTTTCAATAGTTCCTTTCAATATTTATGTAGGGCCCTTTCTACTGTGCTAAGAGGTATCACAAATAAACAGTGGGTGACCTACACTGGCCCTTAGATGGTGGTCTGCTAGTAAATGTTTAACAACCTTCTTTTTTTTGGGGGGGGCAATTGGGGTTAGGTGACTTGCCCAAAGTCACATGGCTAGTAATTGTGTCAAGCATCTGAGGTCCGATTTGAACTCAGGTCCTCCTGATTCCAGGGTCAATGCTCTATTCACTGCACCACTTTGCCTCCCTCAACCTTATTTCTTTTTAAAAAAAAAGTATGCACAGCACATTTTAAAGTTTAATATTCATCATTAACAATTTCTCCATTACTTTATTGAGTCTAGACAATCAACAAAATGTTAAATCATATCCTGGTTTGTTTGCTGATGATGGCCAAGTCTCATCCTTTCTTGATGAATTACAAATACCCAGTTGCTTTTTTTTGGTGGGAGAGGCTTTTTTGATGGAAAAAAAAGAGTGATTTGAACAGCTTTGATGGACTGACTTCTCAAATTCATTCCTGTGAATCTTCTAGGTTTCCCCTGAAAGCTTTCTTTCTTTGGTCACAGTACATTAATAGCTAATTAAAAAATAAATAAAAAAAAAAGTGAAGGGAGGCAATATCAACAGTAACAAATTGCCAACTATACTACAAAGCTTTAATAATCAAAAAAAAAAATGGCACAGGATAAGAAATAGAGTGTTGGATCATTGGAATGGGTTTTTTAAAAAAATCTCACCTTAGGCTATGTGGAAAGAGGTCTACTATGTATGTATCTGTATCTTATTCCTATAGTGCCTTTAGGAAACTGAATTTTTTATTTTATACTGCATTAGAGGCAGCTATGTGGTACAGTTGAGAAAAAGCTGGGTTTTATAATCAGGAAAAACTGAACACAAATCTTATTCTTTGTATTATCCACAAAAGATATGTAGTTGTGCATATATATATATATATATATATATATATATATATATATGTATATATATATATATATATATATATATATATATATATATATATATGGGTCATAGAAATTAACTGGGTTTGGAATTCATATCCTACCTCTGCTTACTAGCTTGTGTGACCTTGATCAAGTTAAGGTATCTCTTCTGATCTTCAATTCAATCACTTATAAAATGAGAATATTGGACAATATAGCCTCAGAGGTCCATTTCAGATCCAAAATCTCTGAGCCTTTGTGGTTATTCACATGTGTGTTTGAAGGAGAGAGAGACAGAGACACAGAGAGCATTCTTTCCTTACCTAACAGGGTGTAATTATTTAAATTATCCAGCCAAAGCCAATTTGAAAGTTGTATTTCCTATTTTATAATTAAAAGAGATAGAGCTAAAGATCTTGACAGTTCATAGATTTAAAGGAGATGGGGATTGTGACCAAGAGTTTTTTTTTTTTAACACCAAAACTACTTTTTTTCAGAACTAAAATGTGTATTTTTTATTGTGATTATAAAAGTTATTGAATTATTATCACGAGAATCTTGTCCCAGGCTCAATAAAAACAATAATTTAATTCTTGTTTATATTTCTAAATTTGAACTAGAATTCTACATGTAGGTCCTTTTTCAATGCTTATGCCTTGTATTATAATCAGAACATCATCACTTGTTTTGTAAGCCTAAGATAAGCTTCACATCAAAATCTTCCTAAAAATCCACCAATAGCCTTCAGAAATAAGGCTCTGAAGAAATTTTTATTTATGATGCTCTGGGCACCATTCACCTATCTATAGGTAAAACATAAGTCAGCACTGACATCATGAATCTCACCTCTTCCCCCTGGAAAAAAACAATCAATCCAGCTCTGGAAACTGTTTGGACCAATAACTATTCCCCACTAAATTTCTTCACTTTCTAGATCATATACATCTCATCTTCCATTCCTTCATGTCTTTCACTTCTAATAACTCCATTACTTCCATTTCAGCAGTATACACAGACATGCGTTTTCTTTTGCTCCAGTTTTTCTTGTTGTACTTTTAATGCTTACCCATTAAACTCAGAAAAGTCTCTTTCTGTGTCTCTGATTAAACTATGGAAATAAAAATGGTCATAATCATGACTGCTTTATAACACAGCAGATAGACAAAGTATTTACTAATAATTTACTATGTACCAGTCCTTGTGCTAAGGACTGGAAATACACAAAGAAATATGTAGTACAGTTCTGACCATCACAAAACATATTCTAATGGGAAAAGAGAGGAGCTGTAAAGGTTGGGGGAAGTTCTCTTCAAGCAGTGACAAAGTGACAAATGAGAAAGAGAATAGTCCACTGAGTTACTTGGGCCATGAGTAAGGTGGAGCATGGTTAGGGGCACTTCCTACAATTGTATTCGCAAGAGAACATTATCAGTCAGAAAGTTGAGCATCGAGGTGGCCATTTCTTCTAGGTGGTAAAGCAACTAGCAATATGTTTATCAAGTAAAAGGAAAAGCTACACACTTTTTAATGAAAATAGCCAGAATTTATTCATTCATTCATTTTATTATGTAAAATTATATTATATTATATTTATTTTATAAAATTATATATTATATTAAATTATATTATATTATGCTATGTTATGTCATATCACAGCATGTCACATCATGTCATGTCACATTCACATCTCACATCATATCATTTATCATATCATATTAGATTAGATTAAATTTATTTATTATAAACTGTTGTCATCAGTAACAATAGATAGAACACAGAACCTGGAGTCTGAAAGACAAGTTCAATTCCTGTCATAGACATTTAACAACTGACTTGAGTCACACTTAACAAAATCACTTAACGTAACTTTGGAAAGTTATATAACTTCTCTTTGTCTCAGATTCCATTCCTCATCTGTAAAATCTGGGTAAATAATCCCAGGATTGTTATGAAGTGCTTGGTAACCTAAGAAATAGGCTACCCTATATAAACACTATTATCATTGTCCTCATCAACACTATCCTCCCCATTATTGTTGTTTTTATTATCATTAATTAGCATTTATGTGGTGCCTTCACTTTACCTATATTAACTCATCTGATCCTAACAACAATGGTATTAGGTAAATACTTTTATTATTTCCCATTTTGCAGATATAGAAACTGAGACACAGAGTGCTTAAGTGACTTTCCCAGATCAAACAGCTATTACATTTCCAAGACCCAAGTTTCCCGACTCCAAATGCTAGCTACTATCTATTGTGCCTCTTAATTGCCTCATTTATGCATGACATATGAATGATAGGTAGATAGACAGACAGATAGATAGATAGATAGATAGATAGATAGATAGATAGATAGATAGATAGATAAAACTTTTAATAATTCAAAACTTTCTAGGGAGGTTGATTTCTTTTAGAGTAATTGAAGCTTTACTATACCAAGGCAAGTTATAGTGTACTATTATAGTGGAATGCTATTGTTCTATAAGAAATGATGAGCAGGTGGATTTCAGAAAAATCTGAAAAAACTTACATAAACTGAAACTGAGTGAAGTGAACAGAGATAGGAGAACTTTGTACACAATAACAGCAACACTGTGCCATGACCACTAATATAATTAGCTCTTCTCAGCTATGCAATGTTCTAAGACAATTCCAAAAAACTCAAGATGAAATATGCTATCCACATCCAGAGAAAGAACTATGGAATCTGAACACAGATTGAAGCACACTATTTTCTCTTTTTTTTTCTTTTTCTTGGTTTCCCCCCCCCCTTTTTCTGATTTTTCTTTCACAACATGACCAGTGGCACAAATATGTTTAATATGACTATACATGTATAGCCTATATCAAATTGCATGTCATCTTGGGGCGGGAAAGGGAGATGGTGGGAGAAAAAAAATTAGAACTCAAAATTTCATAAAAGTGAATGAAAACTATCTTTACATGTAATTAGAAAAATAAAATACTATTTTCAAAATACAGCACATAAGGTCACAGAATTCTAGGGAATTATTAGCAAGAAAAAATGTTGCATGTTGCCAGTTTTATTTTGTGTACTGCATTTCATTGGTTATTTCACAGTTACTGTGTTAGGAAAAGTGCATATTATCAGAATTAACATCTTGTTATAAAGGTTATATACAGAAAAATGCATTCTAATCATCTTCTAGAAAAAAAGATTACAAATTTTGGTAGTTGTAGGAACTTAATCCCCTATTTCCTATAAGTTCAATATATCAATATTTGAAATTTTTTACTTTTGTCACATTTTCTAACATTCTTAGTCCTGTGAAAGTTGAGGATTGATTGTATATCTATCTATATAGATATCTTTATACACATATATGTCAAACATTACAACATGAATATGCATAACCTTCATGAAGATGGAAATCCATTCACTTAAACGATAAAACTTTTCTCCAAACTTACCAAGTATTTCTTAATTTCCATAACTGATGGTGTTTTATCAATTCTTTTAATTCTTAACTTCCCTGCTGCTTTTCACAGTAAAGCATTTCTCCGATATGATTCCTACTCTGAATTTTTACCTCAATGCTCTCTCCTGTTTCCAATTTTACCTTTCTGATATCTTCTCAGTCTCTTTTATTGGCTCAACTATATCACATAACATAAAAAGGATGACCCAAAGATTCTGTCCTTCGTATACTCACTCTCTCTCTCTCTCTCTCTCTCTCTCTCTCTCTCTCTCTCTCTCTCTCTCTCTCTGTCTCTCTCTCTCGCTCATCTTTGTTTCTCTTCCTCCTTCTGTTTTTTCTCTCTCTCAGTAATTCAGTAGTTCTAATTGGTTTAATTATCATCTCTTTCTGCAGAGAATTCACAGATCTATACAATCAGTCCCAGATTCACCCTTAATCTTCAGGCCCACATCCCAGTTCCTTGTCAGACATTTGAAATTGAATATCCTGGAGATTTCTCAAATTCAACATGTCCCAAACTAAATTCATTAGATACACATTTTTAAGCCAACCTCTCTTCCAAATATCTTTATTTCTGACAAGGGAAACACAATTTTACCAGTCTTCCAGATTAGAAACTTAGCATTATCCTCAATTCTTCACTCTCAACCTGTATATCAAATCAGTTGCCGGATGTTGTCGTTTATCTTTTCAGAATATCTCTCCTATTTTAACATTACTCTCTACTCCCCAAATCACCACTCACTTAAAATTACCACATCACATATTACTTAGATTATTACAATTGTTTCTAAATTTATCCTCATACACCAAATCTCTCTCCACTCTAACCCATATTCTATGCAGCTAACATTGTTACTTTCCTTAAGCATAATTCTGACCATATCATTTCTCTTTTTTCAATAAACTCAAATTTCCACCTATTTCCTCTAGGATATTATATAAACTCCTATTTTTGGATTTTAAAACCCACTATAACCTGACCATAATTTTTTCCAGGATTATTTTACATTACTCTCCTTTGAGTACTCTACTGTCAAGCCAAACCAGTAGTTTCCCTGGTTCCCATGCATTGTACTCCATCCCATATCTCAATGACTAGAATGTGATCCCTCTATACTTCAAAATCCCTTACTTCCTTCACGAGATGACTAAAAGGCTATCATCTGTAAGAAACTTTTCCTTAACAACCTAATACTAGTGTCCTCTAATTATATTGTACTTAGCTATGTGGTATTTATTTCATATTTTGCTTATTTTTATTCACTCTTTATATATTTGAAGATGTACATGTTGTCCTTCCTAAAAGAACATACACCCCTCAAGAATAGAGATTTTTAAATTCCTTGTATGTGTGTCTCTATTCACTAATGTAATATCTGGCACATAGTAAGTGTTTAAGCAATGTTTCTTGATCAAATAATTAATTGATTGATTCTTTGATTACACACATCAAAAGTTGTCTATAACTCAGTAGGAAGTCCTTGGAAGACTCTGGAGACATGAGAGATTGAGGTACTTACCCAAAGTCATGCAAATAATCTCAGAGATAGTATTTGAACTGATCTCTTCTTGACAGGAAATCTATCCATTATGCCACCCTGCATATATATAAACATGCAGAAGAATATTTTTTCCTATTTTATTTCTTTTAATGACCATACATTTCTGTTGTGTTTTTGTTGTTGTTGTTAAAAGATATTGCAGAGGGCGGAGCCAAGATGGTGGAGTAGAAACAGCTCATCCAAGCCTCTCTGCCCCCAGATTCTCCACAAACTATGTAAAAAAGGACTCTGAAAAACTTCTGGAGCCCCAGCACCCACAGAACGACACAGAGAAGCTAACCTCCCGCTGAGGACAGCCCAGCAGCCCTGCAGGAAGGACCAGCGCAGAGGTCTGGGAGCCGGCAGCGCGCGAGCGCAGGAGCCGAGCAGAGCCCAGGTCCACGTGAGCCGAGGTTTTAGCCCCAGGGCGGCAGGGCCAGCAGCCGGCTGGAGGAACCCCAGAACACCAGGAACTGTGGTGATTCCAGAATTATCAACATAGACTTGCCTAGGACAAAGTAAGAGGTTAGTGTCCTATGGACTTTGGGACCTGTATTTGGGGAATGCGTCAGCTCCCTCCCCTGGGGGCTAGAAGCTGCTGAGGAGACACGCCATTTTGTAGTTTTCAGAGGCATTTCCAGCTCCCAGCCTACAAATCGTGGGGAGATCCAGCGATCAGTCTTGGGGGGTAATCTCTCTTGCTTTAACCTCCCTGGATCTGGATTGTGATCTAGGGTGGAAGTCGTGGGTGGGTTTACAGCTTGCCAGAAATGGAAGTTGCCCCCCACACATTCGGGACGAAAATTCCTCTATCTGGCCTTAAAGCCATAGTGTGGCAACAAGCCCAAAAGTCAAGCAATTAAGTGGCAACATGCCAAGGCAAAGGAAACAGAAAAATGCAACCCTAGACTCCTATTTTGGGGGCATAGAGCGGGAAAAGGACTGTGAGGTCAGAAGTCCTGCTCCAAAAGCACCAGGGGAAAACATGAGCGGGTTGCAGGCCATAGAGGACCTTAAGAAGGACTTTAAAAATCAAATAAGAGAAGTGGAGGAAAAATTGGAAAGAGAAATGAGAAGGATGCAGGAAAAGTATGAAATGAGGGTCAACAGCCTGACTGAGGAAAACAACACCTTAAAAAATAGACTAACTCAAATGGCAAAGGAGGCCCAAAAGGGCAATGAGGAGAAGAATGCCTTAAAAAGTCGAATTTGCCAGATGGAAAAAGAAACTCAAAAGTTCACTGAGGAGATTCATTCCTTCAGAGTTAGACTGGAGCAAATGGAAGCTAGTGACTTTATGAGAAATCAAGATGCTGTAAGCAGATCCAAACAAACGAAAGATTAGAAGGCAATGTGAAATATCTCATGGGAAAAACCACTGACCTGGAGAATAGATCCAGGAGAGACAATTTAAAAAATATTGGACTACCTGAAAGCCATGATCAAAGAAAGAACCTAGAAATCACCTTCAAGAAATTCTCAAGGAAAACTGCCCTGATGTTTTAGATCCAGAGGGCAAAATAGAGGTTGAAAGAATCCACCGATCACCTCCTGAAAAAGATCCCAAAAAGAAAACTTCCAGAAATATTATAGCCAGGTTCCAGAATCCCCAGATCAAGGAGAAAATACTACAAGCGGCCAGGAAGAAACAATTTCAATATTGTGGAAACACAGTCAGAATAGCCCAGGACCTGGCAGCTTCTACACTGAGGGATCGAAGGGCATGGAATATGATATTCCAAAGGGCAAAAGAACTGGGAATGAACCCAAGGGTCACCTACCCAGCAAAACTGAGTATTTTGTTTCAGGGGAAAATATAGTCATTCAGTGGAATAGAGACTTTAAAGCATTCTTGAGGAAAAAACCCTAATTGAATAGAAAATTTGACATCCAGACACAAGAAGGAAGAGATGCCTGAGAAGGTAATCAGGGAAAAGAAATCAAAAGGAACTTATCAAAGTTGAACTATTTACATTCCTATATGGAAAAGCAATATCTGTGACTGATATCTTTTTCACTATGAAAATAATAGAAGAAGGGGGTGTGGTCATATGAATACATATGTGAATGTGTGTGTATATGGTTACAGTTATATATGGATAGAGGGCATAGGTTGAATTTGTTGGGAAGGGAGAATACTCAAGGGATGAAATTATGAGGTGACAGAGGAAAGTGGCAAGAGGAGATGGGGAGAGACATGGTAGGGTAAACTATCTCATGTAGGGGAAGTGAGTGCAAAGGAGGGGGAGAATAAGGAAGGCTAAAAAGGCAAAACCACATTCACATTGAATTTGGTTCAGGGAGAAAATGACATACATACTAAATGGGATATCTCAACCTGCAGCAGGATAGGGGAAGGGGGATGAGAGGAGAGATGATGGATGGGAGGGCATCCTTGGGGTGAGGGGAGGTTGGAAGTACCCACTATAGAAGAGGGACAGGATCATGTAGGGAATGGACCAGGTGGGGGGTGGGATGAGTGGGAGGGAATTATAAGCAGCCTTGTACAATATATCTCCTATGATAATGTTTTGCATAGCTAGACATGTACAACATATACTGAATTACTTATCTCCCAAGAAGGAATGGGTGACAAGGGAGGAAGGAAATGGATCTGAAATTCAAGGTCATAACATTAAATGTTTCAAATATATATATAAATACTATTATTAATACTCTTTTGCCTGTAAATGGGAGATAAGATGTGCAGGCATTGGGACACAAAGATTCATCTTCCTCTAATGGAAAAGTCGATGGGGGTATGGGAGAAAGTATGGGAGAGAGCAGATTGGAGGAAGCGATATCTTGTGGGACTGCTATTCTGGGAGGGTGGGTAGGGGAATAATGGGGGGAAAATGATTGTAACGCAAAATCTGGCGGAAATGAATGATGTAAAACAGAAGTTAATAAAGTATTTGTTTAAAGAAAAAAAAATAAAATAAATAAAATTTAAAAAAATAAATAAAAAAAAAGATATTGCAGATATAGCCATGTCACACTTTGAGTGAATGATTTGTTTTTTTTTCAGAATGTTAGGTAAATTTTGTGAATTTGTTTAGCATGTGTGTGAGATATAAAGGAAACCATTAAAAGGGAATTTAGTGACATACTAAATTGTTAAAGAAACAATCAACTAAAAAGGTTTATTAGTGACTAGAATAAATTGAAAACTTGAAATAATTTAGAAGTTTTCTTGGGTATTGAAAAAGCAGATTAAGAAATCTCTATACTATGCCAAATATCTAGTGCTATTGTGTATATTTTTTAGCTACATTAACCAGTTGACTTGGCATTGTATTGATATAACCAAGGCTTGTGAGTTCTCTTCCTTGTTCTGTCATGAATCATAAAACCAGATAGCAATGTTATAAAGATTAGTAACTAATAGGTAATTAATTGGAAATCTTTTCCAAATATAATGTGCTCTCATGAGAAATCCACAAAGTATGAACTAAACTAGATGCATTTTATAAGTTTGTTTATTAAGTGTCTTCATCAATCAATTAGGTTCATCTCCAGTCATACTGATCTATATCTTGCCTCTGGGTCCAGATGGCTCTGAAGGAGACAGTGAGACTGGTGACTTTGCATAGCCCTCCATCACTTAAATCTAATACACTTGCAGTCATAGCATTACTTTCCTGATCATGGCTTTTTTCAAGAATGAAGAAAAAACAACAATAAAATAAATGTGAGTTTGTATATACCCAAGAGAATTCAATATAAATTTTGCTGAAAGTTAGCCACATATATTTTAAGAAATATCACCTAAACACATACTTTAAAAATTCCTGATAAAATTTATTAATGAATATTGGGATTAACTAATTAATTTTGGTATTACTATTTGTTTATAAAAATTCAATAAGGAAAGAAAAGGATCATGCACTCCTAATGATTGAATGGCATCTGTAGCCAATAAGAGGAGCTTTTTATTTTTTAATCTCTTATTAATCTCAATCCAAAGAATGTTAAGAAATCAGTAGTTGTTGGAGACTATAGATCAAGGTGAATAGGCCATCATAAAGTTCATATATGTTGCAGAGAGCCATTTGACCTGGTCCCTGAAGTTTTAAGATTACCTCAGACAGGCCCAGCCTTATTTGAAATTTGCCAATGGTGAAGTTTAAGTTAGCTAGGACATCTGGGGTCAGCAAAGCTTTAAGAATAGTCTATAGTTCCAGGTACTCTAGAAAGCTGGAGTGGGAGGCTTAGAACCTGTATGTAGGTATAGAGAAAGAAATGGAGGGAAGTTGTGGCTTAAAGGCAAAAAACAGAATAGTAGTGGGAGGAAGGTCATGAAAGAAGAGATGTGGGAAAAGTTAAGCAAAAAAAAAGTAAGCTAAGGACAGGAAAGTAGGTAAGGAATAGATGAAAAAATACACACAAAATCAGACTCCCCATTGACAATGAAAACCTTCCCTAGAGTGAAGAAGTAAATGGCTAAACCACTGGGTAGATCTGTGATATGGAGAGTAGGTAGGGACTTTGAACATATTAACAGAGGTTATAAAAAGTTTTATAGATAAGGCTGAGGCTGGATTGATTAATAGAAAAATCACTGGATTCATAGTCAGAAGGATAGGGTTCAAGTCATGACTTTGCAAATAATTCACTTTCTCTTTCTAAGCATCTGTCTCCCAGTGTATAGAATGAAGAAGATGGAATAATTGATTTCTCAGGCCTTTATGGCTCTAACATTCTATTATCTCTAATGTTCATCTCAGCTTTGACATTCTTTGACTCTATGACTTTTGTCAGCTCTCCTATTATAGATTAAGTAATTTCAGCTCTTTAGGCCATCTATCCTTAAAAAGAGATGGGATAGAGTGGTGCAGTCTAGGTGGTGCAGTGAATAGAGCACCTGCCCTGGAGTCAGGAGGACCTGAGTTCAAATTTAGCCATAGACACTTAACACTTACTAGCAGTGTGACCTTGGCCAAGTCACTTAGCCCCAGTAGCCCTGCCTTCCCCCCTACAAGAAAGCAAAAAAAAGAAAGAAATGGGAGAGCAGGATCTTCACAAATGCCATATAGAATCTGGATATTAAAAAAATAAACTCACTAGATAATAAATAGTTCTGAATATTCTGTAAGTGGCAGCTGGTAATTGCATTCTCCAAATGGAAAGGGAAATATTTCAGAAACGATCATAAGGGATCCACCATACAAAATTTATCTCTCTCAAAGAAATCCATTTAAGCATATTTGAACTTTTCTAAAGTTCCATTTTGAGTTTTGAACAGATGCTTAGATACATTTTTTTTGTTTGAACAGGTTTTCTCATCCTAAAATCCACCAAAATTAGAAATCAATCTGTCTCCATTCCCAATGTATTCACTTTTTATGGATCTGTTTTTAAATTTGGTTGCCAGAAAAATTAAGAATCAATAAGAAAAAAGTCTTTTCCCCTCTTACATGCCCAGTTCCTGTTAAAGTTAGCAAGAGATACATGTGTAATGTTCAGGCATGTAGTAAGTATCAAAAATCAGCCTGAAGAAGAAAAAAATTACATAGAGTCATACATAATTAGTGATCAAAAGATGGCCTAACCTCAGTTCTGAGCCAAATTAGTATTTATGGTTCACAATTGTGTAGTGCTAATAATTTCTGAAACATGATTCTCACAACTACCAAGTGATGTTGGTAGTGCCCATTTTAGAGATGCATGCAGAAACTAACCTTCAGTGAAGCATAATATACTCACCTATTATCTCAGATCTAGTATAAACCAATACTAGAACTAGAACCCAGGTTTTTAATCCTCCTTTGGACCCTTTTTCTACTTTTCCAAATCCATCTGCAGACCCAAGATATTTGTCTATATTTTACTTCACTTAGAGGTTCATTCTGCATAGGTTTTTATAAGTTATTGTTTAATTAGTATAACCAAAATAGTTGTGGTTATTCAAGGTAGATATTGAATAGAAAGGAAGGAGTTTTAAATTTGAAGCTTACATAGTTACTCAGCTGCTAGAAATATAGAAATATCTGCTCAAGCCCCCAAATTCAAGATTAATAAATTATAGCTTGTTGATATTTCAGGGTCCTGGACCCCTCAAAATAAGGAGATAAGAAAAGATTAGTTGATATTTTTTTTCTTTTTAAAAATCAAGCCATTTATAAACATCCTATGGGACAGTTTTGGATCATATTGGTTGACTTACAGGATTTGTTTCCAGAGATTTACAAGGTAGTTCTACCAAACCCTTTTAAACTAAAGGACCTAAGAATTATGCAAATCCAAAGGCATCTTCCACTGCTGTACATCTGTGACTCTAATGTCAAAGAGGAATTGTACTCACACATTAAATCATATGAGCCAGGGACTCAATTGGTCATCTCTCAGCAATCCCCTTTGAGTGTCAGATTTAGTGGAAAGACCCCAGAGTTTTATGTTAAATATTACATCACAAGATTTAGATATGACAATGTCGTAAGACTATCTACACTTCACTAAATATAACTATTCTTGAATACTCCTTGTGAAGTGCACATGTTTGAAAGATTATAGTCTAGAATGAAGTCTCCTTTGTCTGCTCCTTTCTCACAATGAGTCTCAAAAATGTTTTTGCTAGAATGGGACATTAAAAAGTTAGAGACTTGACTTTGGAGATCCACATGTAGTTCAGAAAACCTGGGGTACAGCTTTAATTGAAGGAGACAATGTTGTCAGTACATGTGATCTTAGAGTTATAAAGCCCAGCAGTGTAGGACTCATCATTTTGATTTTATCTGACACTTGACTGAAAGCATTTTACACTAATTTGCTTTGTGCCTGTCTAGTAAATCTAAAAAGAATGAAGGAAAGGGTGATAGGTGGCCATTAAGATGAATAAACAGCCTCTGGTTAAGGGATGACTTTTACAGACTTGTTGCTTGTAGTAGAGGGTGTGTGAGGGGGTTAAAGGAAGAAAGAGAGACAGAGGTAAGAAGACCACAGTTCCCTGAGTCAGCATGGGATTGCCAATAGCTCTCTATAAAGACAACTGCTTTCTTCAGCCCAGACATTCATGTGTACCTTCAGACAGGCCACAGGGGTCTAAGCCTAGGCAAGAACTTCCACAGAAGACCTGCTCCCCATGTGATTCATATTCAGAGGGTGATCTTGACCTAAAAAGCAATTATTCTATCACATAAACACTGCTCAGGTAGATTTCAATCTGTCAATGATTGATTTCCTAGGATAATACTTTTAGGAAATATACCTCTACATAAAGTATAACAGCTTTAGAGTGTTTTCAGATTTCAACTTATGGTTCAATTTATGGTTTAAAAAAATGAGCTTTGTCTGACTTTTCTGATAGCAGGCAGGAAATAGCTGTGTAAAGGCAGGAGGGGGTAAATAGCTCACTCTGTGGTCTGTAATTGGTTCTTCTTTTTTTTACTGTGAAGAATAGGAAAGAAGCAGAGGAGTCTTTGAATGCAGTTTAATAAGGAACACATGGGCATTTGAAAAGTGAACACAGCTGGACCCTAAACCATATTCTATCCCATCACATAGATTCAGACTTCATTCCAATATTATTATTATGGTTACTGTTATTATTATTATTATTATTATTATTATTATTATTATTTTTGGATTATTATACCAAAGCATGGCCATTACCTAGAGACAAGGGCTAAAACTATACCTAATCAGAAAGCCAAACCTTTTTTTCCAAAAGGAAAAGCAGGTCTATTCAGTTTTATTCAGATGTTACAGCATAAGCAAGTATATGATGGAACCATAGTTTCTCAACATTATAACTCTTATTTTTTTTTTTAAGCAATTGGGGTTAAGTAACTTGCTCAAGGTTACACGGCTAGTCATTATTTATGCGTGGGTGCTCATTTTCTGAGGCCGGATCTGATCTCGGGTCATCCCAACTCCGAGGCCGGAACTCTTACTCACTGCACCACCTAGCCGCCCCTTTAGGGCAATTGGGGTTAAGTAACTTGCCCAAGGTTACACGGCTAGGTTTTTGTTTGTATGGATTAAGTGTCAGAGGCCAGCTCCGAACTCAGGTCCTTCTGATTCCAGGGCCGGCGCTCTATTCACTGAGCCACCTAGCCGCCCCCATTATAACTCTTATTACAAATTGACTTTTCTTAATTTGGTTTTCTAAATGAATATCATTTCAAGAAATATGGCTTATTTTGCTACATAGTGAGAATAAATTTAACCATAACTGAGAATTATCAACATTTAACCCCTACTGCAATGACTAGTTGATTAAATAACACTTTTAAGTTTTGCTAAGTGCTTTATGTTTGTGATCCTTACAACAATATGGTGAGGTAATTACTATTATTAATCCACTTTACAGAGAATGGAACTAAGGCCTATAAGACTAAATGATTTGAATAAAGTCAAATAACTAGTAAGTATTTGAAGTACAATTCAAACCCTAGTATGGTTACCAAACGCAATAGTTACTATGACATTCGAGGCAACTGCTGATTGTGATTAAAAGGAGTGTTGAAGGATTTCCTTGTCCAAACATCAATCCCTTTTCACAGGTCCTGAAATTTCCATATTATTCCCTACTTAGGATTTATACATCAGAGCTAAAAGTCAAGTAATCTCTAGCAGGAGTAAAGTATTCAGCTAATAAACATCCAGACTCTCACAGAAACATAGAGTTGGAAGGGCCCTAGTGACCAAACCTATATCTTTCAACTTTAGAGATAGTTTTATTGTTGTTTTAGCTTTAGTTCCCAGTCCTCTTATTTTGCGAATAAGGAAGTTGAAATCAGCAGTGGTATAGCAATTGGTCCAAATTTATATATGTTAAGAGGCAGAATTAGGACTTAAGCCCAGTCAATTTCTTTGACTTCACAGGTAATATTCTGCTATATCACACCATGCTCAGTCTAGCTAGGGTGCTAAAAAAAAAAGCCAGCCCAGAGTCAGGGGGTAATATGAGAGCAATGACCCTGGTAGAAGGAAGGAACCATCAAGGAAAAGGAAGAAGAATGGACACTAAAAACAAACTTTGCCTGCTTCAAAGTTTTTGGTTTTCATTGTGGTTTTTGCCCTAAAAATGACCTGGCTCCTATATTCTGATTAGGGGTTGGTTTCTCTCAACATGTTCATAATTCTACCCCCAGTACTAGCTGGATAGTCTCCACTTTTCCTGATCTACATCTTTCCACTTAAACCCAGAAGGATCCAAAAGAGAAAGTGAGGCTGATGGTTTTGCACAGTCCTCCCTCACTTAAATCCAATTCACTTGCAAGTCCTGGCATGACCTTCCTGATGTCATGGTCCTCAAGAATGAAGAACAAACCACAACCCAAGTGCTATAAGACATGTTAGATTATTTCAGCACTCCACTCTACTAATAAGGTATTTTTTAAGTGTCCACAATTAAAGTAAAAAAATATATCAGTGAAATATCAGAGTTGGGAGAAGGGAAAAAAAAACAAACAACAAAAAAAACAACTTCAGAGATCATTTATACCAGAAATTCCCTGACAAGTGACTATCCAAGTTTTACTTCAAAGCAGGTCATGGGGATTTCACCAATCTCTGAGTTATCTCTTCTGTTTTTGAAAAATTCTAATTTTTAATTTCTTTCATGGAAGACAAATTTAAAGTCTGGGAGCTTTTACCTATTGATCCTGGATTTTTTCTGTAGGTTCATATAAAATTCAGTTAATTTCAAAATAATGGCACCGACTATGTATGTGGTATTCTGGTAGACACCAGAGGAATATATAAAAATGAAAGTTCTTGCTTTCAGGAAGGTTACATTCCACTGGACATACCTAATCTCTCCTCCATATGATAACTGTCTTCAGGTATTTGGAGACAGCTATCTTGTCCATAAAATGTTTTCCCTTTTCCAAGCGAAACAATCTTAGTTGTCTTTTATTTCATTTGTTTGTTTTATAACCTTCTTGTTTGGTACAATTACAAGCATTTACTAGTAGCTCCTGTAGACTTTTTTCCAGAGTATATCCTTCCTAAAATGTCGTACTCACAACTGAAGATAATATCCCAGGTGTGGTCTAAGTAGGGCATTGGAGGATGATTATCACCCCTCCCTTCTTTCTAAACACTATACTTTTTTGAATGAAGCTGATAATTATATTAGCTCTTTTATTGTCCATCATTGTCACACTTTCATTCACTTTGTAGTCCCATTAATATATTGATTTTTTTTAAATAAGAATTTGTCTCCATCCTCTAGTATTGCAGTTGACTGTTTTCCCATTAGGTTTCATTAAAGTTGCAATCCAAAATGCCACAGAGAATGACATTTTCCCATTATTTTAGAATGTGAATAAGTACAGAGCCATGAAGAAAGAGGCAGTTTGGAATAGCTGAAAGAGCACTGATTTATTAGTTAGAGGACATGACCTCTGATACTACCTATGTAACTTTGGAAAAGTCACAATCTCCTTGGACCTCAATTCCCTTATTATAAAAAGGCATGTGTTGGACTAGGAGGCGTCTGAGGTTCATCCCTATTCTAGACCCTTGGTTCTAAGTTACTGGAGTCATAAAATTAATAAAATGAAATAAAGTCACAATAATTGTGATATACCCTTGGTGAATACCACAGAACTGACTTTATACATTTTAAGATTATATCTATCTCTCACCAAAGTCAGGTTATAAGGAATTCATTTTAATTGATAACTAATTAAATGAAAATTTGAATTTTAGAAATTTATCTTTACCCTTTGGATTTGTTGAGATGAGGGCTAGGATGAGAGAGTACTTAAAATCCAACTATTATCCATCTGTTTACTAGAAACAGAAAAATCTTTTCATTTGGAAGATAGAAGTTGAATGTGGGCCTTATGTGTCCCTTCTTTTCCTATGAAATTGCCTCAGGTGTTTTGGTTTAAGTTGGTTGATTATAGAGAGCTGAAAACTTAGCCTGTGAGAACAGTGTGGAAGAAACTCAGTGTTTTCTGTTCCCACTTAATAAGCAAAGATACTGAACCTTTTAAGTCAAATGTTTGTACCAAGAAAGAACAAACAAGAGTGACTTTCATCCTTTGAACAGAGTAGCAGAGTTGCAAAGCTCTACATGAAAGGATCTCCCCTGCTCTCTTGTCCAAGAATGTCAGAAAATGGGGCTGATATGGCTAATGTTACTAATAAGAGGGGCCCAGCATCAAGAGGGTGCAAAAAGACTTCAAAAGCTATAGTGGGCATGGTTGTTGGACCGGTTGCACTGAAATTCAAGCTCCAACTTTCATTCTTTTCCCTTTGAAGAGTTACAATTGGGGGGAAAAATCAAGCATTTTTGACATGAACTGTGGCATGAAAAATTATTAGAGGCCCAGATGAAAAGGAAGGTGTCCTAATTGTGCTGGTTTTTAAAAGTCTACAAAACAACGAGAGTACCACTCTCCCCCATTGATCCTGAAAAGGGTCTTTAAGGGACTAGTGCTCTCAGTGATAAAGTGTTCCTCCAGGCTCCAAAGTGGAGAGAGTAGTGGGAGTGACAGGCTTCTTGCTTTTTGATCATCAGATACCCATGGGAGTTTATGCTCCAGAGTGGGAAAGATTTTCACTTAGAAAAAAACTATAACCAATTTGCTGCCAATTAAAAGATAAAATGCTTAATTGTTTGGTCAAAGAATTAACAGCTGGAAGGAACCTCATCTGTCTAATCTACTCCCCTTCTTTTACTGAGAAGGAAACTGAGGCCAAGAGAAAGTAACTGACTTGCTCAAGGTGACCCAGATAGAACTAATGGCTGGGAAAGAATTTGAAACCAGATGCTCTAAATGTAGCTCCAGTACTGCATATAGTTACTGCATTAAGCAATGTTTTTTTTAATTTTTAAAGTCAAGGAGTAGCTTTGTACCCATATTTTAAGTGTTTCTCTGTGCCTTCCCTCTAAACAAATCTCACATACTAACTCATTCTGGAGGAAATACAAGTGTTTCATGCATGAATTCCTTTGTTTTTTAATGGAATTGGTACATCACCTCTAATAAAATCTAACCTTTGTACTTCTTCATGATTTAAAGTTGACTCTGAATTTAGGTCCTATAAAGTAAAGTGACAGGTCCAAAAGTGTGTACTGTATTCTGGTTGATGAAAAACCTCAAAAGTTACATCCTAGAAGGTAGAACATTAAGTACTCAATGTTTTCTGAGGTGAAATGAGTAAGAATACTGAAAGATGACAGATTTTTTTAAAGTATTGGTGTAGCCAGCCCTTGTCCATGGAATTTATCCAATAGCAACAGAGTATCTTCCAAGAGATTTCAAAATCAAAACAACAAAAAAACTTTGAATGTTTACTATTTTTTAAAAAATAAATTTTGGGGGCAGCTAGGTGGCGCAGTGAGTAGAGCGCTGGCCCTGGAGTCAGAAGGACCTGAGTTCGGATCCGGCCTCAGACACTTAATGTACACACAAACAAACAAAAAAAAAAAACCTAGCCCTATGACCTTGGGCAAGTTACTTAACCCCAACTGCCCTCCAAAAAACAAAAAGTAAAAATAAATTTTCATTATAATGTTTTCCACCAACATGCTATTTTAAACAAATGACTACATGAAAAATTTTGCTTTGTGGAATTGTGTCTAGTTCTATCCAACTCCTAGTCCCTAAATGTGAAGTCCTTTTAATATGCATTATTCTTTATTGTGTGCTTACAAAAAAATTAAAACTAAAATAGTAAGAACATATTGAAGTCAGCATTGAAAAAGTTGGCATTAAAATTGATCGGGCTCTTAATCAATTTTATATTTTTCCCACTTTAAAATATCATGTAAACTAAGACTAAGCTTACATAGTGTAGCTAAAAATGTTTTATAGGTGAAATAAAATCAAAACAAAAAACGCTGAAAAATGAGAACCAATAATTAAGAAATATACAAAGCATTGAGAATGTGTCCAGAGGTTGGTGACCTCTATGATGATGACACAGAATTTTTACTATATAAGGATGGGTTGATGTGTTAAAAAATTTTTAGTATAGAAAAGAAGATTTAAGGTAAATATTATAAGGATGGCTCACAGAAAAGGAATTAAACTTTTTTTTTTCTTATTTGTCTCTAGAGGACATAACTAGGAGGAAAGAATACAAATTACAAAGAGAGAAATTTAACTTGATCTCCCAACAATTGAAACCATCCCAAAGAGGGATGGGCTTTCTACAAACTTTGTGTGTATCCCATGACAGGCCACTTTCTGGCAAAGACTGGATGATCATTGTCAGGTAAGGAATAGGATTATTTTTCAAGTATAGGTTGGCTTATATCACCTCTGAAATTTGTTCTAATTTTGAAATTCTGTGATAACAATCCTTTTTTTCCCTTGAAAAATATAAAGGTTAGTCATTATAAGATCAGAAAAAAAGTTTTTCTTTTTGTTTTTTCATTTGAATATGGGCTCAGAAACATTAAGAAGCAATAAAAGAAAGTCATAAGAATTGGGAGAAAGTGGGAGTAGAAACAGCACATCCGAGGCTCTCTCCCCACAGATTACCTCCAAACTATGTAAAAGGGGACTCTGAACAACTTCTGGAGCCCCAGCACCCTAAGAACGACACAGAGAAGCTAACCTCCCACGGAAGACAGCCCGGCAGCCCAGCAGGAAGGGCCAGGGCAGCGCTCTGGGATCTGGCAGTGCAGCACACAGGGGGTGGAGAGCTGAGGCAGCCACTGTTTTAGCCCCAGGGCAGCCGAGCCAGCAGCCAGCTGGAGGAACTCCAGAACACCAGCAGCTGTGGGGATTCAAGAATGGTCAACACAGACATGCCTAGGACAAAGTGAGAGGTTAGTGCCCTATGGACTTTGTGACCAGTATTTGGGGAATGAGTCAGCTTCCTCCCCTGGGGGCTAGAAGCCACTGAGGACACACGCCATTTTGCAGTTTTCAGTGGTGGCTCCAGCTCCTGGACTGTAAACTGTAGGTAGATCCAGTGATCAGTCTCGGGGGGCAGTAATCGTTCTTGCTTTAACCTCCCTGTATCTGGATTGTGGTTGGGGGGGGAGGTCATGGGGCTGGTTTCCAGCTTGCCAGAAATGGAAGTTGTCCCCCCACACATTTGGGACTGCAGCTCCCCTGTCTGGTGGCAGAGTTCTACTGTGGCAACAAGCCGAAAAGTCAAGTAATTAAGTGGCAACATGCCAAGGCAAAGTAAATAAATTAAACAGAAAATGCAACCTTAGACTCCTACTCTGGGGGCAAAGAGGATCGAAGCATGGAACAGTCAGAGGACTGTGAAGTCAGAAATCCTGCTCCAAAAGCCCCAAAGGACAATATGAGCAGGTTACAGGCCACAGGGGACCTTAAGAAGGACTTTAAAAATCAAATAAGAGAAGTGGAGGAAAAATTGGGAAAAGAAATGAGAAGGATGCAGGAAAAGTATGAAATGAGGGTCAACAGCCTAAGTGAGGAAAACAACACCTTAAAAAATAGACTAACTCAAATGGCAAAGGAGGCCCAAAAGTGCAATGAGGAGAAGAATGCCTTAAAAAGCTGAATTTGCCAGATGGAAAAAGAATCTCAAAAGCTCACTGAGGAGATTCATTCCTTCAGAGTTAGACTGGAGCAAGTGGAAGCTAATGACTTTATGAGAAATCAAGATGCTGTTAAGCAGATCCAAACAAATGAAAGATTAGAAGGCAATGCGAAATATCTCATGGGAAAAACCACTGACCTGGAAAATAGATGCAGGAGAGACAACTTAAAAATTATTGGACTACCTGAAAGCCATGATCAAAGAAAGAACCTAGAAATCACCCTTCAAGAAATTCTCAAGGAAAATTGCCCTGATGTTTTAGATCCAGAGGGCAAAATAGAGGTTGAAAGAATCCACAGATCACCTCCTGAAAAATATCCCAAAAATAAAATTCCCAGGAATATTATAGCCAGGTTCCAGAATCCCCAGATGAAGGAGAAAATACTACAAGCATCCAAGAAGAAACAATTTCAATATTGTGGAAACTCAATCAGAATAGCCCAGGACCTGGCAGCTTCTATAGTGAGGGATCGAAGGGCATGGAATATGATATTCCAGAGGGCAAAAGAGCTGGGACAGAGCCCAATGGTCACCTACCCAGCAAAACTGAGTATTTTGTTTCAGGGGAAAATATGGTCATTCAGTGGTATAGAGGACTTTCAAGCATTCTTGTGGAAAAAAACAGAGTTGTATAGAAAATTTGACATCCAGACACAAGAAGCAAGAGATGCCTGAGAAGGTAATCAGGGAAAAGAAATCAAAAGGAACTTATCAAAGTTGAACTGTTTACATTCCTATATGGAAAAACAATAACTGTGACTGATGAAACTTTTCTCAGTATGAAAATAATGGAGGAAGGGTATATGGTCACATGAATACATATGTGAATGTGTGTACATATGTTTACAGTTATACCTGGATAGAGGACATAGATTGAATTTGTTGGGAAGGGATGATACCTAAGGGGTGAAATTATGAGGTGAGAGGGGAAAGTGGCAAGAGGAGATGGGGAGAGACAGGTTAGGATAAACTATCTCATGTAGAAGAAGCAAGGGGAAGTGGCTGCAGAGGAGGGGAAGAATAGGAAGGCAAAAAGGCAAAATCACATTCTCATTGAATTTGGTTCAGGGAGAGAATGACATCCATACTAAATGGGATATCTCACCATGCAGCAGAATAGGGGGAAGGGGGATGAGAGGAGGGATGATGGATGGGAGGGCATTTTTGGGAGGAGGGGAGGTTGGAAGTACTCACTATAGAAGAGGGACAGGATCAAGTAGGGAATAGACCAGGTGGGGGGTGGGATGGGTGGGAGGGAATTATAAGCAGCCTTGTACAATATATCTACTATGGTAATATTTTGCATAGCTATACATGTACAACACATACTGAATTACTTATCTTCCCAGAGGGAATGGGTGACAAGGGAAGAAGGGAAAGGATCTGAAATTCGAGGTCTTAAAATTAAACGTTTCAAATATATATAAATACTATTATTCATACTCTTTTGCACGTAATTGGGAGGTAAGATGTGCAGGCATTGGGGCACAGAGATTCACCTTGCTCTAACGGAAAAGTTGAAGGGGGTAAGGGAGAACATATAGGAGAGAGCAGGATGGAGGATGTGATATCTTGTGGGACTGCTGTTCTGGGGGCGTGGGTAGGGGAAAAACAGGGAAAAAAATTGGAACTCAAAATCTGGCGGAAATGAATGATGTAAAACAGGAGTTAATAAAGCATTTGAGAATTAAAAAAAGAAGTGGGGGAAAGTAGAATGGGTGAAATATATCCGTGGAAAAACAACTAATCAGGAAAATAGATCTAAGAGAGGTGATTTCAGAATAATTTAACTACCAGAAAGACATGATCAAAACCCCCCCAAACAGACATCATATTTCAAAAAATCATTAAGGAAAAATTTCCTCATATATCAGATCCAGAATGTAAAATTGAAACTGGAACATTCCGTTGAAAAACTCTTGAAAGATATACCAAAATGAAAACTACCAGGAATATTATAATCAAATTCTAGAGCTCTCAGGTGCAATGGCAAGCAAAGATGTACTCGGAGCCTTATTTCTGCTATTTAATTATTTAGCACCTTGTTTCAGTTCAAGTTCCTTTTAAGCCTTTCCCATAATTATATCAAGTCTTTGATAAGAAATAGAACTTGCTGAAGCAATAGGATGAGGCAGAACAGGGAGTAGCTAATGACCACATATAAGGAGAAGCCCAACCTGGGAAACAGCAGAATTGAGAAAGGGAACTTTGTGATGGCCAGGCACTCCGTTTGTCTTATCTTTTTGTGTTGATTTTTGTTTGTGATACTTTGTATAGAAGCCCTGGGACCTTACTGGAAGCCTTGCAAGAGGATTTTCTCGTTGTCTGTTTACAGAAGTACTAGAGGAAGATTTTGAGAGGTCCTGAGACTTTACTAATGATTTGTATTGACCTCTTGGACCTTGC
Organism: Gymnobelideus leadbeateri; assembly: GCA_011680675.1. Taxonomy (NCBI): domain Eukaryota; kingdom Metazoa; phylum Chordata; class Mammalia; order Diprotodontia; family Petauridae; genus Gymnobelideus; species Gymnobelideus leadbeateri. The sequence continues at coordinate 156,958 of WOXC01004253.1, read as the reverse complement.
TAGTAGGTCTGTGTTAATTTCACAGGCAGACAGTGAATTGGTGATGGTACCGGCAATGTGCATGAATGTTATTGTAGTTCTGTTAAGCTTTATCTTCCCAGAAACAGAATCTGTGAAGGATTTGAGATGGACTAGACACTGTGAGCATCAATATGGAATGGGAACTGGATGAGGAACTGGACAAGGAACTGGATGAGGAACTGGATGAGGAGCTTAGAGCTGCCTACCTTCAAATCCAGGTGACAGTTGGATGAATTCAGGCAAAAAAGCTGGGATCATGGAAGAGGAACCATGGAATTTGGAAGCCAGTTTTGAGTCAAGTTAAAAAGACATCTCCTTGGGTACTTAATGTTGACTGAGAAGATCATGATACAATGTGACATAGGGGTAGAAAACTTTGACCTTTGTATTTTGTGTCCCTTAAGGAGGTTTGCTCCTTAAAGATGATTGAGTTAAGGACTTATTGAATGATATATTTTGCTTAAAAATATGTGGCCACTTTGGTAAAAACTATATGGACACTTTAGTGATAAGTTGTTATGTTATAACATTGTGAATGCTGTACTTTGATTTCTGTGAATGTGTTGATTTAATTTACTGTTGCATAAATAGAGATTTCACTATACTATGTGATCAGAACCTTAAAGCTATTCAAAGCAGCAGTCCTCTGGAAATCTGCTCATGCTTGGCTTTTTACCAGATCAAGGAGAAAATGCTGCAAGCAGATAGAAAGAAATTATCGAAATATTGTGGAGCCATAGTGAGACTTACACAGGATTTAAGAGCTTCTACACTAAAGGATCAGAGGGCTTGGAATATGATGTTCCAAATGCAAAGGAGATAGGTTTACAACCAAGAATATCTGACACATCAAAACTGAGTATAATCTTTCAGTGAAAAAAAATGGATAATTAATGAAATAAGGAACTTTCAAGCATTCCTGATAAAAAGACCAGAGCTAAATAGAAATTAGATAGTCAAAGACAAAACTCAAGAAAAACATGAGAAGATAAACATTAAAGAGAAATCAAAAGAGACCTCATATGTTTTAACTGTTTGCATTCCTATATGGGAAGATGATACTTATAACTCCTAAGTGCTTTATAATTCTTAGGAGAGTTAGAAAGAGTCTACATTCACAGATAGTATGAGGGTAAGTCAAATATGTTCTGATGATCTCAAAAATAGAGTGAGGAATAACGATGTACTGGGAGAAGGAGGAAGGTACAGTTAGAATGAATATATTTTTCTCACATAAAAGGGGCATGCAAGGAGATTTTATAGAGAAGAAGAAAATAGGCATGTCTAGGCATGTACATCATACTGTATACCAAAATGTTTTAAGGTCAAAATGGGTAAGACATAAAAAAGGTGACCATCAAAAGGAAATTAGGAGAGCTTGGAAAAATGTACTTTTCAGATCTTTGGATAAGGGAAGAGTTTATGACCAAACAGGAGAGAAGATCATGAAAAGTATGATTGATAAATTTTATTACATGAAATTTAAAAAAAAAATTTGTACAAACAAATCTAATGTCGTCAAATTTAGAAAGAAAATGATAAACTGGGGGAGGGGGACTGTAAAGCAAGTTTCTACATTAAAGGCCTCATTTCTGAGATGCCTAGGGAACTGCACCAAATTAATAAAAATGCAAAACATTAGAAAATTGATAAATGGTCAAAGGATATGAACAGGCAGTTTTCAGAAGAAAAAACAAAGCCATCAATAGTCATATGAAAAATAATCTATATTTCTATCAATTACAGAAATGAAAATTAAACAAACTCTGAGATACAATCTCTGGCCTATCAGGTTGACTATTATGACAGAAAAGAACAATGATCAGTGCTGGAGGTGATGAGGGAAAATAAGTATATTAATGCATTATTGGTGAAATTATGAACTGTCCAACCATTCTGAAGAATAAAGGAGAATTGTACCCAAAAGATTATAAAGCCCTTTCACCAAGCAATACTGCTACTAGGTCTGTATCCTAAAGAGATCAAAGAAAAGGGAAAAGGACATATATTGGTATAAAATTTTTATAGCAGCTTTTTTTGTGGTGGCAATGAATTGCATATCGAGGGAATTCCCATCAATTATGAAAGGGCTGAACAACGTTTTACATGATTTTGACAGAAAACTATTGTTCTATAAGAAAGGATATGAACTAACGAGAAGTGCTGTGAGCAGAATCAGAAGAACAGTATATAGAGTAACAACAATATTGTAATGATAATTAACTATGAATGACTTAGTTCCTCTGGTCAAGACAATGGTCTGAGATAATTTCAGAGGACCCATAATGAAAAATACGAGCACTTCCAGAGAGAGAACTAATGAATTTGGAATGGAGATGGTAGTGTACTTTTTTTTTCACTTTTGTTAGGCTTCTTGTTTTCTTGTTTTTTATTTTGTTTTACAATATGACTAACACGGAAATATGTGTTCCATGACTTTGTATGTATAATTGGTATCATATTGCTTGCTTTCTCAATAGGTGGGGGAGTGGTGAGAGACAGGGAGGGAATTTGGAACATAAATTATTTTTTTAAATGAATGTTCAAAAAAGAGGTATTATCATCTTATACGTGGTGCGTAACAGGTACTCTTTAAATACATATTACCTTCCATCTTCCCTTTCCCATCTAACTTGTAGCAGAACTTTCCAAGTGTGTTGTATTCCCCAAAAGAGCATGAGCTTCTTTAGAGTAGTCAACGTCTATTTTTTTTCTATTTGTATACACAGTACTTAGCACAGTGTTTTGCACACAGCAATTGACAAATCATTTATATATGCATGCATTCATTCATATTTCATTGTATTAATATACTTAATTGATTCAAACATTCCACAATTAATGGGCACCATCTTAGTTTTCAAATCTTTTATTTTGTCATGTTTCTTTTAATCCACCTTTCAGGATCAAGAAGTTTGTTTGTCTCATGATTCTTCTTTCCCAGTATTATTATCACTGTTAATGTTCAACCTCATTCCATGATTGAGTATTTTCCTGTTGTGTTTAATAGTTTTCTACACTTGAGTCTTTTTAGGTGTGTATCTGTGTGTTCAACCCTCCTTTGGTTAAGATAAGAGTGAGGTTCATCTCATATACAGTACCTTCCTTCCATATTTGTATATTATTCTCACACAACACAATTATGAGAAGTAGCTATTGCCATCATCTTCTTCCTCTCTTCCATATTAGTCTATTACTTTTGCCCTCCTTTTCCCTCTTAAAATTCTCAGGAGAAATCCTATATATTCTAAGATATTTTGGTGCTTTTTAAAATTAACTCATTTAATACTCAATGATGTAAATACTATTATTAATACTCTTTTGCTTATAATTGGGAGATAAGATGTGCAGGCATTGGGACACAAAGATTCACCTTCCTCTAATGGAAAAGTCGAAGGGGGTATGGGAGAAGGTATGGGAGAGAGCAGATTGGAGGAAGTGATATCTTGTGGGACTGCTATTCTGGGAGGTTGGGTAGGGGAATAACGGGGGGGAAATGATTGTAACTCAAAATCTGGCAGAAATGAATGATGTAAAACAGAAGTTAATAAAGCATTTGTTTAAATTAAAAAAAATACTCAATGATGATATTAAGATCCTAAAGGAAAACTATGACCCCATTAGAATGTTAGTCCCTGTAATTGCTCCAATAACTTTCCTTTCTTGGTTTTTCCTGGCTCTTGGGTTTGCATTTTAAAGTTTCTACTCTCCTCTGGTCTTTTTATCAAGTATATTTGAAAGACCTCTCTCTCATTAAAGTTTCATCCCTCCCCCCTTGGTAGGTTATATTCATATTTGGAAAGTAAGTTATGTTTGGTTTTAAATTGATTATTTTTTTCCATTTGGAATATTATGTTCTAAGATTTCCTATTGCTTATGGTAGAAACTGTGAGGTCTTATACAATTCTGAGTGGCTTTTTTCAGTACTTGAACTCTTTCTTTCTGGCCACTTCCAATATTTTTCTTAGATGTGGGAACTCTAGGTTTAGGGTGTAGCATTTCTTGGGGTTTTATTTTTGATATTTCTTTTAAGAGGTTATATGCAGGCTCCTTCCATTTTTATTTCATCTATTTATTCTAATATATCTGGACACCTTTCATTTATATTGACAATTAATTCATGTGTATATTTATTGTAGGTTCTAGCTTGGAAGCTATGTGTCCCTGTAGTCAAAAAGATTATGGAGATGGCTATTTTCATGAACTATTGTAATTGACTTGATGGTTGACTCAATTAAAAATAACAGCCACCAATTAAGTCAGTCAAGTAACTTTTAAAAATTGCTTTTAACTAATGCCTAACTTCCCTAAAAAGTCTTTGGCATTTTGGTAGACTCATTATTTTATCAGTATGGGTATTTTTTGCCACCAACACAGATCACATCTCTTCTTCAACTTTTTCTACTTTGAAAATTATTCTTGTTCACATTTCCCCATATCTTCCAAAGAAAATCTACACAATAACCTGTAATCACTTGTTCTTTTAATACCTCAGAGTATAAATATACCACTTGGACTATTTGTTGTCCATAATCAAGTATGGGAAATATTTGGAGTGTTAGAGGTGGAAGGGAAGTTTGAAATTCAACATGCTCTCAAATTAACTGCAATTTGAAGGAAGGAAGAAACCTTCAATTGATCAATGAACATTCTTTAAGCACCTACTATTTCCCAGCCACTATGCTAAGCATCAGAGATACAAACAAGAAAGGGGAAAGAGTTTCTGCCCTCAAGGAAAATATTGTATAACCAGGGGACGAAACATAAATATGTACCTATATATGCAAAATAGATATGAAAGATATGAGATGTTTTTAAGGGGAAGGCATTAGCAGAAAAGGCCTCAGATAGAAGGTAGCACTTGAACTGAGTCTTGAAGGAAACTGGGAATTCTAAGAGACTAAGGGAGAAAATATATGATAGCCCTGAGGTGAGCCAATGCAAATGTATGGGAACAAATTAGAGAAACATTAAGGTCAATTTACTATGTGAGGAATAAAGCAAGTCCACTATAGGTATTTGTTGCTTATTCATTCCTTCCCACCTGAAGTCAGTTCAAGCCATATCACAGTCTTTTCAGGTAAGTTTCACCTCTGACCCACACTGGATATGTGATCTTGAGGACTCTCAGTTGCCATAGCCAACTATTTAAATTGAAAAATTGTGGTATCTCTTGGTCTCCCTATAAGAATGAAATGACAGATTAGTCTCAAAAAGAAAAAAAATGTCATCTCAGCATTCCTGTCTATTAAACTAAACAGATAGGTATAAGGATATATGGGATACATACCTAGAGTTCTATGGGGAAGTTCTTGGATCTAATATTATGACATCATAAAACAAGCCAATCAAAAGGATACAGCCCCCATACCACTGAGACAGTGGCCTTGACACCAAATTTCATTTAGAGATACATTAAATTAAATGTATATTACTAAATATACATATGTACATTTGTATATAAATATGGATATATATATGTATATACATATGCATACATACATACATACATATAGCCTAGAAAATAATTTGACTAATAGCTGGTAACAGAGTTGAAAAGAGAGTATGTGATCAGAAAAGTATCTACCAGGGTTCCTCCTCTCACCCTCTTCCTACCCCCTAATTGTCCTGAGTGGGGCAGGGCTCTGAGTGTGCCTCCTATGACACAGTTTCCTGGTGGCCTCTGGATGCATTGACAAGGCTTCCTGACCAGTTTATGAGCATAAAAGTTCCCAGCCATGTAGAATTGATGACCTTTGATCTCAGCAGATACCACAAAGCAGAAGACCATGGAGACACCATGCTCTGCTCTGCTGAATGGAGAAGCTACTGCCCTCTTGTTGGCTATCCTAGCTATGTTGGCCTTGTTTTTTGGTCATTTGGTCTTGTCTGACTCTTTCTGACCAAATGGATCATATCACAGCAGACCCTTCTAACCTCCACTATCTCTCAAAGTCTGTCCAAGCTCATGTTCACAGTTTCCATGACATTTATCCATTTGTCCATCTCATCATCTGCCATTCCCTTTTCCTTTTGCCTTCAATCTTTCCCTACTTCAGGGTCTTTTCTAATGAGTCCTAGCTACGTTAGGGCTAAGTAATTCTTTTGTTAATTTTTTAAATTTTTTTTGTTAATTTAACTACTTTTGTTAATTTAACTACTCAATGACCTATGACTACTCTAGTATCAAACGTGGACCATTAAGTGCTAAGCTAGTGTTTGACCTACCCTTAACAGAGCATAAACCTAATTTTCTGTCTGGGGCTCTTGCCCCTATACTGTGCTGTATTATTTCTTTGTATCTCTCCATAACACTGGGCACATGTAGGCAGTAGATGATGATTTGTTGTTAGATTTCATTTCACTATAATTCTATACTTCTCCTTTTAATTCTGACTAAGACTAGTGTTAGAATGTCCTTTAAACAATTTAAGATCAAATCTAAGTTCTTTATAAAACAATATTTAAGCATGACTCTAGATACAAGGACAAGGGTTGCCTATGCCAATAACACTTAAAAATTAATGTGCTGCTACTAAGTTGACATTTTCTTTAATGTCTTATATTAGTTTCATAAATTGTTCAAATCTTAAAATACATTCACCTGCACCATGAGTTTTAATCAGCCATTAGACATCACACTCAGCCAATTTTCCCTGTTCTCTTTCAAGAAGTTGATAACAATCATTTAGAATTTCTAAATCCACATTTCTGAAGTCCTTTGCTTTTCCTGAAGGTTTGCATCTCAGAGGCTTGAATCAATATCTCATGTTCTTAACTATTGAAATCAAAAACAGTAAAAAAAAAAAAAAAGAAAGCCACTGAACCATAGTAAAAAAAATGAATAATTCCCCATAAAACCCACATACTGAGAAATGAGAGAACTGAGCATCAGAGTTATAATCAGGAATTAGGGGAAATCTTCAAATGATTTTGGTAATCCAAATACAGAAATCACAAGGACAGGTAAAAGGCAGTTAGTTGTACACTCTACTACCAGTTTTGGAAACTTGCAAAAAACCTCCAGCTTGAGGGAATCCAATCTTAATTCCCTGTACTCTCCACTTACTCAAGCTTGCTTGATCATTCTCTTTGATCTGGTATTGACATCTCATCACATTTCTTCCCCAGTTTTGCTACTTGCCAAAGCTAACTTCCCAGAAGCTAAAATGCTCTTTCCTTTCCTCAGGGTAATTTGAAACATTGACATGAAACAAACCTCTGACTCTTCCTCTGCTGTGGTTTGCCTCTCTAGTGTGTCTCTCTTGCTTATGTCTCCTTTAAAATGCTTAGAGGTCAATGCAAGATTCAAATTGCAGTGTTGTAATTCACCCTGAGTGATAGGGTGATTAGATATTAAATGTACGGAAAGCAAGCTCAGAAAAGAGAATATTTAAGTTGATTTGGGAATCTGGGATTCACAGGCATTCCAAACTTTTAAAAAATATGAACAACAAAATGTAGCCCCATTAACCATTTCTGGATCATTGCAAAATCTTCAAGTGACTGGTGTTTCAGCACTGCAGACAATATGAATAATATTAAAACAAATGCCAGGATTTGGAGCACATACTTGGGAGTATATCACAAGCTAAATACTGTCACCTATAAAAGAAGAAAAATATAAAGGAGTCAGGGACATGATCTGGAGAGAGGAATTACTTTGCAGCTAAGGAGGTCACTAACTGATGTACAGATTTTTCAAAGTTGTGTGTGCATATTTCCTCTGTTTGAAAAGTTCACATTTGGGGAATCTCTCTTGCCTCTTCACTGAATAGAAATAGTCCATTGTATTGAATGAATGAATAAATGATTGGACAAGAATATATTGAGTGTTTACCATTTGGCAGTCACTGTGATAGGCACAAATACAAATACAAAGTGACCCCATCTCTGCCCTCAAAGAATGTACATTCTAATAAGAGTATATAAAACATATTAAGGGTTAGGGATGGGAATTTTGGTCTCAGAAGTCACAGGGATTGTGAGTGGAGTCATAGGACTATGGACTGTCACACTCTTTCCAATGGCAAAGTAGGAATGGTGGCATCAATATGATTATTTATCCCTAAGCAAGAATAAGAGACAGAAATGGAAGAGATAAAGGAGATGACATTCACAGGGCAGGGTACATGGTAAGAGTTCGGTTAAGCCCTGGTTTCTTGGTGGGTAGCTAGACAGGTTTCCTATAGCAAAATTGTTATGCATTTGGGGAAATCCCAAGTTCTTTGATTGGCTCTGACATATTCTTTGAAAAGCAACTGCAGGCAGAAGGGATGTAGGGAACATGCTGCCAACTGAATTTAGAGAGTTTGGTGTGAGATGCATTGAAGGGGTATGCTGTCAATATCATGCTCTCATTCACAAAACCCTAATAGATGCCATGCAGAAGGTAACATCCTGACTCAATGAATCTTAGTAGCAAAGAAATAATTCAAAAATCAGCCCAATGTCTACTGAATTCCAGACTTGAGTATTTGATTGTTTTCTATCCTTTGCATTGTACTAGACTCTCTGGGGGATATATAATATCCTCAAGAATTTATTTGGAGAAAGGCCATGTGTTCTAAAGGATTCTACTGATAGATTGAGGGTCTTTGGGGAGTTCCTTTAGTTTGCAAACTATAGTAATTGATTCTCACAATTATTAAACATATTAGTTATTTCTGTCACTTATTAGGATGTTATAATTTGCAAAATGCTTCATGTGTATTATTTCATTTTATTTAGAATAGAATTAAGCTTTAGGACATCTTGAAGGAACACAAGATTATGGTAGTAGAAGCTTGATCATTGTTAATTCTATTCTAAATAAAATGAAATAATACACATGAAGCATTTTGCAAACTATAATATCCTAATAAGGGTCAGAAGTAACTAATATATTTAATAATTGTGAGAATCAATTACTACTTAAGATCTTCTCCATCCATAGACCTCCCCTAATAGGCTGAAAATAATCACGTGGAGCCTGTGGTGGGAGGAGTTTACTGAAGGGTGGAACAGAGCCCACAGGAAACTAAGAGTCAGAGCAGCTAGACATGGTTGGGAGGAGAGAATGCATCTAAAGGAGACAGTTATGCTTGTGAGTAAAAGTTGGTGTTTGCCAACTACTATGACAGGTAGACTTGTGTTGGTTTGTGGGGAGACTAAAGGATGGTGTGACTGCTACATTGTGGTACATTAACTTCTATGTTTCTGTGATGGATTCAGTTTCCTAGTGTTGGGATTTGGTTTTCTATTGGCCAGAATAAATTTTTTGCTTCTGTCTTCTATATGGAAAGTCTGCTATATTTTGTGATTGAGCATTATGCAGGTATATTCATAGTGACTGTTGGCACTGTGAATATTGCATTGGTGCTACAATAATCTTTGTCTAATTTTAATGGTACTCAGCACAATACTTGTTACAGAGGGGAGAATGCTGGAATTGAAATCAGAAGTCATGGGTTCAATCTAGATTCTGCCACTTGTGTGAATTTGGGCAAGTCATCTTACTTCTTGGGGTCTCATTTTCCTCAATTATAAGAGGAGGGATTTGGACTTGGTTCCCTCTAAGGTCACTTTTAACTCTAAATCAATGGTTTATGAACCATTTCTGGTGTCAAGCCACTCTTGAATACTGACAGTGATCAACTACCTATGGCCTATCTGTTGTTTTGAACCTATTTAATATATCCATATATGCCTATGTATATGTTTTGTTGTTTTATATTTGTTTTTGTTTCTCTGACACCTAGTGTAGTGCCTGGACATACGTATCAGGTGTTTAATAAATGCTTCTTAATTGAATAACTGGATGAATATTCCTTCTGTCTTCCTATGACCAGGGGCAGGGCAATGGTCATGGACAGAAAAAAATGACAATGACAATAATAAAGAAAATTAGTGCTTGTGCAACTTAAGATTGTTTCAAATTCCCTAAAAGAACACTAGAGGATGTCATTAGAGGAAGTAGAGAAAAGGCCAATAACAGGAGGCTGCCATTAAGTCATATTGGAGTTCAAAACCTGTGACAGAATGTGTCTTGTCAGGTCAGGGGTATAATCAATAGTCCTTCAAATAAAACAGGTGACAGGTCACCTGGGAAAAAAGTATGAAATGAGACTCTTAGCAGAAATATGTGTCCTTTTTGAATGGTAAACACACACATATGAACACATGTATGTATTTATGTATGTGCATGTATATACATATATTCAAATAGTATGTATTTATGTATGTATATATTTGAATATATATATATACATTTATACAAATATATGTATGGTTGTCTTTATATGTATGTATATATGCATATGTACATCTGTATGTAGACCTACTTGTATATATGCATATATGTGTATATGTATATGTGTGTGTTTTTATTCTTCCCAGCTTTACAACAGTTCAACAACATTAGGTAGTAGAAAATAGTATCAGCAGCAGTAGGTTAGCATTTTATAGAACTTTATGGTTGTAGATGCATTATGTCATTGAATTTTCATAACTTTGTATATTAAGTAGTTCAAGTAGTATCATCCTCATTTTATAGATTTATAGGTTAAGAAAGATTAAACCCTTGGGGCGGCTAGGTGGTACAGTGAGTAGAGCGTCGGCCCTGGAGTCAGAAGGACCTGAGCTCAGATCCGACCTCAGACACTTAATGCACACACAAATAAAAACCTAGCCGTGGGACCTTGAGCAAGTTACTTAACCCCGATTGCCCTCCAAAAAAAAAAAAAGATTAAACCCAGTGGTTTTGTATACCACATCTATCTAAGGTAGCAAAGATACCTTCCTTAAATTTCCCAAGCATTTTTAAAAATATAATTCAGTACCAAAGTATAGAGAGGGCCACAAGGGTTTCAATTAAACAAATTTTGATTGAAAACTGAATAATAATCCCTTCCTTCAAGGAATATAAGATCAATTGGATGGGAGAAGGGCAGAGAGAAAACTATTATAATACAAAATAAAACATAATAGGAACCTAAGTTAAATCTTTCTTTCACCTGATAGGTCTTTAAATACTCAGACATGTGTTTTACTTCCCTTGATCTTCTCTAGGTTAATCACTCCAGTTCCTTCAAGTCTTCATGTGGCATGAACTCAAGGCCCTTCATATTCTTCTTGTCCTCTTTATATGTTCCACCTTATTAATACATTTCCTTAAGTTGAATTGAACACAATATTTTAGAAAACATCTGCTCAATACTGAGTATATCAGTGACCAATTCCATGTTCCTGGCAGAGATGACTCAATGCCATTCAAGGTCACTGTGGAGTGATCCAAGCTTTGCATCTTTGTTTTCTATAAACTTTTTTTCCTCTGTCCCTTAATCACACTACTCTATGAATTCAAGTTTTATAAATGTTTCTTGACTTGGGCTGAATCATGTTCCTATGGAGATAGAGGAAATCTTGACCATAAAAGATAATCAGGGGAATTTATTTGGACTTGTAAGATAGGAAACTAGATTCTTGATTATAGATTCTTCATTAGGAGAATGTAAAAAGTCAAGGAAAGGAAAAGCAAGCAAGAAGCATAGAATTGAAGAGACCTTCTTAATCTTTTCAATGGCTTAATTTATCATGTAATATATCTACTCTCCCCACTGCCCACTAAGCTTCATCAACTTCCTAATATTACCAGAAGTCTTCCAAAATGGAAAACTGAGATACCATATAGAGAAATTTTCTTTCAAGTGGATACTAATAAATTTTAAATACAAATGGTATCTCAGAGGAAGCTTACATATAGATAGTGGGGGTGAGAAGGAAAGAATGTTTTTACCTTGTGAATTATTGAAAAGATAGAGTTCATCAAACCTCATGCTGCCGTGTATTTTCATTGTGTCTTCATGAACTTGAACTGCCTTTTGCAAGTTCATCAGTAAAGTTTTACTAAGCTCTCCTAACTAGCCAAGTTCAGAGCTACACTGTATGTTGATTTTATTTAATGTCTACTGAGAGCATGCAGGTGGAGAAACATTAAGAACCACTTAAATTTGTTACTGAATATCTCCTCATAAAGATACTGGAAAAATATGCAAACTCTGACTCCATTGTGATCCATTATCAACTCCCCTTTGACCTGATTTTAATACGTGTACCTGACTGCAACAACAAAAAAAAATTGTATCTTTTAAAAGGAGGAGCAATAATTCTACCTTCCACTGCCTATTAATTAGTATTCTAATCTAAAATCAACACATTGACAGGTTAACTACCTCACCAATTTAGGAAAGTGAGTATCCTTTAATTCTGTTTGAGAGAGGATACTGAAGGAGGAAAGCAGAGAAATGGCAAATAAAAGGGAATTACCATGAAGTGGTATTTCAGTTCAAAGGTCCCAACATAAGGTTTCCTGAAGAAGAAAGTTTGCCTGCTGATAGGCATAAGCAATTAGTCCTTGAGATGGAACAGGTGCCAGCTCACCTGGCAAAGGTATTAAACAAGAATCCCAATGGAAATGCTTCTCTTCTTTGAATGGGCTTCTTTGTGCGTTAACAGTTCATTCTTTTTAAAATTATTATTATGAAGTAGAAATCTCAGTGTATTACATGTTCTTCACTCTAGCAGAGGTGATGTAAGTGCTATAGAGTACATACAAATGGAAAGCTCACAGGAGATAGGTTCCTGCTGGAGGCATTTAGGAAGTGGAAGGTATATTGGGTGGTTGGAAGAAACTGAGTTCTCTTTTTTGCTTTTGTAGCCTTAGGGAAAAGCAAAAGTAATCTTTCCCTCTCCCTCCCTCTCCATATATACACAAACATCTGGATTCTTATCTGTTTTCATCAGTGTAGAGAACTTCAGGACCGTTTTTTTATTCACTTTTAACTTCCTGCCTTTTTGTCTTTTTCTGTCTCTGTTTCTTTGTTTTTCTTTATCTCTGTCACTCTCCCTCCTTTTATTTTGCTAGTTTACTTCCATACTATTACATAGTATTTTCTCTCTAAAAGCTCAAAAGGCCACATGCTTCTTGCGATTTTCAGCTATCCAGGTTGTCTGAAATCCCTCATTTCAACCCTCACAGAGTATCATCCTTCAACTAAGCAGCTGTTTTTGCTCTTCACGAAAGGGACTGTCACCCTTTTGGCAGAGAGGGGGCAAATTGGCAATGGATAGTCCGCAAAGTGCATCATAAAACATTGCTTCCCGTTATGACACTCATGTGTGTAAACTTATTGATTTATTAGGTCAATCTGTCTACCCTATATGAATGAAACTGAATACAGTAGGTAGCAGGTCAAGTAACTGTGGACAATTGGGGGCCAGGAGAAATAGAGTCATAGTGGCAGGTCGAGAAGAAAAGGTATTTATGTTTTGCTTCTTGCTAGTTTTTAAAGTGGGTTTTAGAATGAAATCAACACATTTTAGAAGTGATTTTTAAGGCTGAAGAATTCTATTTGCTGAATCAACCTTTTTTTTTTTTAATTCTTCAGTACATTTACTCAAAGACAGTGGTGGCTGGAAGGATTGTAAATTTTGCATTTCAGAATCATCACTTGGGGAGCTTTAGGAAAAGAATTTAAAATGTATAAATGTGTTTTTTTTCTGAGAAAATACTCATATTTGTTTTATGTATCAGCTTTTTTTTTTTTTGTTAAGAATTGTACCTTTATGGAAAAGTGTTACTTGGTAGGAAAATAAGGTTGCTGCTATTTTTATCAAGCAATATAGGCTATGCTAGAACTACCCAACTGGTTATACATTACTCTACTTAAAAAGCAGTACTCAGGAAGGCCTGTGAGGAGTCAGGAACTCCCCACTTTAATTAATATATATGAAGTGTAAACAGCTTATGAAATATTTTTTTCAGAACTTAATACTTGGAAATGTCCTGTGTTGATGCTAATGAAAAAGTAATGCCTAGTATATTTCACATTCTAAAGCCTGGGGACAGATATCCATGGAAAAGCAATTCATATTAAACTGCTTTACAAGTGTGAAAATTCTGTTAGCCTAAAGCTACAGCTCTGCATAATTGTAGGATGAGGGGAGGAAGTGAGAGCTGGGAGGTGGGGAGGGGGTAGGAACCTCCCTTACCCTGGATTTGTACCATAGAACTTACTCGATTTATTTCTCCAACTCTAATTTGTACTTAGGTCATTCTGTTTCATTGTTTATACCCAAGAATCAAAGGACATCACTTTTCAAAGACATGGTATGTATTTTTGATTCAATCTCTAGCTTCCTCTTTACCAAAAAGACATTATTCATTCAAATGCATTCAAATCCACCCCCACCCCTACTCCCCACCAGAATGCAAGTAAAGGTAAGAAAAGGAAGGAAGGCCAAAGATTCACAAATAAATAAATAAATACCCAACTACCCTAATCCTACCTCAGAGAATGGATTCATAATTATAATAGCTCATTTTAATCATTGTGATTGTTTAATATATTATGAACACAGTGAAATAAGGAGAATAATTGTCTTATCAGTCACAATCTTTTGTTACAGCCATTGCTCATTTGAAATTAAAGAGAGTATAGTCCCTTCACCAATACTTCCCTCACATATCAAGTGGCCTTAATTATGTGGGCAGTCAGAATCTCTCTGGAGAGGGAGGGTTGGATAACTCAACAGCAGGTAAGAAGAAATGTCTGTTCCCTCCTTCTTTGTTTCTGCTCAATCCCCTGTAGCTAAAGCTGCATATGTGGCTTTCTCCATCTTTGTGACACTTTAAATGTGAAACGAGTAATTTAGCTGAAAAATTTCAGTTATTTTTTTTACATGCTTCATATGCTGGGTTAAAAACCATTAGCATATAACAAAAATCTGAGCAGATGCAGTGCAACAGATTCCTTAAGGGAGTCCATATTTTTACATATTTTGTAATAAGGAAACTGTCACTCCCAGATGGTATCGAGCTAATACTGGTGGTTTGCTTGCTGATAACATACTAAAAAATAAAATTAATTGTATTCTATTTGATGACAATGAAGCCATTATCATATATAATGCACTCTTAAAGGAAACGTGTCCAAAAGGCTGTATTTCTGAATAACCAGGTTTATTCAGTTTCTTGGCCCAGTCTTGGCCAAAAAAATAAATAAATCCACCTTGGCTATTAGAATCGGAATCCCCTTTTCTTTGGCAATAGTATGCACCATTGTTGATTAACATGGTAAGAGAGAAATAATTCTATCTTGACAGGTTTCACACACTGGTAAAAAGAATACTGGTGATGTGAGCAAAAATTATTTGGCCATCTTATTCACTAATTTAATCATCAGAAAGAAAGACAAGGAGGAGGATCTGGACTAGTCTTTGTTAGTTCACAAATTATTTTAACATAAAAAGAAATTGCTAACAATTATGTTATATCATATCATATGTATCTTTATCATATGATACTCATCTCTTCATATGCTTAATATTAAGGACTAAATCAGGAATCATTTTCTTGGACCCATTTAACAAATTACAGAGCATTATACTTTATTGAGTCAAAATATGCCCAAAATAAAAGGAACTTCATAATATGCCTTCTATCCTTCTAATTATTAACTTTTAATATTGCTTAGAATTCAGTACTGTTAGTTATTATATTCAAGGATCATCAACCTTTAAAGCAAAAGAGCCTTTTGGGGAAAACATACTTAGAAGATAATGGTTTTAAAAAACAGCATCATACTGTACATTATATTTAAATATTTGTATGAAATAAATGTATTCACTAGAGTTTTTGTGCATGTGTGTATGTGTATATATATATATATATATATATATATATATATATATATATATATATATATATATATGTGTGTGTGTAACATAAAAAAACTGATTAAAGGAAAGATTTATGCTAACCTTACCAAGCCTGGTTTTGTACTTCTATATTATCTAATTTATACTAGTTAGTGAGCAGAAACATGATGAAAGATGCTCTTGGATTAAGGAAGACAATGGTTTGAGTCCTGTCTCTGTCACATACTAGCTGTGAGACCATGAAGTAAAGTCATTTCACTTTTAGCCATCTTACTGACTACATAAGCCTCTAAATGAAAGATGAGTTGACTATCTTCATCTGCAGAGCAAGTTGCCATAGTGGGGGTTCCCTAGACTGATGAACTCATGATGTGCGACAAAGTGAGAAAAAATAGTCCAAAAATAAAGCAATCAAATTATAATTATGTATTTATTATTTCTAAAAAGACTTGGCTGAAATGTTTATGTGACCTAATATTGGAAGGTAAATGCTGTAGCCTTCTTTCATTAGCATATTAGTACTGTCAGTTCTAGAGAAGGAAATGGCAAGCCCCATCCACTATTTCTGTCAAGTCCCATCCACTATTTCTGTTAAGAGGACCCCAAATGGCAGTCCAAAGAGGTGACTAGTCCAAGACCCCAAAGAGCCAGAGGTGACTAAAAATGACTGAACAACAACAATTATGAGTTTATTTGATTATTTCCTTAGAAAATAATTATCTCCTAAAAAGGCAAAATGACCATGGTGGGATAAACTATAATGGAGGAGGAAAAATCAGATTAAATACAGGAATGAGGGAAATGTGGTACCAGTAAGCTCTGGAGAGGAAGGGAGTAGAAGAAGTATGGAGATACACAAAATGGGTTACCAAGAAAGGATAGATGATCCAGTCGAGATTCTGCTTTGGACAGTGTAGCTAGAGACTTATTTAACGGAATACAAAAGAAAAATGAGAGTAGCCCTGATTTGTCCTATCCAAAGTTGGGCAGTTAATGTTTATAGTATGGAATAAATTTATATGTTTTGGTTAGAAATAATAATAGTAATGATAATAGGTCAAATTTATTAACTTTGCCATTTATACAGTGTTTTCTTTTTTTTTAAACAAATGTTTTATTGATTTCTGTTTTACATCATTTATTTCCTCCAGATTTTGAGTTACAATCATTTTCCCCCCATTATTCCCCTACCCAACCTCCCAGAATAGCAGTCCCACAAGATATCACTTCCTCCAATCTGCTCTCTCCCATACCTTCTCCCATACCCCCATCGACTTTTCCATTAGAGGAAGGTGAATCTTTGTGTCCCAATGCCTGCACATCATATCTCCCTATTACAAGCGAAAGAGTATTAATAATAGTATTTATATATATTTGAAACATTTAATGTTACGACCTCGAGTTTCAGATCCATTTCCTTCCTCCCTTGTCACCCATTCCTTCTTGGGAGATAAGTAATTCAGTATATGTTGTACATGTCTAGCTATGCAAAACATTATCATAGTAGATATATTGTACAAGGCTGCTTATAATTCCCTCCCACTCATCCCACCCCCCACCTGGTCCATTCCCTACATGATCCTGTCCCTCTTCTATAGTGGGTACTTCCAACCTCCCCTCACCCCAAGGATGCCCTCCCATCCATCATCCCTCCTCTCATCCCCCTTCCCCCTATCCTGCTGCAGGTTGAGATATCCCATTTAGTATGTATGTCATTTTCTCCCTGAACCAAATTCAATGTGAATGTGGTTTTGCCTTTTTAGCCTTCCTCATTCTCCCCCTCCTTTGCAACCACTTCCCCTTGCTTCTTCTACATGGGATAGTTTACCCTAACCTGTCTCTCCCCATCTCCTCTTGCCACTTTCCTCTCTCACCTCAAAATTTCATCCCTTGAGTATTCTCCCTTCCCAACAAATTCAATCTATGCCCTCTGTCCATATAACTGTAACCATATACACACACATTCACATATGTATTCATATGACCACACCCCCTTCTTCCATTATTTTCATAGTGAGAAAGATATCATCAGTCACAGTTATTGCTTTTCCATATAGGAATGTAAATAGTTCAACTTTGATAAGTTCCTTTTGATTTCTTTTCCTGATTACCTTCTCAGGCATCTCTTCCTTCTTGTGTCTGGGTGTCAAATTTTCTATTCAATTCTGGTTTTTTCCTCAAGAATGCTTGAAAGTCCTCTATTCCACTGAATGACCATATTTTCCCCTGAAACAAAATACTTAGTTTTGCTGGGTAGGTGACCCTTGGGTTCATTCCCAGTTCTTTTGCCCTCTGGAATATCATATTCCATGCCCTTCGATCCCTCAGTGTAGAAGCTGCCAGGTCCTGGGCTATTCTGATTGTGTTTCCACAATATTGAAATTGTTTCTTCCTGGCTGCTTGTAGTATTTTCTCCTTGATCTGGGGATTCTGGAACCTGGCTATAATATTCCTGGGAGTTTTCTTTTTGGGATCTTTTTCAGGAGGTGATCTGTGGATTCTTTCAACCTTTATTTTGCCCTCTGAATCTAAAACATCAGGGCAATTTTCCTTGAGAATTTTTTGAAGGGTGATTTCTAGGTTCTTTCTTTGATCATGGCTTTCAGGTAGTCCAATAATTTTTAAATTGTCTCTCCTGGATTTATTCTCCAGGTCAGTGGTTTTTCCCATGAGATATTTCACATTGCCTTCTAATCTTTCATTTGTTTGGATCTGCTTAACAGCATCTTGATTTCTCATAAAGTCACTAGCTTCCATTTGCTCCAGTCTAACTCTGAAGGAATGAATTTCCTCAGTGAACTTTTGAGATTCTTTTTCCATCTGGCAAATTCGACTTTTTAAGGCATTCTTCTCCTCATTGCCCTTTTGGGCCTCCTTTGCCATTTGAGTTAGTCTATTTTTTAAGGTGTTGTTTTCCTCGTCAGGCTGTTGACCCTCAATTCATACTTTTCCTGCATCCTTCTCACTTATCTTTCTAATTTTTCCTCCACTTCTCTTATTTGATTTTTAAAGTCCTTCTTAAGGTCCTTTATGGCCTGCAACCCACTCATGTTTTCCCCTGGGGCTTTTGGAGCAGGACTTCTGACCTCACAGTCCTTTTCCCGCTCTATGCCCCAAAATAGGAGTCTAGGGTTGCATTTTTCTGTTTCCTTTGCCTTGGCATGTTGCCACTTGATTACCTGACTTTTGGGCTTGTTGCCACACTATGGCTTTAAGGCCAGATAGAGGAATTTTCGTCCCGAACGTGTGGGGGGGAACTTCCGTTTCTGGCAAGCTGTAAACCCACCCACGACTTCCACCCTAGATCACAATCCAGATCCAGGGAGGTTGAAGCAAGAGCGATTACCCCCCAAGACTGATCGCTGGATCTCCCCACGATTTGTAGGCTGGGAGCCGGAGATGCCTCTGAAAACTACAAAATTGAGTGTCTCCTCATCGGCTTCTAGCCCCCAGGGGAGGGAGCTGACGCATTCCCCGAATACAGGTCCCAAAGTCCATAGGACACTAACCTCTTACTTTGTCCTAGGCATGTCTATGTTGATAATTCTGGAGTCGCCACAGCTCCTGGTGTTCTGGGGTTCCTCCAGCGGGCTGCTGGCCCTGCCGCCCTGGGGCTAAAATCTCGGCTCATGGGGACCTGGGCTTGGCTCGGCTCGGCTCCTGCGCTCTGCCCTCTGCGCGCTGCCGGCTCCCAGACCGCTGTGCTGGTCCTTCCTGCAGGGCTGCTGGGAAGTCCTCAGTGGGAGGTTAGCTTCTCTGTGTCGTTCTATGGGTGCTGGGGCTCCAGAAGTTGTTCACAGTCCTTTTTTACATAGTTTGTGGGGAATCTGGGGGCAGAGAGACTTGGAAGAGCTGTTTCTACTCCACCATCTTGGCTCGGCCCCCCCCCTATACAGTGTTTTCTTGACATCAGTCTTGTGAAGTAGAAAATACTAGTCCTCAGATGCTGGAAATTCTTGGAAAATGTAAGGTCCTTGAGGACAGGGACTGTCATAAAAACAAACAAACAGAAATCCTGTATGCTCCAAAGCTAGCATGATGCTTTGCTCAGAGAAGGCTGTTAATAAAGAGTTGGTGAGTCAAATGTAATGAGGAAACTGATTCTCAGAGTGAGTAACTTGTTCATTGTCACACAGCTAACTGGTGTCAGTTAGGACTTGAACACAAAGTCAGTGTATAAGTTCTAAACACTGACTAATTTCTGTAATAACCATAAACTTGCACTGAAAGGACCTCATTTGTCACACCACCTGACAAATATCTATTCTAATTATCTAGTCTATGCTAACATTAGTATTTTCTAATTTTTAACAAATGGATATTTTCCTGTGAGTTATATTTTCTTGATTTTTTTATTACAAGTTTCCTATTTATTCCTGTTTCAAAAAACAAAATAAAAATATAGTCCAAAACACTAAGGAATTGGAAAGTGAAACTTTGTTGTATACCGAATAATTTAGGATAAATAAACTGTTGACTGGTTCCCACAAATATTTCAGATCTTAAGCTGTAAAAGAATTTTATCTCCAATTCTTGAATATAAGCATGATTTCTTTTTACTTGACCCAATTTCATTGTATTTTATCATATAATAATAATTATACTAAATATATTCATTCTATGAAAGATTAAAAGTCTGGAATTTAACTTATACTTTGGCAATTATCAGTCAAATATCATAACAGATATTATAAATTCATATGAATTCTAATGTCCATTAATAATATGGTAGATAGCTATGCATTAAGTCTATACATCATCAATGTTACTCTAGAGAGGCAATCCATCATCACAACTCAATAATTTCTTAATAATCAGCAGGTGTTTAGTTAACAAATGCCCATTTAGCTTGCCATAAGTCAAACTGCAGAAAATGAGGTGGAAGGTAGAGTATATGACATAATAGAGGTCAGTATTTAGTTTTGATTTATCCACCATGACATAGCTGCATCTATCAGTGTTCTTATAAATCAGTTGTTAATTTATAGATACTGAATATCATCCATTGAACTCAATTTTCTAGTATACACTCTATTAATAAGGCATTCCTAAAAAGTACATTGATTCTGCTAAGCCAGTAAGATTTAGGCAATAACATCAAATCAATAACATCAAAAGTAAAATAATGTATATTGAAATTTGGAAAAGAACTTAGAAATCTTCAACCCTAATTACCTTATTTTACAGATGAGGGAACAAAGGCCTACCCAGATAGGTTTAGTGATTTGCTCTTGTAACACAACTAGTTAATAACAATGCTATGTCCAGAAAACCAGTTCTCTGGACTTAGTCCAGACTTTACATTAAGACTGTCTAAATTGATATAGAAGTGATTTCTCAGCAGGGAATAGCTTTGACACACTCATGAATTCCATTGTTCTGACAAGCTTCAGTGGGGGTATTCCATTGTAAAATGCAACTTAAAAAAATTTGTCCCATTTCTGAAATAATGCAAGTCCCAATTTCTGTCAGAGTGGTCTTGTAGATATAAGGCAGACAGTCTCAACCAAATGAGACGCTAAATATATGAGTGAGTGTGTGTGTGTGTGTGTGTGTGTGTGTCTGTGTGTCTGTGTGTCTGTGTGTCTGTGTTTTCATCAAGGTTGATACTTCCTTGCTTTGATACAGTGTAAAATGTCCCCTACCCTTTAATATTTTCATGAATCACTGTGACTGAAAAAGAAAAAAAATAACCAATAAACATTACCTGGAGGGTAAAATAAAGGTGAAAAATAGCTTTACTGCCATGATCACATTGATCCTTACAGCTTCAGCTTTGCTGGATATTACCCTTCTAGCCTAGTTGGACATAGCAGAGCTTATACTGAAATATATGGACCAGGGGTGGGAAGCCTGCAGCCTCAATAACATATGTGGCCCTCTAAGGCCTCAAGTGAGGCCCTCTGACTAAATCTAAACTTTATAGAACCCTAATAAAGTGATTTGTTCTATAAAACTTGACCTCAGTGAAAAGGCCACACCTGAGGACCTAGAAGGCCACTTGTGACCTCAAGGCCACAAGTTCCCCACCCCTGGTATAGACTTTAACAATGTAGAGTTATCTCTGTGCCACATTGAGTCACCAAAGTAGGATATTCATGTATTTGTAAGCATACCAAATGCACTGAATTTATATATGAACATAAAATTCTTGTCATATTAATTTAAATTTTCTTCATTTCCCTTATATTTAATCTTAATGTTATATCTTATGAGATACCAGTCATCTTTACTCCCTAAGACCTATAGAAATGGGAGGTAGGGTTAGTGTTAAATGATTTATTTCATATAAAATCCAAAATCATACCTATCTATTAGGTAAGGGTTGGGGAGCCTTTACAATATACTGTCAAATTCCAATTGGTGCATACAGAGGGAACTCTATTCTTTTAGCTATGGAAAGCATCTGCTTTGATTCTCAAGTTTGGAATGTACGGACTTGTTCAGCATGATTTTAACAGACTGTTTGGCACTGAATATAATTCTTCCAAAGACCTGGCAGTAGAATTAGTTTAAGTAATAGTATGTCAAATACTCATCAAGAGAAATACTAATTGAGACTTCATACAAATTAGCCTATGCCTGTGCAATGCTGGAAAGAAAACAAGTGTCTTAGGAATTTAATTTAGCAGAAAGTAGACTATGCCTTTATGAATCACAATGATAAAGCCTCTTTTTAGGGACAACCACACACCTGCATGATGACCTTGAAAGATTCCCAAGGACCTTTAAATATTTTGTTTAGAGAGGAAATTTGGGCAGAGGAGATGCAAGAAATATTCAGGGTCATTCTAGGCCACCATTCAATTTAATCCAAAGCAGGTGAAGAATAATTGATAAGCAATCCATTTGCTTTACTGATATCCAAGCAAAGTCAAAATAACATTAGAAAGACCTGAAGACATTAGATGGACCTCTGTGATGTATTGGTTTGAGAACACTGATGAGAATCACCAAACACCCTTAACATTGTTGGCTTCTAAACATCAATGTGTGCAAAGGAATATCTACGTTAATGAGATAAGATCATCATTGGACTTATGTGCAAATGGAACATCTTCTCTAATAGTACAACATTCACTCTTTATTATTTCAGTAGTTTGGACATTGCAAACTATAACATAGCTGTGGATTCTAATTCTTTTTTTTAAGGTGTTGTTTTCCTCAGTCAGGCTGTTGACCCTCATTTCATACTTTTCCTGCATCCTTCTCATTTCTCTTTCTAATTTTTCCTCCACTTCTCTTATTTGATTTTTAAAGTCCTTCTTAAGGTCCTCTATGGCCTGCAACCCGCTCATGTTTTCCCCTGGGGCTTTTGGAGCAGGACTTCTGACCTCACAGTCCTTTTCCCGCTCTATGCCCCCAAAATAGGAGTCTAGGGTTGCATTTTTCTGTTTCCTTTGCCTTGGCATGTTGCCACTTAATTACTTGACTTTTGGGCTTGTTGCCACACTATGGCTTTAAGGCCAGATAGAGGAATTTTCGTCCCGAACGTGTGGGGGGCAACTTCCGTTTCTGGCAAGCTATAAACCCACCCACAACTTCCACCCTAGATCACAATCCAGATCCAGGGAGGTTAAAGCAAGAGCGATTACCCCCCAAGACTGATCGCTGGATCTCCCCACGATTTGTAGGCTGGGAGCCGGAAATGCCTCTGAAAACTACAAAGTGGCGTGTCTCCTCAGCAGCTTCTAGCCCCCAGGGGAGGGAGCTGACGCATTCCCCAAATACAGGTCCCAAAGTCCATAGGACACTAACCTCTTACTTTGTCCTAGGCAAGTCTATGTTGATAATTCTGGGGTCTCCACAGTTCCTGGTGTTCTGGGGTTCCTCCAGCCGGCTGCTGGCCCTGCCGCCCTGGGGCTAAAACCTCGGCTCGTGGACCTGGGCTCGGCTCGGCTCCTGTGCTCTGTGCGCTGCCGGCTCCCAGACCACTGCGCTGGTCCTTCCTGCAGGGTGCTGGGCTGTCCTCAGCGGGAGGTTAGCTTCTCTGTGTCGTTCTGTGGGTGCTGGCGCTCCAGAAGTTTTTCAGAGTCCTTTTTTACATAGTTTGTGGAGAATCTGGGCGCAGAGAGGCTTGGACGAGCTGTTTCTACTCCGCCATCTTCTGGATTCTAATTCTTACTAGGCTTCCCATTTAATATGGATTCACCATTTAAATATTGCCTTGGGGGAGTTATAATGAATTTCTTATGTACTCTTAGTACATTATTTTTTTTCATATTACCTAAAAGACTTCTCGTTCAACCTCCCACTAAAATCTAAGTATTCTTTAACATCAGTCATTATGTTGAGATCAAGATAAGTTTAAAAATCCATACTTGTTGCTACAAAAATCAGGCATACTAATTCTATTCTGAGAGAAAATGTTTGATTTTTCAGGAAGATGGATATCATAAGAATATTCATTTACCCTGTTCATCATTCACATGTGATAATTGGTCATAGGAAGTAGACTCTAATGAGCTTAGATCTTATTGAAATAATTGGCCAATAAACCCGAACTGTAATAATATTGATCCTCAAGGGATTAATCCTATAGGTAGAATTTCATCCCAAACCAGCATGTGGAGGTGATTTTTGGAGAGAGGAAGTGTTAGACTAAAACCATTTTGTACCAAATCCGATCAGTGCTTTCATCATTCAAAACATGTATTTGATGTTGAGGAAATAATTCAGAAAGGTAATTTTCTTGTTAATGGCAGTGAGGTATATGATTTCCCTAAGTTAAAAACAAATTTTTATGAATGTTTGGATCGGTGGAAATGACTTAGTATTCAAAATATTCCACAAGAATTTACCAAATTCCCAGAATTAACATTATATGCAAGCTATATTATAAACAAAATCTCTGAGAAAATTCCTATTAAAGATAGCAGTACAACTGAAGGTTCAAATAATATTACACACTAGGGAGCTTCTGCTATGATTAATGCAATTTGAAAAATATTTGTTTCCTTTTGGACTTTTTTGTTTGGGGTGGAAGGGGTGGACTCAAAGGCAGTGATCAAGACCTATGATCTCATTATTGTAGGAAACTCTCCAGGAGGAAACATTCTACTCTGGTGTTGATTGTCAACTTGCTAGTAAATTAAGTTCTTATATTGATACTTGGGACTGAGAAGTTAAGAGATCTGCTCATAGTCAAATGCGCATGTCAGAGATGGGGCTTAAATCCAGATGTTCCAGACTTCAGAGCTGGCTATTTCCCCTCTAGACCAGGTAACCCTTCTTTGGAAATTTTCCCTCAGATGAATTCTATTACAAAAAGGTTGAACTATCAGCAGTACCTCTATAAAGAATATGAGGAGAAGAAGAGCTAGGAAAATGTTTCACATCTATGGTAGCTAATTATTAAAGTAGGAGTGTACACCACAGCAACAATGGACCTCACTTGAATATCTTTAGCCCCATAATTATTTTAGACCTGTTCAACAGTTAACAGCAACTTAGCAAATGATACAATTTTTTATGTGTGTTCATGGCTCTGTTGATTATTTCCTCCTTCATCCTCTAGTTTATGGGAGGGAGAAACCTCTCCATCACCAATATTTTATGAATTTTTTTGCATGGCTTTTAAAGCAGCTCAAATTATAAATGATTGCCTTTCACAATAAACCCCTTCTGATCCATCAAAATTTTTCATTCCAATATATTGAATCCATTGTCCCTATTTATTTACTACATTGGCACTGAATCAGGAAAGTATATCAATAAATAATCTGTACTTATCTATTTTCAAGTATATAAATCT
This sequence comes from Gymnobelideus leadbeateri, assembly GCA_011680675.1. Classification (NCBI taxonomy): domain Eukaryota; kingdom Metazoa; phylum Chordata; class Mammalia; order Diprotodontia; family Petauridae; genus Gymnobelideus; species Gymnobelideus leadbeateri. Next base: position 131,484 of record WOXC01004253.1, on the reverse strand, counting down.
TTTTTTCAGCTTGATGTTTTTTTTTTCTTTTTGATTGGTGATCATTCATCCTTACATGGTTTATTTTCCTCTGGAGATTTTATAAGACAATAAAAATGTGGAAAAGAAATAATTTGGTTTAGTGGACTAAACTTGTGCCTCAAAGACTGGTCTGTCAACACTGTGCTAAATTGGTTTGACCCTATTACAGATGAGTTCCATGCTTCAGTTTCCTCATCTATAAAATAGAATGAATGAATATGTTGACCTACCAAGGAGTATCTTACTTCCTAATGTAAAATAAGTAAATCAAGATTGGTTCATTGAAAATAATATTCAAATCATCAATTGGCCTATGAAATAGGTTATCCTTCATAGATAGATAGATAGATAGATAGATAGATAGATAGATAGATGAAAACTTAATTCAAAACCTTCTAGGGAGGTTGATTTCTTCTAGAGTAATTGAAGTTCTACTATACCGATAAATAAGAAAATAGATAGGATAAAACTATTATAAGGAATTCCTATAGTTTATCCACCTTAATTATAGGTAATAAGCATGATGATGATGATGGTGGTGATGATGATGATGATGATTAAGAAGAAGAAGATGTGGTGGTGGTGGTGATGGGGGCTAGTATTTATATAAGTTTTACAATTTGCCTTACAAACATTAACTAATTTTGTCCTTACAACAACCATGGGAGGTAGGTGCTATTATTAGCCCCTTTTACAAGTGAAGAAACTGAAGCAAAGATAGGCAAAATGGCATGCTCAGGATCACAAAGCTAATAAGATCTGAGGCCATATTTAAACTCATGTCTTCATCACTCCAGATCCAATGCCCTATTAACTGAGACTGCCTTTATTGAATAGGATAATGCTGGAAATTAATGCAAAGTAAAACTTATCAAGTCCATTAATGACAAAAAAATCCCCCTAATTTCAAAATTCTAGGTTCAGCAAAGTTCTATTGCAACACCTACCATAGTACATTGCAAATAACAGGCATTTAATGTTCATTGAATTAAATTGCATCTAACCTTCCTTCCTTTTGCTGAAGTTCAAATCCATTGACTTCTGTTGGCTATGTAGAAAGAGAACAGCTGGTCCCTATCTTCAGCCTCTTAATCCTTTGAAGATGGCTAAGGGGTGGTAAGCTACAAAGCCTAAACTTGTTCTCGAAAGAGGGCTTGTCTCATTCTGTTGAGTTTAAATGTTCTATAAGCAAAGCTCTGGGGCCCACATTTGTCGATTATATTTGAGTTTGGGTTTTGATATAGGTCTGGCCCCTTGCTGACTATGCACTCAAACATCAGCTCAGTATGATATTTTGATCTCCAACTGGTGACATTTACTATACTTCATGGAGTTTGTGATTCAAAAGATTCTTTCCACAACCTGACAGAGTAGGTATGTGGTATTAAACTGTTTCCACCTGCTACAATGGCTTGCATTTTAAGCAGGGTTAACTGTAGAGCACCATTTGGAAATAGTTTGCAAAAATGCCTCAACCCTCCAGGGGAGGCTGCCTGGATGTGCACCTCGTGGTTACTGAGTATTTCAAGGCTTAAACTTTATCTCTAAGTCAATCAACTGGGGATCAGGCAAGAAGATTGGATAACAGCTTTGCTAATCCAAACAATTTAAAAAAAATGTTATGGAACTCCAAAGAGTTTTCTTTGCGATTTGATAGTAGTCACACCAGCCTATGAGCAGAATTGTATAATATACTATTTGATATCATGTTGTACTCAGAGTAGGATCTTGTTGTCTTCCCAGGGAGCACTAATAACTAATTTTGGCTGGAACTGATAAAGTGCTGGAAGCTGCCTGGACAACCAGACAAATCCAACAACGGTAGAAAGCTTGCTTTACACAGCTTATCCTTATCAAGATGAAAGATAGGCAAATGTCAAAGAGTTTGAAGGTTTATTTTGTTACACAGAGACAGCCAAAACTTGAAATGCTCTGTCCAGAGACTTTTTTTTCAGTTATTCAGCACTATCCAAAGGTGTGTTTTGTCTTATTTTTAAGTTATCTGTCATGAGATAATTTGTGAGAATGACTTTCCAAAGGATTTTCAGCACAATTTACTTTTGGCTAGGGCAGAAAATATTTGAGTATAGTATTTTTTCCATGTTATTGTTGATCCTTTCAGTAATTGAAGGTAAAAAAATCTAGGAAAAATTATGGGGAAGAATATGTCATTGCAAGATTAATTTGGATTCAGATACATAATTTAGAATTAAACTGTGACTAAAATATAGAGGTGGTACCTTCTCCAGCACATTTTTCTGATCACATGATTATAAAACTCTATGAATTGAGGTATGACTGAACAATTTGTGATATGTGTATATAACTGATTTTTCTTGCACCATAAGGAAAGAAGACTATAAATGCTTCAGAGAATTTTGGGAAGACTCATATGAACTTATGTGGAGTAAGAGCTGAAAGAACAATTTACATAATTACCACTATAGTTTAAATGAAAGGAATAATGTAAGACATCAGAACCCAGATCAACGAAAGTGACTAATTCTAACTCCAGAAGATGGTTGTTGAAACATACCTTTCTTGAATTAATTGTTGTTCTTTGTCCTCCATTTTTGAAGAGGACCAGTGACGTCACAGGTGATATCTTGACTTGGGCATGAATTGGATTTAAGTGAGGCAGAGCTGCAGAAAATTATCAGCCTCACTCTCTCTTCCTGATTCATCAAAGTGTAGTGGCAGGACAAAAGACAAGATGACTGGTGATAATCAGGGTTGCAGTGGATGACCTTGGTGTTTTCAATGTATGAAGAAGCTCTAAACTCTCCACAGTAACAGCCTTAGTCAACTTAATGGACATTGGAACAAACTGTTCTCCTCAACCCATTCCTCCAGGGGAAGTCTTTAGATGCTTGGTGTAGACATCTCCCTAACTCACTGAGGGTCTGAAGCCTATCTGTTACTGTCAGCCTGATTTAGCCCATCTGCAGAGACAGTTTTACCGAGGTGTGCATGCTGTAGTTTCTTGAAGTCACAGGTATGAATTGGGTGACAGGTGGACACCAGAGGTGAATGAACAGCCCTAGAAAGACTCAGCAAGCTCTCATACCAGAGGTTCCAGTCTTCTGTAAGCACCCCATTTACCTTAGTATTCTAACATTAGTAGAGAAGGGGTAGACTATAGGGTATAGAAGGAGGCATATGTTCTCAGACAAAATCATGTGTTGTTTTACTTTGCTAGGTTATACATCATCAAAAAAGGAAGGATTATTGGGAAATGATAACTGTGAAAATATCACTAAATTAATACCAAAAGGAAAAGGAAAAGGCATCATATGTCCTTTAAGTTTTAGAATCCTTAGATAAAATATGGAGGAATCTCCTAATATAAGCTAAAATGTTCTTAAAATACACAAAAACTAACGTATTTATTCTATGTCATCATGCTTTCATATAACAGGCAAATATTTATAGTCATAGTGTCATATATATCATCATATAATCTATCATCCAAGGATCAATTTAGATACCTTTGGAGAAGTACACGAAAGAGGGCCTGGAACATGGATTTCTTTGATCATAAAATTCATTAAGACTATGTTAAAATTCCAGTTCTACAACTTACTACTTAGGTGACCTTGAAAAAGTCACTAAGCTTCTCTGATCCTTGCTCTCCTCACCTATAAAATGAGGATATGCAAATAGATAATCTCTGACCTTCCAACTGAAATTAACTGATGCTATGATGATCCTACTAAAGTGAAAAGAATATTATCATACAAGTCCTTGAAGTATTAATTCTCCTTGTACTAAAAAATCTACTCACCTCCCTTTAGATGGGATCATTTTGGTATATTCCCTTTTGAGTAACTCCCTATAGTATATGACATAGCCTGCTATGATTTCTTGCTTCTCTCTCACCATTTTATTTCTTTGATTCTTTTTTTTCTTTAAAGCAATTGGGGTTAAGTAACTTGCTCAAGGTTACACGGCTAGTCATTATTTGTGTGTGGGTGCTCATTTTCTGAGGTCACTTTTGATCTCGGGTCATCCCAACTACTAGGCCAGTGCTCTTACTCACTGCGCCACCTAGCCGCCGCTCTCTCTCACCATTTTCTAAGCTAAGCAAATATTTATGTCTGTTTCTAGCTAACTGAGAATGTTTGAATTAGGGCCTTCCCCATTTTTTTTCTTTAGGCTGATAAGACTGAGAGGCAATATGGATGGCTGCATAGACAGCCTTAATCAGGAAAACCCAGGTTGAAGTTCCTATCTCCCCTCTGGCAGATACAGGCAAGTAGGGGCAAATAACTTAACCTTTCAATGTCCTAGGAAAATAGAAGAGTGGGCGCTAATCTGTATTGGTATCAAGAGTTTTCTCACTGAGAGTTACCTATACCAATGATATCACAGGTTAAGTACAACAACAAATAATGATAACAATAATAATAATAAATAGGTAGAAACAGCTCATCCAAGCCACTCTGCCCCCAGATTCCCCCCAAACTATGTAAAAGGGGTCTATGAACAACTTCTGGAGCCCCAGTACCCACAGAACGACACAGAGAAGCTAACCTCCCACTGAGGACAGCCCAGCAGCCCTGCAGGAAGGACCAGCGCAGTGGTCTGGGACCTGGCAGTGTGTAGCACTCAGAGCGCGGGGAGCTGAGCCGAGCACAGATCCCCGTAAGCCGAGGTTTTAGCCCCAGGGCAGCAGGGCCAGCAGCCCGCTGGAGGAACCCCAGAACACTAGGAGCTGTGGCAACTCCAGAATTATCAACAGCATGCTTAGGTCAAAGTAAGAGGTTAGTGTCCTATGGACTTTTGGACCACTATTTGGGGAATGTGTCGGCTCCCTCCCCTGGGGGCTAGAAGCCACTGAGGAGACACGATATTTTGTAGTTTTCAGAGGCAGCTCCAGCTCCCGGCCTGCAAATTGTAGGGAGATCCAGCGATCAGTCTTGGGGGGTAATCACTCTTGCTTTAACCTCCCTGGATCTGGATTGTGATCTAGGGAGGAAGTCGTGGGTGGGTTTACAGCTTGCCAGAAACGGAAGTTGCCCCCCACACGTTCGGGACGAAAATTCCTCTATCTGGCCTTAAAGCCATAGTGTGGCAACAAGCCCAAAAGTCAAGCAATTAAGTGGCAACATGCCAAGGCAAAGGAAACAGAAAAATGCAACCCTAGACTCCTATTTTGGGGGCATAGAGCGGGAAAAGGACTGTGAGGTCAGAAGTCCTGCTCCAAAAGCCCCAGGGGAAAACATGAGCAGGTTGTAGGCCATAGAGGACCTTAAGAAGGACTTTAAAAATCAAATAAGAGAAGTGGAGGAAAAATTGGAAAGAGAAATGAGAAGGATGCAGGAAAAGTATGAAATGAGGGTCAACAGCCTGACTGAGGAAAACAACACCTTAAAAAATAGACTAACTCAAATGGCAAAGGAGGCCCAAAAGGGCAATGAGGAGAAGAATGCCTTAAAAAGTCGAATTTGCCAGATGGAAAAAGAATCTCAAAAGTTCACTGAGGAGATTCATTCCTTCAGAGTTAGACTGGAGCAAATGGAAGCTAATGACTTTATGAGAAATCAAGATGCTGTTAAGCAGATCCAAACAAATGAAAGATTAGAAGGCAATGTGAAATATCTCATGGGAAAAACCACTGACCTGGAAAATAGATCCAGGAGAGACAATTTAAAAATTATTGGACTACCTGAAAGCCATGATCAAAGAAAGAACCTAGAAATCACCCTTCAAGAAATTCTCAAGGAAAATTGCCCTGATGTTTTAGATCCAGAGGGCAAAATAGAGGTTGAAAGAATCCACTGATCACCTCCTGAAAAATATCCCAAAAAGGAAACTCCCAGGAATATTATAGCCAGGTTCCAGAATCCCCAGATTAAGGAGAAAATACTCCAAGCAGCCAGGAAGAAACAATTTCAATATTGTGGAAACACAATCAGAATAGCCCAAGACCTGGCAGCTTCTACACTGAGGGATCGAAGGGCATGGAATATGATATTCCAGAGGGCAAAAGAACTGGGAATGAACCCAAGGGTCACCTACCCAGCAAAACTGAGTATTTTGTTTCAGGGGAAAATATGGTCATTCAGTGGAATAGAGGACTTTCAAGCATTCTTGAGGAAGAAACCAGAATTGAATAGAAAATTTGACATCCAGACACAAGAAGGAAGAGATGCCTGAGAAGGTAATCAGGGAAAAGAAATCAAAAGGAACTTATCAAAGTTGAACTATTTACATTCCTATATGGAAAAGCAATAACTGTGACTGATGATATCTTTCTCACTATGAAAATAATGGAAGAAGGGTGTGTGGTCATATGAATACATATGTGAATGTGTGTGTATATGGTTACAGTTATATATGGATAGAGGGCATAGGTTGAATTTGTTGGGAAGGGAGAATACTCAAGGGATGAAATTATGAGGTGAGAGAGGAAAGTGGCAAGAGGAGATGGGGAGAGACAGGGTAGGGTAAACTATCTCATGTAGAAGAAGCAAGGGGAAGTGGTTGCAAGGGAGGAGGAGAATAGGAAGGCAAAAAAGGCAAAACCACATTCTCATTGAATTTGGTTCAGGGAGAGAATGACATACATACTAAATGAGATATCTCAACCTGCAGCAGAATAGGGGGAAGGGGGATGAGAGGAGGGATGATGGATGGGAGGGCATCCTTGGGGGGAGGGGAGGTTAGAAGTACCCACTATAGAAGAGGGACAGGATCATGTAGGCAATGGACCAGGTGGGGGTGGGATGAGTGGGAGGGAATTATAAGCAGCCTTGTATAATATGTCTACTATGATAATGTTTTGCTTAGCCAGACATGTACAACATGTACTGAATTACTTATCTCCCAAGAGGGAATGGGTGACAAGGGAGGAAGGAAATGGATCTGAAATTCAAGGTTTTAACATTAAATGTCTCAAATATATATAAATACTATTATTAATACTCTTTTCCTTGTAATAGGGAGATAAGATGTGCAGGCATTGGGACACAAAGATTCACCTTCCTCTAATGGAAAAGTCGAAGGGGGTATGGGAGAAGGTATGGGAGAGAGCAGATTGGAGGAAGCGATATCTTGTGGGACTGCTATTCTGGGAGGTTGGGTAGGGGTATAATGGGGGGAAAATGATTGTAACTCAAAATCTGACGAAAATGAATGATTTAAAACAGAAGTTAATAAAGCATCTGTTTCAAAAAGTAGTAGTCATAATAATAAACTTTAAGATGATTCACGACAACAAAAGTGGTTCCAGAAATTGTAGAACCACATGTAATCAGGTAATGAAAGAGACATTGTGTCACCCAAATATAAAGTGTTTTTTTTTCTTAGTATAAATGTTACAATGTGTAAAATTATTTTTGGGTTTTTTTTATTTTTCTTGATCCAGAACGAAAATTAACATTCATATATTCTCTCTCTCTTTTTTTTTTTTATATTTGAAACCCTCAGCCAGAGACCTGCCACCAAGATGGCCGGGAAGTGAGAAAGGCTATTTTTTTCTTAAAAGACACATGAATATAGCTTATATGTATACACACAATGTATACTTTCTTTAAATTCACACCAAGTAATAAAAGACATAGTTACAAACTATCAACGATCATTTAATTTTATATTGGAGAAAAGAATAACAATCTGAAGTGGAGTACATTTTATAGTCTTTAGTGGGGACTTAGTATGGCATAATGTAAAGGGTTAGGAAAGACTTTTAGTGCCATCACTCCTCTCTGTGCAGTCTTCCACAAGTTATTTAGCCTCTCTTGGCTTCATTTCCATATCTATAAAATAAAGGAGAAGGCAACTAAGTGTAATAGTGGACAGTGTGCCAGGGCTAGAGTCAGGAAGACCTGAGTTCAATTCTGACCTCATACATTTGCTAGTTGTGTGACCCCAAGCAAGTTTCTTAACTCTGTTTGCATCAGTTATTTCATCTGTACAATGATCAGGAGAAAGAAGTGCTAAACCATTCTATATCATTGTCAAGAAAACACTGAATGGGTCAAGAAAACACTGAATGGGTCAAGAAGAGTCAGACCTGACTGAACAACAACAAAAGCAAGGGAAAGGAACTCAGTTTCCTTCTAATTTGCATATATATGATTAGCCAAAGAGTATTAAATTTAATCAAAACCATTTCTTTAAGATTTTCCATGGACTGGAAGATAAATATGAAATGCTTAGACATGGTGCTGAATAGAGAGCCCTTCCAACTTCGGTGTCTAATAAAATATTGTGGGGAAATATAAAATAAGCAAAAGACAAAATTTTTGCTTATGAGATAATAATGATCATGTGGTCTGAAAGAGTTCATTTCATATACATGCAAAGACATTCATTTTGATTTAACACATGTCCAAATATGTGTTAACTATATGTGTTCCTTGCCATTCAATGCTTGTCTATTTCATAAGACTAGAACCTTTCCCCTAAAGGAACAGTTAGGTAGAAAGAGCCTGAGAGAAGAATTCAAAAGGTGTGAGTGCTAGACAACAAAGAAAATGTAGGAGCAAGTGTGAATCCTTATCTAGATTCCTCCTGATTTGTATTTACAAGTATCAGGAGTCACCTTACTTTAGACTGTACATTTTAATGGACTCTAGCCCAATTAAACAAAGGAACTCCTTTTTATAAATTAGGAGAAGCCCCAGGGTTCAGCAACCAGCCAAGGCATAACTCATTCTTAGAAAAATAGGCCAACTCCAGGGTGGACCTCTATGTGGATTGTATGTACTATGCCACAAGTTTTATGTGTGGCACATCTCAAATAAAAACAAAAGGGTCTTGACTGCCTATATCACACACAGGCTCCTATTCTCACTGTAACTTTTATTCTGATACTGATATTAGAAATATAGAATGATGTAGTAGCAAGAAAGACAGTTCGGGTGTAGAGAGGACTGGGGTTCAAATTCTCTCTCTGAAAAATAGTCTGTGACCTCAGCAAGTCATTTAACCTCTAGGTTATAACAGGCACCTCTTTAAGAACAAATAATAATATATTTTTAAAAGCACAGAACAGTTGCAGGCTTCATTTCCATGGAGAAACCATTATTTTATTATGTTCATATCAGCAAACAGGCAAGGATATAACAGGCCACCTCACAATGGTCTATTGATATGAAACTTCTGTGGCAAACTACGTTAGAGATTATTGCACCATATAAGGATGGTAACTCCAAAAGAACAAAACACTCAGATTGACTCCTAATGAATTAAAACAAAAGCATTATATCATAGCATCCCCTCTCTCCCAGCTAGTACTCAGCACACATACACAAAATTTCTCATCTCATAAATACATTTGCATAAAGTATTTTTGCTAACAGTAGCTGACAGCCTTCCCAATCAAATGCTTTGTGAGAAGGTTATTGAGTCGTCTGAGACATGTTATTAGAGATCTTAATTTACTACCCTAGGCATTTTGTCGTCCCACTTATCCTGAGGTATCATCAGGTGCTTCCTCACAATTCAGGATATTCTACCAGCACAATTTTCATATTTTATTTCTCCTAAGATGCTATTGATAATGTTTAAATTCCCACTAATTTTATGGAGATAGCATTTGACTGTGATATGGAACTACCTAGTTTTCCTAACAGATAAATAACGAGAATATGAAAAATAGTAAATGTTTAACAGCCTATGAGTACTTTCTACATGTGCCATCTTGGAACTTTAGTTCAAGAAAGGACCTCAGTATCTGATATATTATCCTGCTTCATGATCTTCAAAATCTGCCTAAGACAATACAAATGGAAGCTACTCAGTTTCCTGGTAAAGCGCTGGTAGACTGTTCAGGTTTCACAGGTACACAACAATTAGGTCAGCACAACAAGAGCAACACCAATGGGCTGGCCACATTATTTGAATATAAAACATGTTTGCCAAAAAGACTTTTATGGACAGCTCACACAGGGCAAGTGTTCACATGCGGTCAGAAAAAAAGATGCAAGGACACTCTCAATGACTCTTAAGACCTTTGGAATTGATTGTGTGTCATAGGAGACACTGGCACAGGACAGCTCAGCATGGCATGCCCACATCAAAGAAGGTGCTATGCTCTATGAGCAAAGCAGAATTGAAACAGCTCAAAGGAAATGCAGGATATGAAAATTTAGAGAATCCACCCCAAATGTTTATGTAGACTATTTGTGTCTGACCTGTGGTAGAGCATTTGGAGCTCAGGAGCTCATATTGATATGATCAGCCACAGGCAGACACACTGAAACTCAACTCTGCCATAGCAATGTCATTTTGGTCATCTCCAAGAACCAAGGACAAGCAGCCAACATGTGTGGTCTATTTTAAGGCTGGTTGTTGGTGGTGGTTTTGTGATTATCATGTGTTTATGTCTAGGGTTACAAACTGTATTGTACATTTAGCCTTTAAATCTTCAAACATAGGAAAATATGCATCTTAAATAATTCAGTCACAATTCCCAGTGGCTTAGGACCATAGATTTAAAGTTAGAAGGGACTTTAAAAGTAATCTAATGTAACACAATTATTTTACATAAAAGAAACCAAGATGAAGAAAGATTAAATAGGGGCGGCTAGGTGGTGCAGTGAATAGAGCACCAGCCCTGGAGTCAGGAGGACATGAATTTAAATCCGGCCTCAGACACTTGATCACACTTACTAGCCCTGTGACCTTGGGAAAGTCACTTACCTCCAATTGCCCTGCCTTCCCCTTCCAAAAAGCAAAAAAGAAAGAAAGAAAAAAGATTAAGTGACATATGTAAGCCACATAGATAGCACAAGTTAGAGTTAAAACATGAACCCAACTGATCTGACTCCAAGTTCAGTACTCATCACATGTCTTGTCAGAACTGACTTGTCAGAACTGCTGTATGACTTAGGAAATTCATCCCTAAATTAATTCAAATGTATCTTTAAAACTAACTGTTTATAGAATGTGCTCACTAATTGCTACTATTATTATCATAAACCAAAGGGGGGGGGACATGTATATTGAAATGTGTTCGTATATTTTATATTGGAAAGAACAAATTTAAATTTAAGTGTATATTCAGTAATCTTTAGTGTACACATATAAGCACATACAAACACTCTCTATATAACTATTTCAGCAATGAATTCAATCATGTCTGTCAAGACAACAATTAGGATGTACAATTTCCTCAAATAAAAATGGGCCAGAAAATCAGACTAGAAGAATGACTGGAAAAGATATCACTTCAGAAATCTTTCTTGATTTAAGGGATATTCAAGTAAAACTCAATTGATTCTAGGGTAGTCCAAAGTGAAGGGAGGCTTTAATTAGCTTTTGCAGAATTGACATGTTTCTGTAACAGGAATAAAGCTAAGAAACTCACCAATGACTCCTTGTTCCTAGAACTCAGTTGATTCTAAGGTAGCCCAAAGTGAAGGAAGGCTTTAATTAGCTTTTGCAGGATTGTCATGTTTCTGTAACAGGAATAAAGCTAAGAAACTCACCAATGACTTCTTATTCCTATTTCCATACATGGCAGTAAATTGGAAGAAGGAGATGCCCTAAAATCTTTAAAGAGAGCTTTAGAAAATGATCCAATATGGTTTAAATAGATCTGTGTAAATTGTTCTTAAGACAAGAGAGATTGGCATTTGTGAAGGATATAAAGATGATATAGCATGGAAATTAGGATATGGTATTGCAAACTGAATGAATGGATTAATTTAAAAATCTTTATTAAATATTTACTATGTGCCAGGCATTGTACTATGAGCTAGGCATATTTTTAAATTTTTTTTTATTTTTCTTTTTATATATTTTTAAGTTTTCTTTTCTTTTTTTATTATTATTAAACAAATGTTTTATTAACTTCTGTTTTACATCATTCATTTCCGTCAGATTTTGACTTGCAATTTTTCCCCCCGTTTTTCCCCTACCCATCCTCCCAGAATAGTAGTCCCACAAGATATCTCTTCCTCCAATGTGCTCTCTCCCCTATCTTCTCCCATACCCCCTTTGACTTTTCCATTAGAGCAAGGTGAATCTCTGTGCCCCATTGCCTACACATCTTATCTCCCAATTACAAGCAAAAGAGTATTAATAATAGTATTTATATATATTTGAAACATTTAATTTTAAGACCTCGAATTTCAGATCCATTCCCTTCCTCCCTTGTCACCCATTCCCTCTTGGGAGATAAGTAATTCAGTACATGTTGTACATGTCTGGCTATGCAAAACATTATCATAGTAGACATATTATACAAGGCTGCTTATAATTCCCTCCCACTCACCCCACCCCCGACCTGGTCCATTGCCTACATGATCCTGTCCCTCTTCTATAGTGGGTACTTCTAACCTCCCCTCCCCCCAAGGATGCCCTCCCATCCATCATCCCTCCTCTCATCCCCCTTCCCCCTATTCTGCTGCAGGGTGAGATATCCCATTTAGTATGTATGTCATTCTCTCCATGAACCAAATTCAATGAAAATGTGGTTTTGCCTTTTTGCCTTCATATTCTTCCCCTCCCCTGTAGCCACTTCCCCTTGCTTCCTCTATGTGAGATAGTTTACCCTACCCTGTCTCTCCCTGTCTCCTCTTGCCACTTGCCTCTCTCAAATCATAATTTCACCTATCATCCCTTCCCAACAAATTCAACCTATGCCTTCTATCCATGTATAACTATAAACATATATACACCCATTCACATATGTATTCAAATGACCATACACCCTTCTTCCATTATTTTCATAGTGAAAAAGATTTCATCAGTTACTGTTATTGTTTTTCCATATAGGAATGTAAATAGTTCAACTTTGATAAGTTCATTTTGATTTCTTTTCCCTGATTACCTTCTCAGGCATCTCTTGCTTCTTGTGTCTGGATGTCAAATTTTCTATTCAACTCTGGTTTTTTCCTCAAGAATGCTTGAAAGTCCTCTATTCCACTGAATGACCATATTTTCCCCTGAAACAAAATACTCAGTTTTGCTGGGTAGGTGACTCTTGGGTTCATTCCCAGTTCTTTTGCCCTCTGGAATATCATATTCCATGCCCTTTGATCCCTCAGTGTAGAAGCTGCCAGGTCCTGGGCTATTCTGATTGTGTTTCCACAATATTGAAATTGTTTCTTCCTGGCTGCTTGTAGCATTTTCTCCTTGATCTGGGGATTCTGGAACCTGGCTATAATATTCCTAGGAGTTTTCTTTTTGGGATCTTTTTCAGGAGGTGATAGGTGGATTCATTCAACCTCTGTTTTGCCCTCTGGATCTAAAACATCAGGGCAATTTTCCTTGAGAATTTCTTGAAGGGTGATTTCTAGGTCCTTTCTTTGATCATGGCTTTCAGGTAGTCCAATAATTTTTAAATTGTCTCTCCTGGATCTATTTTCCAGGTCAGTGGTTTTTCCCATGAGATATTTCATATTGCCTTCTATTCTTTCATTTGTTTGGATCTGTTTAAGAGTATCTTGATTTCTCATAAAGTCATTAGCTTCCACTTGCTCCAGTCTAACTCTGAAGGAATGAATCTCCTCAGTGAGCTTTTGAGATTTTTTCCATCTGGCAAATTCAACTTTTTAAGGCATTCTTCTCCTCATTGCCCTTTTGAGCCTCCTTTGCCATTTGAATTAGTCTATTTTTTAAGGTGTTGTTTTCCTCAGTCAGGCTGTTGACCCTCATTTCATACTTTTCCTGCATCCTTCTGATTTCTCTTCCCAATTTTTCCTCCACTTCTCTTATTTGATTTTTAAAGTCCCTCTTAATGTCATCTATGGCCTGCAATCGCTCATATTTTCCTTTGGGGCTTTTGGAGCAGGACTTCTCACCTCAACAGGCCTCCTCCCGTTCTATGCTTTGATCCTCTTTGCCCCCAAAATAGGAGTCTAATCTTTCCTTTTCTTTTTGCTTTTTGGAGGGGCAGTTGGGGTTAAGTGACTTGCCCAAGGTCACACAGCTGGTAAGTGTTAAGTGTCCGAAACCAGATTTGAACTCACATCCTCCTGACTCCAGGGCCAGTGCTCTATTCACTGTGCCATGTAGCTGCCCCTAAAATTACATTTTTCTAGTGGGGGTGGAGTAAGTAATTTGGATTCAATGAGAAGGAGATATAATTTCTTGGTAATTAACCATTTTACCAATCATGCTAGTATATAATTAATAAAAAGAGTCAGTGGCACTCCCAAATGCCAAAGGCACCTCATGGAACCCACTTAACAGTTATATGCCTTTGGAAGAATGGGTGTTCCTGAGGTTGGCAATTTAATTGGTTAATAAATACTGAGAGAGGATGAATACTATAATGAGAGGTTTGCCTGTTCTAGTGTGGAACTGGAGCTATGATTTTTATCTTGTCATTTTCTTCCAAATAAACCTCATCATTGGGCAATATAGACTAAGCATCTATCTCTTCTCAGATGTGGTGCTATGGAACATAATGGGCTAGAATTCATCTTAAATTCTTTGTAAGATTTTCTTGTTGGGTGAGGCAACAACTCTACTGAGATAAGATAGTCTAGGTAGGGTAAGTTTTTGGGAAAGGTCAGAAATACCCCCGATAATTTGTTATTTAATGATTACTTATCTCAAGGAAGAGCAGCTCCTTAGGTGCTATAAGTGAATTTTCCAAAAGGTCTGTCAACCAAAAATATTTCATCTGTTATCCAGCCTTATCTGAAATGACCCCTGTAGAATTATCCCTAATGGGTTAAGGAGGTATTGATAGGATCTCTGGTTAAAATGCAAATCTGTTATCTGGGAAAGCTAGCATACCAATCTATTGGAACCCATGAATATATTAGCACAATTTAGTTCATAGTTTTGTCAAAGGGGACCATGGGATTGAAGGGACCCTCTGGGCAACAAAGAGTGAACTTAGAAAAGTAAGTAACCTCCTCTCTTCAAGGATGACTCATATGTAAAATAGGAACTTAACCCTTAATCAATAAGCATTTATTATTTACCTACTATATGCCAAGTACTGGGGATACAATTATAAGAATTGAACAGCATCTGCCCTCTAGGAGTCTAAAAGAGAATAGATACAGGCAGATAGCTATAAATATACAACCCCTCTTAATTCTAGGGCCTTTTCTCAGTTAATTACTTCATTTTGTCCTGTATATGACTTGCTCTGTATGAATTCATTTCCCTATTGTCTCTCCCCTCCCCTTCTACAATTGTTAACTTCTTGAGGTCAGATACTGTCTTTTATCTCTTTTTGAATCCCTAGTGCTTTGCACAGTGCCTGATACATGATAGGTGTTCAATAAATATTTATTGATCAATTAAACACAAAATATTAACCAAGTGGAGGGGTTATAGGAATCAGCACTAGAGAGAATCTGTGAAGGTCTAACACAGGAGGTAGCACTTATCTGAGATCTGAAGGAAGGTAGATATTCTAAGAAGTTGAGGTGGGGATGAGTATATTTCTGATATATCTGATATTCCCTGACAGGGAAATGGGAGGTATGATATCATATGTGGGGAGAAGCAAGTATGCCAATTTGACTAGATTCAGGGGTGGGGAACCTCTGGCCTTCTAGGTGTAGCCTTTTGACTGAATTAACATTTTACAGAACAAATTCTTTTATTAAGGGGATTTGTTCTGTGAAGTTTGGATTCAGTCAAAAGGTCACACTTGAGGACCTGGAGGGCCACATGTGACCTTTAGGCCTCAGGTTCCCCATCCCTGGGCTAGAACATCATACACCCATTTGTAATGAATGTAGAGATGTAGAATAGGGTAATGCTGTGAAGCTTGTTAAATACCAAGCAGAGGAATTGGAGCTTCTCAAGTAGTTTAGTGACATTGTCAAGGCTGTTCTTGGGATCTGTGTAGATAACTTGGAGAAAGGAGAGGAGAGGAGCTGCCCCTGGAATACTCTTAATAAGAGATGATGAGGACCTACATTTACTTCATAATGTTTTTGTGGGGATAAAATGAGATGATAATTTTTTTTCTAGTATGAGGCATTTCATGATATCATCAGTCACATAAAAATAAGAACAAATTTGTATACCATGTTTTGAAGTTTTCAGAATACATTCCTTGTGACCCAAAGGGCAAAGAAAGTATCCATAACAGACATAAAGAAGTTGCATCACATAACCAAAGCTGACATACATCAGATAAGTGATAGGAAAGGCAATATCAAACAAATGTATCAAGGAGACAGAAAAAGGTGAATTAGTAGGTGATGAGAGCAAGGGATAAGGAAGAGAAAATCCAGGTGCTTCACTGCTATGGAATAAATATTAAAAGAGTCATATAGATGAGGAAACAACACAGGGTGGTGGGTAGAGTGCTAGATGTGGAATCTGAAAGACTTGGGTTCAAATCCTGCTTCTGAAACTTACCAGCTATGCAACCAAAGGCAAGTCACCTAACCTTTTTCAGTCTGAGGAAACACTCCAAATTTACTCATTTACAGATGTATGCCTCAGTGATGGGAGTTTGGTGAAATTACAAGCTGTTGGCAAAAGGACAAAAAATAAAATGAGAAGGTGTAGGAGTTCAGATGTGTCCTGATGGAGGCATACCTATGCCAGTGAAATCATGACCCCAGAGCCCATTCAAAATTGAAATGAATATTTAAACAATCAAATAGCAATTATATTATAGTCGTTATTGTTACATATTGTCAATGTTAAAATGGAATATTTGATCAAATGCAATAAAATAGATCTAGTTCAGAATTCTACACCTTTGTAATTTTGAATGAGGTCAGGGTTTCAAAGAATTAGATTTCATTTCTCTTATAAGGAAAGTTTCAAATGTAGTAACCATCCACTTAAACTTCAATAATGCATAATCTTTAAATATATTAATTGACTCAGAATTTTTCAAAATATATATTTGTGCTTCAATCACTGCCTTTCATATCACTGATAGAAACACTGCTTATTTATCATTCACCTTCTCCCCTCCATTGTTTGTAATTGAAACATAAAAGATAAGAGCTTGAATAATTCAATCAGGAACCATATTGTTTTTGTAGTTACCAGTATGAATTCAAATGATGAATTTATTGTGATGCTATAATATTAGAATGCATTATTTTATTGGCCAAGACACAATACACCATGTCTCTTTTTAGGAATGAAATATTCTAAAAACAGAGATTTTTCAATCTACATTATATACTCTAGTCTAGTTAAGAAAATGTGATACCTTGTTGCCTCCAGCAAGCATGTGGGCTGTTGCTAAGGCCTTTCTATCAGATTTTTTTTTCTGTCCACTGAGAAGATTCCTAAGCCTAAACATGATCATGTCAGGTACAAAACTCATAACCCCCTAATTTAAAGGCACCTGAGTAACTGAGGATATCATTGAGAATCTTAGGCCCTTGGCTGTTAGATGTAAGCTCAGTGAGGGAGAGAAAGTTAATGTCCCCATTTTCTTTTCTGGGACTGTCTAATGGAATTACAGAGAGAAAAGCTCCATGGAATTTTCACTGATAGTCTTAAAACCTTTTCCCCTAAGAATTAGTCACCTTTCCATGAGTTTCATATAATGTGTGTTTAATAAAAATCTAGATGACTCAGCAATTTGATGCAATACATAGAGTGCTGGATTCATTCAAAGGACATGTGTTTGAAAACAGAATATTTCCTCCCTGTGTGACCTTAGACTAATCATTGAAACTCTCTGGGTCCTAATCTACTTATCTATAAAACAGGACAGAATGGAATAACCTATACAATCCCTTTCAACTCCAAATATGTCATCCCATTATCTACTTTCCTTCTTTTAACATCCCCCAAAAGAAGACCATATATATATATATATATATATATATATATATATATATATATATATATATATGTTTTACACAAGAAACAGAAACAATAAAATCAAATGAGATCAATGCACTTGTACAAAAGGAAAACTCTTAGGTGCTATCTTCGGTTTTATTATTTTATCAGATTTCACAAATATTTGCTTCCATACTAACCCAGTGGGGAAGCTATGTGTTGCAGTGGTTAGAGCAGTGGGTCTGGAATCAGGAAGACCTGAGTTCACATCCAGATTCAGACATTTACTGGCTATGCGAACTTGAGCAAATCATTTAACCATGTTTGCTTCAGTTTTCTCATCTGTAAATAAATTGTTCTCATCTTCCCATTTTGCCAGAGGAAGTCTTCACATTTTGGGGAGTAGACATCCCCCTGACTCACTGATGGGTTTAAGGTATGTCAGATATCCCTACTCTGGTTTAGCCCATCTGCCAAGATGGTTTTACCATTTCATCTTCCATGGAAGATGTATTTTGTTGGGGAACATATCTTTGATAGAAACTCTAAAATCTTATCTACCAATTTTATCTAAATGACACACACTTTTCACTAGAATTTTTTTTTTACCTATTTCTTAGTGTAGATGTAAGTTGTTCCATCAAGTGGGAACATCTATGCTCTGTCTCTGCAATATACTTTAAGATCAAACATGCATTTGTGGGACACAGAGGAAAAGAGCGTTATAAAAGGACTGTGTTGCATGGACCTGCTTTTGTTTGGGAAATGCATTTTTAACTCTCAGTAGTGCTGAGATGCATTAACTTACAGAATGAGTTAGTTGTAAGGGATCGTGAAATTTATTTAATTTTCCCTTTCACCACATGCAGGAATATTTTCTGTATCATCCCTGACAGATGGATATCTATCTTTTCCTTAAACCTTTCCAGCAAGAGGGACTTACTTCTTTGTTAAGCAACCGATTATATTGTTCCACTGCTTAAATGATTAGAAAGTGTATGTGTATACAAATATATATATATATATATATATATATATATATATATATATATGTGTGTGTGTGTGTGTGTGTGTGTGTGTGTGTGTGTATGTATACAGTATACATATACATTATGTATACATTATACGTAACATTTAATTCAGTTAAATTGAATTGAATGAAGCAAGTCTGCCTCTTTTAAAATTCCAGCCATTTGTTTTCACCTTGAAATCTAGAGATACAAAAAAAGGTTTTTCCCTCTGCCAGGTGAAAGTCCTTCAAATATTTGAAAACATCTACATTTTATTCCCCATGACTTCTTTTTAAAACATGGAACATCATTAGTTTCCTTAAGAATGATTTTCAGAGACTCATTCACTACCTTGGTCAACACTCCATGGACACTTTGTAATTTGTCAAAGCACCTGTTATATCGAAGTATGAACACAGAACTCCTGATATGATGTGAACATTATTGAGAAAATACTCTGTTGAACTAGGAACTCTATTTCTATTAATGACACATAGGATATTATTATAACTTCTATTATATTTTAGACTGTTATTGAACTTGTGACCCATTGGAATATTCAGGGATTTATCTTTTTTTTGGGGGGTGGGGGAAATAATTTTTTTCAATCAATAATCATTTATTAATTGCTTATGTGCCAAATGCTGTGTTAAGTGATGATGATAAAAAGGCAAAGGCATGATATCTGTCCTCAAAAGACCTACATTCTATAAGTAAAATCTTCTCAACTGTCATTGCTTTTGCTTTTTCAAATATATCAGACTTCTAATATTATTGGGATATAAGTTGATATACACAGGCTATGTAACATCCTAAGGTATCTAATGGTTGTGCCACATTTTGTAAAGTACATTATTTACTTGCTGAACAGCCTAAAACTTCTCCCTCTGGTGTTACAAGTTTTAAGTCTTTGAATCAATCAGCCATTAATCCCAAACAAAGTTCATTTTAAACTTGATTAAGCGAAGGTAAAACACCTTAAAAGCACAGCTTCTTAATAAGACACAATATACAGAGGTTGGCCTATTTATTGTTCTCATTAATTATCTTTTTTTTCCAATAAGGAATTGTTTTGTGTAACATACATCTTCATTTATAAGACAGAGCAGTGTGTCTATATTGTATGAAATAGCATTATTTATAGAACATGGGAGTTTTGGAGTGGGGTAGAGGGAGGAGAAACAACTATGTGACATTCTCCAGTGAGAATTATCTCTGTCATTAACAGATTTCGTGGGGGAGGATGATGATGATAATTTCCAGTCCAGAAAATGCACAGTCAAACTTCCACAAAGCTTGATCACTTACTGTCTATCACCATGCTGTGAATCTTTTGGTACCAGCCCCCAAATCACACACACACACACACACACACACACACACACACACACACACACACACACACACACTGAAATATCACACAAATGGGAATGGTTACCAGCATCTCCCAAAAGACTGCCTTGTGAGGTAAAATAAAGAAAGCCTTAAACTTCACAATTGCCAATAATGAGCAATCATTACTCAAATTACACCAAGCGCTGATTAGGTTTAAAGTAATGAAGAAAACAACACAATCAATCATCATCAACCCAAAGGAAGTCAATCTGTTGGAAAGATGCTGCAGGTTCTTAGTGCAGGGCTCCATCTACAGGGTTCTGGAGAAGAGGAAAAACAGGCTGATCTGAATGGTGTTCTAAACTGTACTTTTCCCTCCCTTCCCCCATGGCCCATGCCATTATTCTCCCACTCCCCCTTCCCCAAATATGACAGAGAAGGAGAAAGTACTGAATTCCAAATCTCTATTATAAAGAGGAATCTTTAAAAATGAACAGATTCTAGAGAAGCACACCATAAATTGTGAAGTTGTCACATTCGCAATCAGTTAAAAAACCACAAGTGTTAAAGCCCAGAACATCTATCAAATTGTAGAAATATAATGAAAGCACCCACTGTGCTCATAGCCTCAATCAGAACTGAGGCTTTTAATGCCATTCACTTCCATAGTCTCAGTCACAGGAAGAAGTGAGGGAATCACTGACTGCAGTAGCAGTGACCCATTTTCATGTCTTCAGATACATCAAAGACAATTTTATAAATGAACCCTAAGTTTTATTTATAAAGACCTGTTCAATTTTCCTCTTTCTGTTTTTGTTTTCTGTGAAATTTTGATGAGATTAAAAATTCAGGAAATATTAACTGAGAAATTTAAATGATTCACTTTTTAAAAATCCTCTTGTTCATATCCATGATGTTATCAAGGATTTATAAATCATCAATATATATGAATGCATGTTTGCATGCATGCATACACACATGCACACACGTGAATACACATGTGTATAAATGCTTTGTATTGCAAATGTGCATGCATGCACCGTTGCAGAAATGTACATGTGCATATATGTATGCACATATATAAAAAGGTTGTGCCATGGCTTCTACATTCAAATAAACATGTGTATACACATATATTCTATAGGGGCATGCATACACACACACACATATATATATACATACACATAAAATGTGTATGTATATATATATGTATGCACACAAATATATATATAGATACACACACATATATACACACATATATTTAATACTGCATTATACACTTGCATATAGCAGTATGGTATGGTATATAAATTGCTGGCCTTGAATTCAGAACACCAAGCCCAATTCCTACTTCTGACACTTCTTCACTATATGTCTCTGAGAAAACTCTAACTTCTTAGTGCCCCAGCAAAAATATAAGGAAGGTGAGTAGCTGATAATTAGAGTGATTAAATTCCCTGCACTAGTGAAATCATACATCCTGACCTATATATCATAAACATCCATATAGAACACTATTTGCTTAAGTATTTGAAAAGAAATTTTAAAGGCTCACCAAATGGTTAAAAGAAATATAACAGAAAATATTCAAAATAAGCCATGATTACCTCATTTATGCACATACATTTTGTGATAAAGAAGCAATGATTGTCAATTACTAATTTTTAATACAGCAAGTTGAATTAGTCATAGGTTATAGAACAGTTCACTATTCAATCGCTTAACTTAGAAAAGTCTTGCATATGCATGTGTACATATACACTGAAATACATGGGTTAGCTGAATTCATACTTAAAATGCATTTTTTAAAGTGTACCTGCCATTGATAGATACAGACTTAAAGTATTGTCACTGTCCTTATGCATTGTCTAAGGCCTATTAAGCAGGAAACACAGGAAATATATTTTCAGCTTTTCTCCAACATGATGTTGGTAAGAGTAACCCCATACAGTGCAGTAGTTTCTGGGGAAAAGAATCAACTGTAAACTGTTCTTGAAAATTTTTTTTAATATGTTCTAAAACTTTTAATGGTAAGGATGCTAATAATAAAAATAAAATACTATGCTTTTTGAAAGGCACTATACACAAATGACAGGACAGGTATTTTTGAAAGTTTTCACATTATCCCTGCTTAAAATGTATTTGGACTGTCCATCCTTGACAACAATAATAAATTATTTCCATGGTAACATGGGGAAGGAACCAAAGAGATGTCATATCAGCACAGCAGCACAGGTAACAATAGTGACTACAAAGGAAATAACTTGTCAGTGTAAGGTAACGGCACTCGGTTGTTAACATATTAAAACTAAAATCTATTAGTTGTGACTGATTGTTATCATAACCATTAGAAAAAAGTTGTCAGGATGGAGACAAAAATAATGATTCCAGCAAATTGAAAAATAATAATAGTGTGGGGTGGGGGTGGGGGGTTGGAATACACTTTTACAGGATCTGTGCCTGGGAACTAGAAACTGGTTTTGAGTCCAAACAGAAACTGATGGTATAGCCTAGTCCAATTCTTTGCACTATGTCAAAACAAAGAAAGAATCTATGTTTATAAAGTTAGTTGTCATATAGATTTCATTTCAATTTAATATATGTAATGTTATAAGTAAGATAATGATGCATTTTCAGTGTGCTATCCATTGTGCAAACTGTTATTTTTATTTTTTCTTCGTAAATATATTTTGGCTCTTTATTATAAGATGTTTGAATATTTGATTGGTTAAATTCTAGACTCCTTTGTGTTACTTTATTAACTACATGTATGTTTCTGGAATAAACAATGCATAGCTTCATTATTCTGAATTCCATAGATGAATAAACTTTTACATATTCTCCTAAAGCTACAGGTAAAAATAATTTTGCCAATTATGATATCACTTTCCAGAGGTCATGACCCTTTGTGAGGAAAGGAATAGCCTCAACTTCAGAATTGGATGGACCCTAAGTGAGAATCCTGATTCTACAAAATAATTCTCTTTATAATCAATAAAATATATTTCTAGAAAAGGATAGAGCTTTAGGCAACTGGTATGGAATCTATATAAGGGCCCATTATAAATACTATATGCCCCTGAAGTATTGAAAAGTTCATTGATTTCTAAGAATATATGATGCAAATTTCTTTTGTGACTTAACTGTACATTAATTAATTTTGCTAATTAGAGAAAATCACCAAAGAAATGATCTTCAAAAAATAAAATTAAATTGAAACAGACAGTTATCTAGGGTTAAAGATGTGTCTGGGCCTATTAAATTGACTATTTTGACTGACATTCAAAGGCCATTCAGTTAAATGGTTGGTTTATTAATTTTTCCAAAATGATCATAGCCTACTGTAAATCAACTAAGCTACTTGTCTCGAATATCATGCTAAGGTTACCTACTGAAAATACATGACTTATTGTAGACAACATGGTATAGCTCTTGAGTCAGTTGAACTTTGTTCAAATGCCACCCTCTGATGATTACTATCCAGTGTACCTTGGGCCAGTCACTTAATGTCTTTGGGCTTCTATTTCTTCCTCTCTAGAATGATGTGATTAGACTATAAGGCCTTCAATGCCTCTTCTAAGTCTAAATCTCTAATCTCAAATAATTTTTAAAAATCCTTTTACTTTTTTGGATTATACTGACCATTAACGTAAATACTCACTAGAAGTAAAAGCTTTTTCTAAATTTCATCAATCCTATTGTGGAGGCTTTCCTGAAATATTAGCACCATCCCCTTCTTGAAATTGCTTCTATTTTCTTCCCACAATATATGTTCTATCTTTGTGTAGAATGTCATCTAAGATCTTCCTCTTTATTTTTATTTCTGTATGCCCAACACCTAGAAATTTGCTTTGTATATGACAAATGTTTAATAAATACTCAATAAATTAATAAATATTTAATAAATATTCTATAAATTGGCCCCTTAAAATCTCCATTTTAGAATTGGTAGGTGGGAGTAATGTTTAGATTCACTTAACAATTTATTAAATCATGATGAATGGTCCAAAACAATAAACAGAGCAGGAAAGAGAAATCTAGAAATCTATCACTCAAAAGACTGATGACTCTTTTAAGGAAGCATCCTTTGTAAAACACCTCTCAAGTCTCTGCCTCAAACCATTTTTCCCCAGTGATTTGACTCAGCTTTCTATTGATGCTCCAAGAAGTGATAGGAGTATATTAGTAGCACTAGACGTGCTATGCAATTTTCCTATCTATAACAATTGTATCAATATGAGGTAATAAATATAATTTAGCAGACTGAATTGAGAGCTGACCAGTAAAGCTGCTTAACTAGCAAAAGCTTCAAACACAGAAAGGGTGCATGTGGGGGTGGTGGGAAGGGAGGATAAATCACTTTCATTTAACAGCAGTAGGAAGTAAAATTACATCTGTCACATGCCACATAGGCTTGAATTTTATAAAGCCATTTTCTGAAATACTTAAAAAATTAAGAGTAAGAAAATAATAAGATAACAATAATAACTTAAAACAAGGAAGATAAAATACTAACATTAATATATGTTTTTCTAACTAGCTCTATTTCAGTTATTATCAACTATTTGCAATTTAAAGGAAAAGCTCAATGAAATGCTACATATGATGGGTTCTAAAAAAGTAACTCTTGCTCTGTTATTCCACTGTGGGCAGCAACATAAGCAAGTGCCTAGGGTCACCCAATTCTTTTATTTTTTATTGATCATACACCAAATTTATTTTTTGTTTGGATAATAGATGCCAAATTACCACTTTTCTTTTGGCAACTCATAAAAAGAACCAGTTTGGGTTTTGGGGGTGAGAAGAACACTGTTTCCCTAGCCAGATCAAGAAATGTTGCATAATCCACTCTGGACAGCTTCTTGCCTTCAATCTTGACTGTTGTTTTACCTCTTGCATTAAAACAAGGACCACACCCTGAGGAACTTAACCCTCTCAGTTCCTGATTGGTGAATGTATCACATGGTCCACTTCCCAGAAATGTTGCATATTATATACCAGTTATCTTCTTGCCATATGCCCTGGCCCCTTGATTTCTAGCCCAAGAACAATAATTAAATATTTACTGTCATTACTACTAGAAAGAACATAACAATCAGAGTTCATATCAATATCAATAAGATAACATATCAATAAGACTTCTGAACCAAAATACCCTGTCCTGGCCACCATTTCCCTTTATGTTTTGTTTTCCATATTAAAATGGAAGTTCCTGGAAGGCAAGAACTGACCCTCTTTTTTTTAAAATGTGTGCTTTGAACAGCTCTTGGCACATAATAAGTACTTCTTTCCTTCCTTCCTTCCTTCCTTCCTTCCTTCCTTCCTTCCTTCCTTCCTTCCTTCCTTCCTTCCTTCCTTCCTTCCTTCCTTCCTTTCCCCTTTCATTTGGCTACCATTCAATCAATGGTGACTTATCTTTTTTTTTCCTATAGAGGTCTACACCATTTTTCTCTATAGATTGTCCTCGTTATTATAATCTTGTGATGTAAGTCAGCTTTTTCTTTCATAGGAAGAAAGTGTCCCATATTGCCACTGGAAAATAAGAAAGTCCTTTCAATGACCCTAAGCTTCTTCCTGAAACAAAGGTCCATGTTTTTATACCAATATTCTTATAGAGGTGCTTGTATGAGTGTAAGTCTTAGAAAGTCTTAGTAAGTCTTAGAAAGTGTCTAAAGATCTGAATTTAAGGGTCACTCAAAAGGTAATAGAAAGGTTTACTAATGGAAATGATAAGACTACAACAAATTATAAACAAGGTTATATAAAATAATATAAAGGATGTCAACATAGAAACGGGGTTGGGGGTAACATCCACAGGGTAACATCCAGGAATAACTAATGAAAAATCCCGTCCAATATTGGTCCTTTCCACATATCAGGAGCACTTGAGGATGATTCCCAAAATATGGTGAACTCTCTATGATTAATTTTATGGGAGGGCATATTAAGGTAGGATCATAGATTCAGTAACTGAAGGGAAAGAGAAGCTGTCTCAATCAATTCCTTCATTTTGCATTTGAGGAAATGGGCACTAGGGAAATAAAGTACCCTACCAAATTTCACTGAGGACTTTGGGATCCAGTAGTTCAGGAATGCAGTCGGCCTTTGACCCAAATGTTAGAAGCAGCTAAATGGCAGTGGCAGTGCAGCCACCACCACACGGGAGCTTCAGTTCCTTGTCTACAGATTATAGGGGGACAAAGTGACCAGTCTGCAGGGTAATCACTCTTGATTTAACCTGCTTGGACCTGGATTGGAGTCTAAGGTGGAGGTCCTGGTTGTGTGACCAGCTTGCCAGAGAGTGTGGAGGCTTCAGAGAGAGCACCCAACTAATAACTTTGGCAGCTGAGAAAACCCCAGCAATTTGGGACGAAATTCCCTTCTCTGGTAGCAGAACCCTACTGTGGCAAAAAGCCCAAAAGTCAAGTAATTGAGTGGCAACATGAGCAAACAAGGGAAAGCAAAGCAAACAAAGCAACCCAACTTTACACTCCTATTTGCGGGACAAAAAGGATCAAAGCATGGAATAGGAGGAAGACAGCAAAGTCAGAAGTCCTGCACCAAAAGCTTCTAAGAAAAGTAAGAGCTGGTTACTATAGGCCATAGAGGAGTTTTAAAAGGATTTTGAAAATAAAATAAGAGAAGTGAAGGAAAAATTGGGAAGAGAAATGAGAAGGATGCAGGAAAATTATGAAATGAGAGTCAACAACCCGAGTTAAGAAAATGACACTTTAAAAATAGACTAAATAAAATGGCAAAAGAGGCTCAAAAAGCCAATGAGGAGAAGAATGCCTTAAAAAGTCGAATTTGCCAGATGGAAAAAGAATCTCAAAAACTCACTGAAGGGAATCATTCCTTCAGAATTACACTGGAGCAAATGGAAGCTAGTGACTTTATGAGAAATCAAGATACTATTAAACAGATACAAACAAATGAAAAAATAGAAGGTAAGGTGAAATATCTCATTGGAAAAACCATGGACCTGGAAAATAGATACAGGAGAGATAATTTAAAATTATTGGACTACCTGAAAGCCATGATCAAAAAAAGAGTCTAGAGATCATCCATCAAGAAATTCTCAAGGAAAATTGTCCTGATGTTTTAGAACCAGAGGGCAAAATAGAGGTTTAAAGAATCCAACAATCACCTCCTGAAAAAAGATCCCCCCAAAAAACTCCAAGGAATATTATAGCCAGGTTCCAGAATTCCAAGATCAAGGAGAAAATATTACAAGCAGCCAGGAAGAAACAATTTGAATACCATGGAAACACAATCAGGATAACAAAGGAACTGGTAGCTTCTACACTGAGGGACTGAAGGGCTTTGAATATGATATTCCACAGGTCAAAGGAGCTGGGATTTAAATGAAAAATCACTTACCCAGCAAAACTGAGTATCATGTTTCAGGGGAAAATATGGTCATTCAGTGGAATAGAGGACTTCCAAACATTCTTGATGAAAATACCAGAGTTGAATAGAAAATTTGACATTTAGATACAAGAAGCAAGAGAAGCATGAGAAGGTAAACAGGGAAAAGAAATCATAAGGAACTTATCAAGGTTGAACTATTTAAATCCCTACATGGAAAAACAATCATTGTAACTTATGAAACTTTTCTTGGTATGAGAAGAGTTGAAGGGAATAGAAATGTGAGTGTGTGTGTGTATGTGTGTGTATACACATATACATACATACATATATATGTCTATATAGGAGGATATATGGGTGTATGAATACATATGTGAATGTTTATATATATATATATATGTGTGTGTGTGTGTGTGTGTGTGTGTGTGTGTGTGTGTACAGGTATACATAGATAGAGGGCACAGGACCAATTTAATAGGAAGGGATGATACTTTAAAAAGGTGAAATTAAGAGGTGAGAGAAGAATATAATGAGAGGAGATGGGGAGAGACAAAATGGGATAAACTATCTCATATAGAAGATGCAAGGGAAAATGGTTACAATGGACGGGAAGAACATGAAGGTAAAAGGTAATGAATCAACCTTATTCTCATTGAATTTGGCTTAGGGAGGGAATGACATACACACTAAATAGGGTATCTCACCCAACAGGAGAGTAGTGGGGAAGGATATGAGAGGGGGGATGATGGAAGGGAGGGCAGGCTGGAGGAGGGAACTTGGAAGCACCCACTTTTGAAAAGGGACAAGATCAAAGTAGAGAATAATACAAGTGGGAGGTGGGATAGGAGGGAGGGAAATATAGTCAGTCTTTTGCAATATATCCACTATGAAAATATTTTGCGTAGATACACATGTACGACCTATATTGAATTGCTTATCTTCCCAGTAAAGGTGGGTGACACGGGAAGAAGGGAATGAATCTGGAATCCAAAGCTTTAAAATAAAATGTGTGTGTGCATATATATATATATATATATATATATATATATATATATATATATACACACATATATATGTATATATATACATATATATGCTCACACACATACATACATATGCTATTATTAACATTATTTTACATGCAACTGGGAAATAAAATATGCAGGCACTGGGGCCTGTATATATAATATATATATATATATATATATATATATATATATATATATATATATATATATCTTGAAAGTCAGAGAGGGTATGGGAGAAGATATGGGAGACAGCAGATTGGAGGAGGGGACATCCAGTGGTATCACTATTTTGGAGTGGCACATAGGGGGAAAAATGGGGAGAAAATTTGTAACTCAAAATCTTGTGGAAATGAATGATATAAACTAGAAGTTAATACAGCATTTGATAAAAAAAAATAAAAGGACCAAAAGGGAAGAGTCAAAATGCAGCAGCAGCAGCAGGATCTGAGGAAAGTGGATGTCGCAGTGCTTGTTGATTGAGTGATACCAGAGGTCTCCAGGTTAGTTTTGTAGCAGTCTGTGTTTCTGCTCCATGTGATGCCCCAGATCCTAAATTCCTCCTCCAATATGGCAGTGATGCCAAAACTTCAGTGTCTGCAAAGACATTCACAATGTCCTGTGGGCAGGCAGTCACACCCAAGGCAGTGCCCAGACCACAGCAGCTGCTTAATAAATTCTTATTTACTCAAAAAAAATAAAAAATATAGGAAGTAATGATTTATTTTTTTCTTTCTAGCTCCATAGGCTCACACTTTACCTTATATATTATACATATTTAAGAAATACCTGTTGACCCACTGTTAGGGATATAGCCGTATAAGTCAAACAGAAAGATCATTTATCCAGCAACATAGTGATTTCATTATGTTTTGCAAAGACCTAGATACAAATTAGATGTCCCACTTGTGGAAGGATTCAACAAAGTATGATACACAAATTAAAATAAAAATTACTTGACATATGAAATAATGCATATAAAGAATTCAGAGAGTCATTGAAAGAATTTTGAACTATGTAGAGTGCTATCAAAAGAGCTAGGAAATATATACAATGATAACATACATACATGCATATATGCACACAGAAGGAAACAGAACATTGTGTAACACGCTGTGGAGCTCAATGTATTGGTTAGTTTTGCTGAACTTCATTTTTAACATTTCTTTTAAAAACATTGTCACAAATGATGACTTACTGAATGGGGGATAACACAAAGAAATGAATATAGGGGAAATTGTTTAAATCTATTAAAAATCTAAAACAAAGTTATATGAATTGAATTAATTTGATATATATGGATGCTCTCTTCTTCAGTAGCTCTTTTCATAGTCAAATATGATACCACTTCCCTGATGTATATATTACCATTCTAGGAGTTTAGTTGGCAGCAATCAGGTCAAGATTATCAGTTTGGGGGCGGAGCCAAGATGGCGGAGTAGAAACAGCATTTCCAATGTGCTCTGACCCACACAAATTTCAAACAATGTGAAAGGGAGCTCCAAACAACTTCTGGAGCCACAGCACCCACAGAACAGCACAAAGAAGCTAACCTCCTCCTGAGGACAGCCCAGCAGCCCTGCAGGGAGCCGCCAGCGCGGCGCTCTGAGAGCAGGCAGCACAGCACGTGGGAACTGACAGCGCAGCCCACAGAGCCGAGCCCAGGTCCGCGGTTTTAGCCCCAGGGCAGCCAGACCTTCAGCCGGCTGGAGGGACCCCAGAACACCAGCAATTGTGGCGATTCCAGAATTATCAGGACAGATATGCCTAGGACAAAGTGAGAGGTTAGTGCCCTATGGACTTTGGGACCAGTATTTGGGGAACACATGGCTTCGTCCCCTGGGGGCAAAAAGCTGCTGAAGAAACAGCTGCACAGAAGCCATTTTGCAGCGTCAGTAGTGGCTCTAGCTCCTGGTCTGCGAACAGTAGGTAGATCCAGCAATCAGTCTGGGGGTTAATCACTTTTGCTTTAAACTGCCTGGATCTGGATTGTGGTCTGGGGGGGAAGTTTGGGGTGGGTATCCAACTTGCCAGAGTGGGTGGATGCTTTACAGAGGCCACCCAACTGGAGGGAGTTGTGAAGACCACACGTTTGGGCGGAAACTCCCCTGTCTGGTGGCAGAGTCCCACTGTGGCAACAAGCCCAAAAATCAAGTAATTAAGTGGCAATATGCCTAGGCAAATGAAACAAAATATACAGAAAAGTTCAACATTGGACTCCTACTTTAGGGGCAAAGAGGCTCAAAGCATGGAGGAGGACTGAGAGGTCAGAACTCCTGCACCAAAAGCCCCAAATGAAAATACAAGCTGGCTACAGGCCATAGAGGACCTTAAGAAGCAGATAAGAGAAGTGGGGGAAAATTTGGGAAGAGAAATGAAAAAGATGCAAGAAAAGTATGAAATGACAGTCAACAGCCTGACTGAGGAAAATAACACCTTAAAAAATAGACTAACTCAAATGGCAAATGAGGCTCAGAAAGGCAATGAGGAGAAGAATGCCTTAAAAAGTCGAATTTGCCAGATGGAAAAAGAATCTCAAAGCTCACTGAGGAGATTCATTCCTTCAGAGTTAGACTGGAGCAAATGGAAGCTAGTGACTTTATGAGAAATCAAGATGCTGTTAAGCAGATCCAAACAAATGAAAGATTAGAAGGCAATGTGAAATATCTCATGGGAAAAACCACTGACCTGCAAAATAGATCCAGGAGAGATAATTTAAAAATTATTGGACTACCTGAAAGCCATGATCAAAGAAAGAACCTAGAAATCACCCTTCAAGAAATTCTCAAGGAAAATTGCCCTGATGTTTTAGACCCAGACGGCAAAATAGAGGTTGAAAGAATCCACAGATCACCTCCTGAAAAAGATCCCAAAAAGAAAACTCCCAGGAATATTATAGCCAGGTTCCAGAATCCCCAGATCAAGGAGAAATACTACAAGCAGCCAGGAAGAAACAATTTCAATATTGTGGAAACACAATCAGAATAGCCCAGGACCTGGCAGCTTCTACACTGAGGGATCGAAGGGCATGGAATATGATATTCCAGAGGGCAAAAGAGCTGGGAATGAACCCAAGGGTCACCTACCCAGCAAAACTGAGTATTTTGTTTCAGGGGAAAATATGGTCATTCAGTGGAATAGAGGACTTTCAAGCATTCTTGATGAAAAACCAGAGTTGAATAGAAAATTTGACATTCAGACACAAGAAGCAAGAGATGCTTGAGAAGGTAATCAAGGAAAAGAAATCAAAAGGAACTTATCAAAGTTGGACTATTTACAGTCCTACATGGAAAACAATAACTGTGTTTGATGAAACCTTTCTCATTATGAAAATAATTGAAGAAGGGTACATGGCATATGTTCACAGGTATACATGGATAGAGGGCACAGGTTGAATTTGATGGGAAGGGATGATTTTTTTTTTGGAGGGCAATTGGGTTGGGTGACTTGCCCAGGTTCATGTGGCTGGGTTTTTGTTTGTGTGTTGGGTGTCTGGGGCTGGATCCGAGCTCGGGTCCTTCTGGCTCCGGGGCTGGCTCTCTGCTCACTGCGCCACCTAGCCGCCCCAAGGAAGGGATGATTCTTAAGGGGTGAAGTCAAGAGGTGAGAGAGGAAAGTGGCAAGAGGAGATGGAGAGAGACAGTGTAGGGCAAACTATCTCATGTAGAAGAGGCAAGGGGAAGTAGTTGCAGGGGAGGAGAAGAACAGGAAGGCAAAAAGACAAAAGCATATTCTCATTGAAGTTGGTTCAAGGAGAGAATCACATACATACTAAATGGAATATCTTACCCTCACTCACTCTCCTTAATAGGGGAAAGGGGGATGAGAGGGGGGATGATGGAGGGGAGGGCATTCTGGGGAGAGGGGAAGTTAGAAGTACCCACTAGCAAAGAGGGACAGGATCAAAGTAGGGAATGGACCAGGTGGGAGGTTAGACAGCTGGGAGGGAAATATAAGCAGTCTTTTACAATATATCTACTATGGTAATGTTTTGCATAGATATACATGTACAACACATACTGAATTGCTTATCTTCTCAGAGGGATTGGGTGACAAGGGAGAAAGGGAATGGATCTGAAAATTGAAGTTTTAAAATTAAATGTTTCATAAGATGTCCAGGCAGTGGGGCTCAGAGATTCACCTTGCCCTAATGGCAAAGTCGAAGGGAGTATGGGAGAAGATATGGGAGAGAGCAGATTGGATGAGGGGATATCTAGTGGGACTGCTATCCTGGGAGGGTGGGTAGGGAAAAAATGGGGGAAAAATGTAACTCATAATCTGGTGGAAATGAATGATGTAAACCAGAAGTTAATAAAGCATTTGTTTAATTAATTAAAAAAAAGATTATCAGTTTGATATTTGTAGTAGCATTTTTCTTCTCCTGGAAAAATATAACTGACATTCCTAACATCAGCCAGGAATCTCACAAATTATTTGGTCGCCATGGACAAAATATGACATTGACATGACACAATGAAATGATTAATTCTGACGATGGGGCCTTCCCTTTAAATATCACTCAAAGGAGACACAAATTTAGGTGTAATTATGTCAGCTCTTCTGCTTTCTTCCATTTCTTCAGGATTTGGCAGAAGCATAATAAATAAAGAACTTCTGTGTTCACCTGTCTGTTGTCAATTAATGATGCCTCATTAAGCAAATCACTTGGAACGCTGATGAGGTTTTATCTAACACAGAGGCCAGGTCAATCAATTGTCCTCAGACCTGTGGGTCTTCAGTGGATAGTGAAAGGTTAGTCCAGTTCTTAGAGGCCTCTATCATGTCAGCAAAAATTAGCAAGAAGTTGGCTAAGTTGTCAATAGAGCACAGAGACAATTAGTTAATGATTAGAAAGCCAGCATTTGGGGAATTGATAAGAGAATGAGTCCTCTTGGATAAATTTGCATATTTTAAAATATTTATTTATTTTTGGTTAAATAATATTTTTCCAATACATGTGAAGATTATTTTAAACATTCATTTTCATAAAATTTTGTTTCAAATATTTTCTCCTTCCCTCCCATTCCTCCTCCCCAAGATGGCAAGTAATCTGTTATAGATTACACATTTGCAATCATGTAAACATATTTCCACATTAGTCATGCTGTGAAAGAAGAAACAGAACAAAGGGGAAAGCCACATATGTGCATGCATGCGCACATGCACACACAAAGTGAAAATATATGGTTCAATCTTCATAGTTCTTTCTCCATATGTGTATAGTATTGTCCATCATGAACCTTTTAGAATTGTCCATATGTGTATAGTATTGTCCATCATGAACCTTTTAGAATTGTCCATATGTGTATAGTATTGTCCATCATGAACCTTTTAGAATTGTGCTGAGAAGAGCTAAGTCAAGCATAGCTGATGATTTTACAATGTTGCTATTACTATGTACAATGTTCTGCTAGTTATGCTCACTTCACTCAGCATCAGTTGATCTAAGTCTAGATTTTTCCTGAAATCCACTGACTCATCAATTCTTATAGCATAATAGGATTCCATTACATTTATATACCACAATTTGTTCAGTCATTCCTCAATTGATGAGCATTCCCTCAATTTTCAATTCTTTGACACCACAAAAAGAACTGCTGTAAATATTTTACATGTAGATGTGCACATATTTTTAAAAATTAACATCGTAGGTTATTTTTAAGTACACAAGAGAAAAAATAAGATAAACATAAAATGAAATGACATGAAAACAAAGTGAAAGGAAGAGTCTTGCCAAATTAAAAATCAAAGTTCAATTTTGAGGTTTGTACAATTTACAGGGATATTGGTCAAATATGTGTAATTTTGAAGTGGTATTTCTGTCTCTAACTTCATGACACAAATATAGTTTTCTTATGGGAGATGCCACCCAAAATGAAATGAAAATATCCTGAATGTTTCAAATAGAATTCAAAGTAGGGAGAAACAAAATATTTCAGGGATTTTAGATCAGGTATATTATAAATCAAAGTTAGAACAAGAATGTTTATGTAAAGTATCAACTTACTGGGTGAGCTGTACATTCTAGTTTCCTTCTTCAACTAATAGAAGCCTCCTTGGCATAATAGTGACAAAGATATTTTGGATGTGACTACAAAAATTAATACATGTGTCCCAATTAACAGCAAGAACTCAGCTTGAGTTTAGTTTGCTTAATTCTGAGGCAATGGTGAGAAGCAAGAGAATAAAGTAAGCTTCTTTCATTGGCTAGTAGTATTGGACTTGGAATCAAGATGAGCTGGCTTGAAATTATGCTTCTAATACCTCTGTGTTGCATGACCATGAGTCATGCACATAAGATCTCTAAAACTTACTAAGTGATGGATGGCTTGCTTATTTACTTCACTCCACTTTAAACTCACAAATCCTTGATACATTAACAGGAAATATAGAGTAAAGATATTGTCACTGGCCTTGTAAAAAAGATACCTTGCTTTATATGTCAGCTTAATAATTGTTAGGTATACAACCTTAGACAAGTAGGTAGTTTAACTTCTCTGAGCCTCAGTTTCTTCACTTGTAAATAATGATGACTTGCAATCCTTTACAAAACTTATAGGACTTAGACTAAGTTATGAAACCATAAGATACTATGCATACATGTATACATATATATTTATATGTGTGTATGTCTATAAATCCTATATTAATAATCTAAGATTATTTCATGTTATTATAAGAAAAACCTTTTGTAAACTAGAAAGTGTTATATACATGCAAGTTATTGTTTATTTAAAATACTACTATATTGCAACCTAAAAAATTACAATAATTCTATATAATTACAGCAACACTTTGGGTTATTTTTTTTCTGGTTGTGTTGAAATCACTTGAACCTGGTATTATAATTCAAATCCCAGGATGGGCAAAGAAAAAACTTACTAAATTAGAGTATAGTGATGTGGCTATAACCAAGGAGTTTCAGATGTTAGAAAATGATCAGGTCTCTATATCATCAAAGTAACTTCTTCTTTGGGCAAAATAGATGAAATAAACCTCTAGAGAGGTTTTAAATTATAAAATAAATTAAACCTCAAGAGATATATGTGGGAGCACTTTGGTGGGTACAGTAAAAAAGAATCCTGGACATAAAGTCAGAGCAATTGGGTTCAAGTCTTGACTCCTTTCTATTAACTGTGAGACATTTCATGAAGTTAAGATGAATATTTGTTTAGTAATCTGTAAGACGAGATCATTGTACTATAGAACCTCCATGTTACTTTCTAGCTCTAAAACAGGCATTACATGACCAATTATGCAGATTTTTCCAAATATCCATATTGGTTAGGTAGGTTTAAGAATCTAAAATTCTGTTGGATAAATCTATCCACTTATCCAATAGAATCTCAGAGCATATTAGAATTATCTAGACTTTGCTACTTGACTTTTAAAGGCCTTCAGAGTCTAGGTCTCAAATGTAAAACACAAGTGATTCTGGTTGGGGGTGGTGGTGGTAGTTATCTAAAGGAAATGGTGTTGATATTCACTGACCAATATGTTTTTTTTTAATCATGCACTGAAGTTGGAAGAAAAGGCAATTAACAGATGAATGTGAAAGGTTAGAACAATAGTTTGAGAAAGGATCAGGGATGCAAAAGTTCAAAATGATTAAAAATGATTTTTGTATACTTAATTAGATTTGCAAGGGGAAAATCAGAGAAAGAACAAGATAGATGGGTCCTATGGATGAAATAATAACATAAGACAATAGAAAGAAGGCATATATATCCAACTCTTATTTTGTTTCAATTTTCACTACCAAATACCTTCAGAATTATGGGTTTGGAACAAAAGTGGTTGCTTGGGGAGGGTAAAACCCAAAATTATTAAGGAAAATTAAGAAAGCACTTAGCTTATCTCAATGAGACTTTAAAAGGCCCGTAACAAAATATATCCCAAGAAAAATCAAAATTATGT
Organism: Gymnobelideus leadbeateri; assembly: GCA_011680675.1. NCBI lineage: Eukaryota > Metazoa > Chordata > Mammalia > Diprotodontia > Petauridae > Gymnobelideus > Gymnobelideus leadbeateri. Next base: position 95,120 of record WOXC01004253.1, on the reverse strand, counting down.
CCTTGGTCAATATTTTTCAGTGACCTTTGAAAATTATAGGGAATGGCAAAGATTCCACAATACTGTTGGTATTCACAGAATAAATTATTTTTCAACATTTTATCAATTATATATCAATATAGCTCGCATGTGTCCCCTTCTTTCCACTCACAAAGTGTAATAGCAATCAAATAAGTAAACACCTTGTTTTAGTTCATGATTGTATCAAGTATTATATAAAGTATTGTGAATCCCACAAATTCTGAACCCTAGAACTTGTGAAAGAGAGGAGTTAATGACCATATATAAGGAGAGGCCCAAGCTGGAGAAAGCAGAACTGAAAGGGGAGCTCTTGTGGTGAAGGAGAAAATGTGTACTTTGTCTTCCCAGGAACAGGAACTGTGAAAGACCTGAGGAGGACTGGACAGTGTGAGATTCAATATGGAACAGGAACTGGACAAGGAACTAGATGAAGAACAGGAGAAGGAGCTGGACAAGGAACTCGGAGCTGCCTGCCTTTAAATCCAGGTGACATTTGGATAGATTCAGGCAGGTGCTGGGACTATGGAAGAGGAACCACAGAATCTGAAAGCCAGTCTCAAATCAAGATGAAAAGATCTCTTCTTGGGTACCTGATGCTGACTGAGAAGATTATAATTTACTGTGACCTAGGGGTGGAGAACTGTGACCTTTGTACTTTGTGTCCATTAAGGAGACAAGCCTCCTTAAGGATGATTGAATTAAAGACTTACTAAATGATTGAATTACTAAATGATTGTACTTTGTTTAAAACTATGTGACCACTTTGGTGAAAACCATGTGGTCTTTTTAGTGATAAGTCGTTATGTCATAACATTGTGAATGCTGTACTTTGATTTCTGTGAATGTTTTGCCTTAAATTACTGTTGAATAAATAGAGAGTTCCCTATGCTAGGTAATTAGAACCTTGAAGCTGTTCTCAGCAGCAGTCCTCTGGAAAGCTGCTCGTGCTTAGCTTTAGACATAGTCAGTACCCTTGCCCGGGTAACTCTAACCTCTCTCCTGAACAGTCTTCTAACTGATGTCTCTTCTGCCACTCTCTCTCATTGACAAACAATTTTCCATATATTTGCCAAAATGTTATTCCTACTGTATAGCACTGATCATGTAATTCTCCTATTCAAGAAACCCCAGTGTCCTTCTATCTGCAAGATAAATTCAAACGTGTTGACTTGAGAGTTAAAGGTCTTTAGAATCTGACTTCTGTCTACCTTTCTAGGATCCTTGTGCATTACTGTCATTTACATACATTATATTATATTTGAATTGTTCTGTTTGCTTTTTAGTGAACATAATATTCCTTCTCCCATCTCCATACCTTTGTACAGAACATCCCTTATGTCTTCCTTCCTCAGCTGTCTCATAGAATCTATAAATTCTTTCAAAGTACACCTCAAGGAATACATTATACAATAAATTTTTCCTGATCTCCCAAGTTTTGGGTCCCTCTCCACCAAAAAATATTTTGTATTTATTGTGTATTGAATTTTCTATATAGAGTCTTCTTACCCTTGAGGGGAGAGACTTATTTTTTGCCTTAGTCTGTTCAGAGATTAGGACAGTCTTCACTTAATGCATATTTATTGAATTTAATGTATCCTAAACTTTTTAGAGCAACAGAGACAGTGACAGAGATGGAGAAGAATGACTCATGGTATAGTTGAAAAAAATAGCTTCAAATCTTATCTGATTCACAGGATAATCATGGACAAGATCGTTGATTTCTCTGAAGCTTAGTTTCCTCATGAGTAGGCATAAAATTGTTCCATTATAATGTTATGAGGAACAAATGATATAATATATGCACTTTGTAAAACTTAAAGAATGTTTTCTATTATTAAGCTACTTTCTTCAAATTTCAGGACAATGAAATTGATTGTTATGTCTGATAAAATTCTAACTCATATTATCAATGGGACAAATTATGTGCACTCAAGAAAATGGTGATCATTAAAAGTTAGCATGATTTTATAAAGACTGTGTCATACTATGGGAAGACTTACATGAACTGATCCAAAGTGAATTAAGAAGAATCAATCTGCCCAATGTCTACAACAATGTAAAAAAGAAGCAGAGTTACAGAACAATTAACATTTAATCCTTAGAAATTAAACTGACACCACATAAGTGGTATAAGAAGTCACCTTCCAACCCATATATTTTATGTGAAATAGTGACTAATTGATCAATGTCAACCTAGAAAAATCTCCTTAGTGGAATCTATAGGACTCTATCCTTGGTCATGTTACATTCAATATTTTTGCAAATTATTTGGATGAAGGTATAGACTGTATACCTACTAAAACCGGGTAACGGTATCTTGGAGTAGATAGATAGCATGTAACAGGGTAGAATTGGGACCCAAAAAAATAAATGGAAAAATAACTGTAAAGTGTTACATTTGGGTTCAGAAAAAAAGTGTATAAACAAAGAGTATTTTAAAGCATGGAAAAATATATGCGCAAATAGATTTGAGGGTTTTAAAGGACAAAAAGCTCCAAATAAATTAGTAGAATGTCAAAGAAGTAAAAAAATTAATGTGATCGTAGATAGACAATATTAATAAAAAATGTGTCCATAAGGAAGGAAATGTAAATCTTACTGTATTCTTCCCTTGTCAGACCATATGCATAGTACAGTATTTAATTCCAGCTACTTTATTTTAGGAATGGCATTGGCAAAGTAGAAAAGGTACAGAGGAAGGTAACTAAAAAGGTAAAAGGAATAGAAATTATAACCAAAAAATGATATATTTAACAACCTGGAGAATGAATTAGATATTGTCTGAAGAAAAGAAGATGTGGGGGAGGAGGGCCGTGTAAGGTGGCTTCATGTATATGAAGGGATATCTTGTTAAAGATGAATTAGTGTTTTTCTTGGCACCAGAAGGCAGAACAAAGGGCAAAACATGTGAAATGCAGAGAATTAGATTTAAGCTCCCTATTAGGGGAAAATGCTAACAATTAGAGATGTTTAAAAGTGGCACAGGCTGTCTCAGGAGGCACAAGCTTTTCTCATTATTGGAGGTCTTCTTATGGAAGATAGATGACCATTTGTCCACATTGCTGCAGACAAGATGCCTACTCACATATAGATTAGACTAAATGATCTTTAAAGTCCCTTCAACGTCTGAATTTCTGATTTGTATGTTTTAACCATATACTTTGACAATATAGATGGCTTAACATTTAATGAATTGTAGCCTGTATACTTTTCTACACCAATGGTATAAAACACAAATAGAATAAGAGGGTCACTACACTACACACAAGGATAGCTATCTGCCACACATTCACTTAGAAAAACACACATGAAAATTATCTATGCTCTATTGTATATTTTCTAAATTTCCCAATTACATTTTAATTTGCTTTGAGCCCCACTCAGGAGTATCATAGGCCAAAATGTAGCTTGGATACCTCTGAGCTGCACAAAGACAAAATAACTGGTTAAATCAGTTTATTCCTGAAATTAGGCAATTGAATAAAAACTCAAATCTGCCCAATCTGATGGTTTGTGTCATGTAACTACAATGTCACTTAGGTTTTACAGTAGTAATCTGCCATGATTTCTAACTCCCTATTAGCAACAAGACCATACTGTTAAGAGTTTTATAAAAATATTGAAAAATTGAAAATTTTCAGGGGCTCATTTCTTAGGCAGAAGAGTATAATTCACTACCTGGATCCATTATCTATAGGATTTTGTACAAGACTTTGGTACCAATCAAAGAGTTGGGTTGTAAATTTTGATACTAAATATAAACAATTTCTTCCCTTGAAGGATTGTTTAGTTTCTTGGGTGAGAACAAGATTGCATTAAAGTCAAAATACATAAGAGTAATATTTTTTAAATAGCTTGACTAAATACTATGTCAAGAAATTGATCCATATCTTATTTCAGTGCCTTTCAGGGAATGAACTGTGAGTGAACTTCAGCTGTCTTAATCAGAATTTTACCAAGAGAAAAATACACGCTAGAAATTTTATAATCTAATTATAGCATAATGGTAACTGATTTATACCAGTTCAGAGATTCTATTTCCCACCCCCTCTTCTTGAGTTCAGACAAGTTTTTGATACTCAGAAGTGGGCTTAGAAATATTTTCAAATGTTTTCTTTTATAGTATTGGGCATTGCCAGGATTTATTTTTGGCTTCTTTGGGTTTCTCAGTTTCTTTGAAGGAAGACTACCATGGGCTCAGGGGCTCACAGTTGAATTGTCCACCATTATTAACACCCCCTTAATAAGAGGCATCCACTTCACTGGGTAACAAGAGAATTCCTTGGCTTCCAAGAAGAGCCTTAAGAAGATGTAGCCTATATATGTGATACTGCAGGTTATCTTCTGACCCACTTGCCTTCCTATTGATGTGTAGATACTCAGCTTTGTACGGCAGCTGCTTTGACACACAAGCATCCAATTATGTTCAGTCTCGCTACAGGGGCCAGCACCTTTGCTTTTGCTCCCTGGGCTTGGATTCCCTATTTTTCAAAGAGAAAATGTTAAAAAAGAAAACGGAAGTTTTGCAGATGGGTGACTCCTTCCTCCCTTCTCCCCCTCAAACTAGAGTAAATTAAGTTCTCACCAGGATGACCTTGAGTGATGAGGACAAATATGGCCAGATCAGAAGTTTTCTACTTCAAAAATAAGGAGGTACATGGTACCTTATTTAAAATGATCGCTCAAGAAAAGCAAAACACTATAATAAAAAACTATTATCATATAGGAAAAGCAATTAATTGATAAGATGGATTTTTAAAATAATTTTCACACGACAATATAGATATTACGTAGGCATTGGCCAAAGTAGGATACATAAAATTGTTGATGCATTGTGTTTAGATACTTCTCAACAAATACTGAAACACATTCCTCTAAAAAGTACTTCTCCTTGAGAAAATTAGTCTACTGTTAACCCCAGAGAAGAGTTGCACCCCTTACCTTGATAATATGGCATTAATATGAACCTTTAGATCAGCACGGAGTTTCCCTGTCACTAGTAACTTTATTTACATTGTTATGATTGTTTTGTATGTTGTTCTCATAGTCCTGAAGTCTATACTCTGCATTATATCATGTAACTTGCCCACATGTTTCCCTGAATTCTTCATATTTGTTGTTCCATACATTACAATGCAGCCAGTGTGGTATAGTGTATAGGGAGTTAGCTTTGAAGCCAGGAAGAACTGGGTTTATCATTAAGCAAATATTTTGCTCCCCAATTTTTTGTTGTCACAAATAATGTAGCTACGAACATTTTTTAACATCTTTTTTTTTTTATTCTCAGGAACTTCCTTGGTTCACAGTTAGTGTAATCTCTGGATCCCAGGAAATTTTTTAAAATTATAACTTTTCTCACATGATTCAATGTTATTGTCTAAATTGGTTGAATACATTCTCAGAACCAGTAGCAGTAAATCAGCATTCCCATCTTTCCAAAGCCCCACAATGAGCTTTCTCATCTTTGCTATTTTGAAGGGTATAGGGTACTAAATTAGAATTGATTCAATTTGTAATTTTCAAGTTAGTAGCACTTTTGAACCCATTGAGATAGATATTTATGGTTTACATTTCTAAATTTGAAAACTATTTAAAACTAACTTATCATTTAATGATTGATTTGGGATAGTAAGCTTTTATCAGAGACACTAAATGCAAAATTTCTGGTAATCCATATCATTTCTTTTGATTCCAACTATGTAAATTTTATTTGTTAAAAAGGTTTTTAATTTCACACAATTAAAATTATTTAATCTATTCTGATCTTTTTTACTTGGTGGTTTATTTTCCCATTAGACTTTACTGAACATTTCAGTTTGGGAATTTTTAAAATAGATTTTTAAAAACAAATATTGAAACAATCAGCTTTTTATTAATAATCTCATGAAAATTCAAATCAAATTTGGAAAAAATGATTTAATAAATTTAAACCAATTTGGATATAGATACAAACTGTTCATACATATATTATATAATACATACATTCATATCTCTAATTTTCTATATATCACATATATGCACACATATAATATATATCTATATATCACATATGTGCACACATAAATATATAATGCATGCATTATATATTTATATACATACATAAATTTTTCTAAAAGAACAGTACAAAAAGGTTTCTTATTTTGCTTCCCATTTAATATCATTCAAGGTACACTTTAAAGAAACTAAAATTTCTATTTCCTACTTAACACACCTCTTAATATTCTTGTATATGAATGCATCTTTGCCTGGTTCAAGCTATTCTGAGTCTTCCAAAAGGGTATAGAAAAGTTCAAGAATGCTTAAGGGAAGATTTAATAGTTCTCTACAGGTTCCGGTTACCATATCAAAAATAACCTCTGATTTAGAACTACAAGTTCAGGTGTGATTATAAATTATATAGTAAATCATGGTGGGAAAGGGGAATGAATAACTGTCTGAGGGCTTGCAAGACCCTTACTCTGTTCTCGTGAGCTTTAAATCATTCAATTTTGCTTCCTTCATTCTTCCAGGAAATTTGGGCCAAAATTATGGTATCTTATTAAAGACTTTACAAAAAGTCCATGGGCAAGTTTCTATTTGTATAAATGGTCTGGTCAGCTTGAACTCCTAAAGCTATATAAATCATTCTGAGCTGATATACAATAACTTTCTTTGAAGATTCCCAAATTACTGCTGAGCTATATCTGTCTAATTCTTACAGTAATATGTGGTTACAAGGTGGGTACTTAGGATGGCAGGATGTGATGCCTTCAGCTTTTTTATATGGTTAGCTTCTTATTTCATTTATATCTTTATAGAGCCTGAGTTAATGTTCCACTAAAAAGCTAACAATACAAGTTAGAAGTGGGGAGTCTGTCCCATTCTGCTAACTTTCTAAAGTAATTTCTTTTTTATCCTGAAGAAATTGTTTCATTTTTGTCTTTCTATCCCAACACCAACACTATGCTAGGCACAGAGATTATTGATAAGTGCTTAATGAATTGAATTATATTCCTAGCTACTGGTTTTCAGGGATGCTTCAATATATCCACCCCTTAGGCCTTTGAATAGAGAAAAGGCCAGCAATAGCCTTTCACTGCTGAATAAACCATTAGAGACCTTTAATCTTGAAGGTTGGAGTATTGGGTCTATCATCTAATACATTTTGATATCACCCCTAGGAAGGGTAGATATTATTATCCCCACTTTGGAGATAAGCAACTGTTGCATAGAAAATGTTAAATGACCCTCCTAAAAAGTCTCAATGTGAATCATTGGCAGGTTTCCTGACTCTTTGTCCAGTTATCTATCCATTAAAATGCACTGCGTTTTTCTTAATATTGATTCTTTGTCTCTTTTCTCCCTCCCTCACCCCCATTGAAAAAATGCTTTATCTTCCTGAAAGGCCACAATTTATGTTTCTGACTAGAAGGGCATGTTGTTTTGACTTTGCCAATGGCCTGGCAGAAATGCTTTCTTCCTTTTTCCAAGACTAATAATATCACATTCCTGACCTACTAGCTGACTGAACTTGTTAAATCTCTGTAATGGATGATTTGGGGTGGGGGTGGGAGTGGTTCAGGAAGATCTGCTTTCAATTTAAAGGTATGGGATTGATTCTCTAATCTAGAAGGCTTCCTGTGCCTTGAGAAATACAACAAAAGTTGAGAGGCATTGCAAAGATTCATTCTTATTCCTTTTTTGAAACTTTAATGTGAAAACCTACTCAAAAGCATTGGTATTTATGCAAGATAAGCTTGGTGGAAGTGGTTGGGGGAGTTGATTCTCTAATTAGGAAAAAAAATTCTATACACACATACATCTGTATATACATACACACATATGTATACACGCATATATGTATATACACACATATACAATATTATCACTGTAGGCAGGGCATAGGAAAAAGTAGAAAAGCCAGAAAAAAAACCTGACTACATCCCTTTCAGCTCTAAAATTTGTGATCCTATGAAAATATAACTGTATTTTTTTTATTTACAGCAAACAATTTAGTCCTAGTCCTAGCCTTAAAGCTAACTGAGGGCTAGAACCCTGTGTCAGTTATTTTTTGTATCCCCTTTGGCACTCAGCAAAGAGTTCTGTACTAGCAGGGGCTAATTAACAATAGTTTGTTAAATTTAATCAAATTGAAACTATTCTCAAGTTTCTGTGGGATTGAGCCACCTCACCACTCAGCCCACTGAGGGTGACTCTCTTCCTCCCTGTTTCCCCTCTCTCCATCTCCTCCTTTTCACTTTCCTGCTAATTATAATTAGGGAACCAAAAAGAGTTAATAAATAGTTATGTTGGCCTCTGAGAGAAAGAAGCAGAATGAACCCTGAAGGAAATTGTCCCCCCTTGTTTTTCTGTTCTAACTTCCATTGTTTTCAACCTCTCATAGCTGTTTCTCACTCCCTTGACCTGTCCAGTGTTCATACCTGTGTTACCTACACAAGCTTGCCTTTCATCTCTAGGTGAAATGGGTTAAGTGAATTAAATAAAAAGAAAGCAAGCTAGATCACAGGGGTAGGAGTCAAAAGAGATGGATTTGAGTCCTAGTTCAGGCATGAATTGTGATTACTGAGCTCATGTGAGATGATTATAAATAAAGGACTTTGGAAAATTTAAACTAATTATGTAAATGTGAAATACTATTAGATACTTGAGTCAGGAAGAACTTTAAGGAGATAGTCTAGGGGTCTCAGTTTCTGGTCAGCTTAGTAAAGAAACTGGACCAAGGCCAGAGTGCTGAGTTTCAGCAGAAACCCTAGTAGACCAACTTGAAAGCAAATCCCATCTGCTGTGAGCTTCAACAGGGACTGAGGATCCTTAGACCTCTGAGTAGGTCATTTCACAGGAGAACTTAGCATAAAACAAGCAAGATATAAGGTTATTCATAGGGAACATCAATATATGACTGAATAAGCTAAATAGCAAGGCTAGCTTGGACTAAAATCAGTGGAAACCTCAGAAGACAGATGGATTTGCAACATGGCTAATATGGAAATAAGCTGTGCATGATTTCACATGTGTAATCAATATCAAATTGCTTGTCTTATCAAGGAGGAGGGAAGGAAGGAAGGAAGGAAGGGAGGGAGGGAGGGAGGGAGGAAAGGAGGAAGGAAGGAAGGAAGGGAGGGAGGGAGGAAGGAAGTAAGGAAGAAAGGAAGGAAGGGAAGGAGGGAAGGAAGAAGGGAGGGAGGAAGAAGGAGAGGAAGGGCGGGTGGGAAGAATAGAGAGAAAATTTAGAACTCAAAATTTATTTTTAAGATGTTTTACATGTAACTTTGAATTATTTAATTAAATAAAAACATATTTTAAAATAGATGGAAGCTGCCAATTATGACAGTGTACAGGGCTTGGTATCAATGTTATCTCAAACTTTGGGACCAAAGCCAGCAGTGAGACCACAGAGCAGAGGTCAGAAAGAAGTAGCTCTTGGCTCTAGGTCCCTCCTTCACAGAAATTATAGAATAACTATTTGTTACTAGCTTGTTCATACTTTGGAGGTGTACAGGGAGTTCTCAATGTATGTAATTTCTCATTTTGTACATTTGACTTTCCACAAAAACTTCTGAAAGAAATCCACATTGCAAAACAACACCACGGTTAACTTTACTGGATGATGCTATGCTTACGATACTGTATGATCCTCTCTATCCCTGCTCCTGCCCCTTAGCTTGGCTCTCTGTGACTACTACCATCATCACCACCAAAAAATAAGTAAATAAAATTAAAAAAAAATAAACAAAGAACCCTCCTAGCGAAAGCAGAAAAATGGAGAGACTACCACCACAGCAGTCAGTTGATCTTCAGTTTTTCTTGAGACCTCTGGTACCCAGAGGGGAGACCTTTACTCAGCTTCATGTACTGGCTTGTCTGGCCCACTCCTGTCTCTCTTTTGTATTAGGTACCACCTATCTATCCCTGTCCCCATGTATATTCTGTCCTCTCCTGTCTGTGCCCCAACATGTATGTCCCATTCTCTTCTTCCTCTTGGTTCTGACCAGGCCCCTATTTAGCTGGCCCACTCCTTCCTTAGCAATGGCCCTGGACCCCTAGTATAGAGGGAGACAGACTTTAATACATTTGAAACAATATCAAACAAGATCAATTAATTAAAAGAAAATAACATAACATTAGGAATCTGATTTCTAATTGGATGAAAAATTAAGGGCTTTACGACTTGGGTGGGGTGTGAGAAGAAACAGGTGTCAATGCCCTGAATTCAGAAAAAAAAGGTGTCCCACTCCCCCCAAGTATCTGTAAACAATCAAAGAAACATGGAAGCAATAACTGATTGATCAACATGGGGGCCAGTTTTCAGATAAGATATATATGTTGCTTGAAATGTACAACTGTTGAGAATACTCCTGGCACCGATCTTTAGATCTGACTGTGTTTTTGGTCAGTATAACCTAGGTCCTTAGTTTAGGGTCTCTAATCAGTAGGTAGAGGTAATCCAGTTTCCAAGCTCTTCAGGGTTAGGTTCTCTAATTTTCACAACCGAATAGAATTTTCTCACAAGACAAAAATTGGACTAGGCCCATAATTGAATAGAAAGGGAACTAAGCTAGCTCCAGAATTGAGTCATAAAATGGAGTCAGGGTGATTCACTCATTTCCCACAATTAACCACTTACAGCCCTAATCCCCTCAATTTCCTCAATATATGTATGTATTTAAGTAGATAGATATAGATATTGATAGATAATCAATAAAGAAAAGCCACTTATAAAGAAATTGACTTAAATCATTTCCAAAGTCCTTCACAATGCTAATATCTCACAAGAAGCTTGAGCACATTAGTCTAACAGTTTATTACTGAAGATAGGAATTAAGGGGTCCTCTCTGTAGAGGTGATAGTTGTAATGGTGATGGAAGGGTTAACCAAATGACATAATATACCTAGGGAAGAGAGCCAAAGGCAGAAATCTGGGGAACACACTTATTTAGTGGGTTGAAGATGGAAGAGAAACCAGCAGAGGTGAATGACGAATGAACAGAAAGGTAAGCAAAGAACCAGGGAGTACAATGTCTGAATAGCCAAGTGGGAACAGAGACTAGAAATGTGATGGGGGCAGAAGAGAGTATATTACTCAAAAAAAATGTCAAATACTGTAAGGAAGGAATGAAAAAACATTGAAAAGTCTTCTTGATTCTTTGACACTAGGTAGAAGGAATAGAAAATTAGCTGTGTGGGGACCTGAGTTCAAATCCGCCCTCAGACACTTAACACAAAAACTGGCCGTGTGACTTTGGGCAAATCACTTAACCCCAATTACCCTCCAAAAAGCAAAAAACAATTAGCTGTGGAATTGAAAGGTTGAGTGATGAAGAAGCAGTGATTTAGAGGAGCTCATACCAGATAGTCTTAGTATTTTCAGTAAAGTGAAGAGGAGAGGGTATTTGTTCAGAATGGAGTGTTTAGGGGTTTGAGAAGACTGGCAGGAGTTTCAAGCAGCTGCTGTGAGAAATGTGATAGGGAGTCAATACAAAAAGAATAAAAGCTCTCTAGTATATAGAGATCTGGGACTGGAATCAGGAACACTGAGTTCAAATAGAGTCTCAGAAATTTACTAGCCATGTAACACTGTGAAAGTCTTTAGACTCTGACTCAACTTCCTAAACTCTAAAATGGGGATAATAACAGTACCTACATCACAGGAATGTTGTAAGGATCAAATGAGATCACATTTGTAAAGGGCTTAGCACAGTTCGTGGCACATAATAGGCTTTCTGTAAATGCTTGTTCCCTTTCCCCTTCCCATTCAATCCTTTGTCACTGAATAGCAATGATGACCCAGTTAAAATTAGCTTTTGTGCTGCACTGCAGCCCTTTCATATTCAGCCTATGAAACTTCAAGACCTTTAATTTCTTCATTAGGTACTAATATTAACAAGATAGAACATTGTCCTGTCAATCATTGGGTCAATGGAGTTTAGTTAATGGTCACTAAAATACGGTACTAGAACCTTGTAAATATAAGTCCCTGGATACAGAACAAAGTACAGTTAATATTCAAGTTGTCACATCTTACTTGATGTATAAGCAAAAACAAATAACCATTTTATTCCATAGGCTATGTCTATAGACGTAAGTAGACAGGTTTGTATGTATCACCTGCTTAGTTTAATTAGACAATTGACTTGTTGATTTGCTGACTCATTAAACTGTTCATGTCTAGACCTACATGTCAGTGAAAGAGACAGCCACCTTAACATTGTAATTTAAGGTACCCTTCAAATCCATTCTTCTCCCAATTTATCTTCACTGCTGGCTGAGAAAAACATCATCCTATTCTTCCTCAAAATATTCACTAAAGACCATGTCCTTTAAGTTGGGAAACAAAGTGAGGAATATATGGGGTTCCTTGACCTGTTGAGTAGCTGATGAGATCATCACATAAGTTTCTAGCTATTCCAATCGATTCATTTTACAAATGAAGAAACTCAGACTTAGGTTAAATGACTTGCCTGTAATCATACACATAATAAGTAGCAGACTTGAGATATAAATGCAGATTCTGTGAAGTGAAATGCAGTGACTTATTCACCAGATAAAGGAAGGTGTCAGAATGCTTAAAGGTGATGTCAAATGGGAAAGAGTGATAAAAAGACAAAGTCTGAATGAATTGTTAAGCCAGTTGCACACACAGACATAGTCGAAATATTCTTCACTCTTAGATAAGGAGAGGATTAATCTGTGTGAGCTATCCAACTGTGTAAGTGGCTTAAAGTATTAGTGAAAGATTTTTTGAAGTTGTGTGGAACTTTCTAGATGAAAAGTTCTGTCTAGTATATGCTTTTTAGAATTTTGGGAGTATTATTACTTTATACTTAAAGTTAATAAATACTATAGATACAATTTTATATCAGTATCTAAATAAAAAATGTAATCAAAATAAAAATGTGTTACTATTTGAATTTGTGGTCATGTTCAAACAATTTGCATGGTCTGTATAAAATGGTATGATGTATATGATTGGAGATGGACATGAACAGACATAAAGTACTCTCTTCTACCCGGTGGCAGCAATGCTTATTTATTTTAAGTTTTTTTTTTAATTTTCTATCAGAAATTTCATGGATTGCTTCAAAAGCATATAATAAATGCATCAACAAAACCGTTTTAGCAAGCTTCGAGCCTCCTCCCTGCCAAAGCATCATAACCGAGTCATTAAAAAATGTCTCTTATGAGAGAACAGAGAGATAATGTTGAAGAGTAAAGAACGATTCTTGAACTAAAGAAGATTTATTTGGATTCAAGTTCCAACCCTGACACACATTGAATTGATTGGATGGCAAATGACTTGGATAAAACATTTAATTTTTTATTTACCCCCAGACAACTCTCAAAGACTGGAAAAAAACAAAGCAGATGCCAACCTTCATTGTAAAGGATTTTTTTAGTGGGAGGACACCACATCAATGAAATAAAAAGTCAAGAAGCAAATAAATAAAGATTGAGAGATAATATATTGAAAGATAAAAAGTAGGAAGCAAGGGAATACATACAGAGTTTCATAAATAGAAGGAACACTGAAGATCATCCCCATATAGTTCAATGTCTTTCCAAAAAAGAAGAGCCATTACGAGGAGACTCTTGAATGATCATCCAGCCCTTGTTTGAAGACCAGCAGAGAAAAGGAACCCCAATCTCCTGAGCCATCCATTTTCACTTTGAGATAGTTAAAATTTTAGTAACATTTCCTTTGTCTTAAAGGTGAAGGTGACTTTTTTGTAGATTTTCTTTTTATACTGTCAACAAAAAGCAAACTTATGCCCATGCAGGCTTTCCTCATAACTAATACACATGGATCACACTATATATAGAAGCAGTGGTAGTATTGTTGAACTGGGGACATAAAACACTGGAAGAGGTAACAGTTCAGTCTCCCATCTGGATATAGGGACTGCAAGAAGCAGGATGTATAGCTCTAGTTGATGTATCTTAATGAGTAAATGAATACATTTTCTCATTTTACTGAATCATGTATTATAGAAAAAAAGTCAAAATGTGAAGCTTTTAATTACTGATCATCTTGGAATTATTGCTAAAGAATGGACATGGGAAAATTCATTTCACATAAAGACAGTAATCAATTTTATAAGATGTCAGTGTGTTGTGTGAAAGCTTTCTCTTTGCATATAGAAAAAAAAAAGATAAGTCTGGGTCTCAATGACCAGAAGAAACCAGTTGAATGGAATCATAGAATTTTCATTTCTTGATTACTACACTGCTTCTAGGAACAGAGAAGTTATAAGTCCACTATATCTTGTCCTGAGCAGACCATGTTGGGATATTGTGTTCAGGGCCAGAAACCAAAGTTTAAGGACATTAATAATATGTAGAGTTTATAGATGTGAGCACCAGGATGGTAAAGGGTCTTGAATCCACATCACAAAAGTATCAGGTGATGGAACTGAGTTTGTTTAACCTGGAGAAGAGAAGTCTCAGTAAGGGTACAAGAGTATCTTCAAGTATTTGAAGAGTTCTCATGTAAAGGAGAAATTCTATTTGGTATGTTTGACCCTGAGGAAAGAACCAGCGGTAATGTGTGGAAGTTGCAAAGAGAAAAATATAGACTTGATGTGAGGAAAAATTTTTAAACAATTAGAAATATTCCTCAAAATTAGAATAGCCAGACTCAAGAAGTGATGGGTTCCTATCCTTTTAAGGACTTTAAGGAGGGACTATATGATCATTTGTTGGGAATTTTGTGGAGGGTGATTGCTTTTTGTCCAGTATATTTTTCACTAGAAGGACACTGAGATCTCTTCCAACTCAGATTCTGCGGCTCCGTCTTCTGTACATCCAAACTGTTCATTATTCACTCTCTCCTCCTTATCATCCTCTTATCAAAACCTACTTACAAATCCCCCATACACACTAGGATGCAAGTGACTAAACATAGGTTAAAACACTTTCCCATTCCAGAGATAGTTTCCTGTAATCAAGGATTAAATATTTTAGTTAATCAATCAGTAAGCACTTGTCAAATACCTACCATGAGAAAGAAGCAGAATTTAAATAGCCAGTGGGTAAAGAAATATTAGGGTGTACATAAGTAGAAAATCATATGCTTTCTCTCTTCCCTGGGTATGATGTTGTCTAAAACATTTCTTTTATCTGATCAGTAAAATGATGGTATTGGGATACACAATCTCCAAGGTCCCTTTCAGCTCAGTTTACGATTCGAGTTATTCTTGATTTAAAACTTTTATAAACATAGGTGCTGTTTTTGCTAACTCACCATATTAAGTACTTGTTGGACCAATACTATGCAATAACAATTACATGAATAAGATATATTTTAAAAGTTCAATAGCCCTTTATATTGTTTCACCAGTCTAGATAATTTCATACCTGATAAATGAGAAGAGTTAATTTTATACCAGTCCTTTGCCTTCTATATATGACCTTTAGACAGAAAAGAGTTTTAAAGAAGCATCAGATTTCAGGAAAAGGATGAGTTATATTTTGGTCTCATTAAGATTGAGATTCCCATGGCAACTCCAGATGCAAAGGAAGGAAAAGGAAGGAAGGAAGGAAGGAAGGAAGGAAGGAAGGAAGGAAGGAAGGAAGGAAGGAAGGAAGGAAGGAAGGAAGGAAGGAAGGAAGTATAATGGAAATGCAAATTTAAAGATCTTCCCTGCCCCTAGCTTAAGTGCCCCTGGAGCCTGTGGTGGGAGGCTTGTTTTTCAGGAAAGCCCACACCTTGATACTTTGTGATTGGGCAGTGGGTCAAGGAAGTTGTTATAATCTCTGAGCCAGGGAAGGCTATATAAACTCTCATGGGAGGCTTAGATTTGGGGGTTCACTTTGAGAAGTGTTGTGTGATTTGACCAGATGAGACTCTGGGAAGCCGTTGAGAGCCCCCCCGGCTTTGAAAACCCAGATGTTGATGCTTCCCTCTCTGGTAACTGTGATTTTGGTATTGATATAATGGTTGGACAGTTTGGAATCCTGTCTGTTTGATCTGTCTGTATACTCTGAAGTTTGGGGTGCTGACCTTTTACCCCTGAACTAGGTAATATATGTTTGTTTGATTAAAGTAAGCTTGTTAACTGATTGTGAGTTGCTTTCCTTTACAAAAGCAGATCTAAGAACCTGTGTTGGCAGCCACTCTGGGGATGGTGGGGTGCTTGCTGCTACAGGAAGAAAGAAAAAGAAAGAAAGAAAGAGAGAGAGAGAGAGAGAGAGAGAGAGAGAGAGAGAGAGAGAGAGAGAGAGAGAGAGAGGGGAAAGAAAGAAAGAAAGAAAGAAAGAAAGAAAGAAAGAAAGAAAGAAAGAAAGAGTAGAAGGTAGGATGGAAGGGATGAAGAGAGGGTGAAAGGAAGGGTAGAAGGAAGAGTAGAAGGACGAAGGAGCAAGAGAAGGAAAACTAGAAAGATGAAGGGGAAAGGAATTTCTAATCTCCAAGTATATTGCTTCTACTTTATAAATATTACATTGTGAATGAACTTTAATTTGATAGAGTTAAGATGAAAAATTATCTGTAAAGTCTAGTATAACAAAGAACTCTTTAATATCCAAGTGAACTGAGGAAATGTTTGTACATGAAATTATTTGAGATTTCCTGTCAATAGGAAATAGAAAAGAGTGCTTTATGTTCATGTCTGTCTCTAATCATGTATATGAATGTCATACCATTTTATACAGACCAAGAAAATTGTTTGAACATGTTCACAAATTCAAGTAGTATCATATTTTTGTTGCAATTAAGTTTTTTATTTAAATACTGAGATATAAATTATGTCTAAAATATTTATTAACTTCAAGTATAAAGGGATACTACTAAAATTCTAAAAAGGATATACTATATGGAAATGCTAGTGTCAGGTCAAATGGGGGGAAAGATTCCTAAATATATATTATAGATAACAGTAACATCAATTTAGCTAATTATGGAAAGTTATATAAGCTGACAGATACAATTAATGTCCTTTTTGGGTTTGTTTAACCATTTTTCTTTAATAAAAAGACAGGTTCTATTTGGTTTGGAGGATGGTTTGGGGAAGTAACTTTCGGGTAAAAAAAGCATCAATAAAACACTTTTAAAAGAATAAAAATCTCCATCCACTTCTAACCCTATAGTTATGACTACTTATTCTGACTCGAATAGCACCAAAATCTTCATGACTTTCCTAACTGAATTTCCCCATAAAGAAATAGCACAATCACCCAAATCACTAACTAGTATATTTCGAGTTGCCTGAGAACTGATTAAGTTCCTATAAAGAATTGTGGATATAAAGCTAAGTATTTATTCAAAGACATGGTCATCTAAGAATATTTCAGTAGTTAAAGGATAAATATATACATGTATATATGAAGATATGATATAATTTATATTAAAAAACCAAAGTGGCTAGCCAATAAACTTTTTAAAATTTCCCATTTATTTGATTGGCTTCTATATATACGGTGATCATACTTCAATGCAGAAAGTTTCCAGTCACGCTAAAAATGTTTCCTGCATTTTAAAATAAACCTCTAAATCCAGCAAACACAGTCTTTAGAAAGCAAACAAACTACTCAAATGGGAAAAAGTAATAATATGAAAACTGTTTTCCTACATTACAGCTCATTAAGAAAATTAGTCAAGTCGATAATTTCACTACTAAATAAATATCCCTTTAAAAACAGCCTTTAAACCATTTTAAGTTTCTCACGAGGAGTAAGAACAACCACTCACCCCCAGTGCAAAGATTATTATTGTTAGGTCAAATGTCAGGGGCCCATGTTAATGGAGCAAAACATTTAGTCCTGCCTCCCTGCCCTATTCAGCACATGTTTGTTGAATATCTGATTACCCTGGTGTTTGTCTACATACCTCCTTGAATATTTGCAGGTGAGAGCAACCCTAGCTCTCTATCAGCTATCAAAACAAATAACTTCAAATGATCTACATCATTATCTTTGTAGCTGGTATGACAAAACGGGTGCAAAGAAAGAAGGGTTTAAAACTTATGCAACGAGACTAATATATTATGAATGCACTTTTCTCCCTGCCCCCCACCTTTCACAATTAACATCAAGATTTTTTCTTTCTTTTTTGTTGTGGTAGTGGTGGCTGGTTATGGTGAAGAAGACTGAGGAGTTGAGAGTTAAGGTTTTGGTTGTTGAGATTTTTTTTTTCTGCAATTATGTGTTACTTGAAACCATTAAAGATTAGATATATACAAAATAATAAAGATTAAGGTAAATAAGCTAGAAAGAGAAAGAACTTTTTTCCCCTATAAACTTACTCACCTCTTACTGCTGCTGAAACCAGTTAGAGGTCACAGGAAGTTTGGTTGACATTTCAAGGGAAAAAAAGAAACAAACTGTGATTTGGTTTCATGCTCTGGGTGCTTCAGTCCATATCAAATGTAAAGTAAATAAACGCCTTTAGATAGTTTGTGACATGCCACAGGAGTGGTAGCAAAAACTCAATTCCAGAAGCAGATAAAGCAGATCAACATCATCGTGTATAATGAAAAGACTGAGGTTCCTAGTACTTAATAGTTACCTAATAAAGATATTGGCCAAGTAAATAACTTTTCATCTCAACAGAAGAAAAAGTGATGGAACATCGGGGTCAAACATCCTATTTTAGATACCTGAGAAATTTATAAGGAATCTATTGCCATTGCCCCTTTGGTTTAATAACTTTAGTCCCTCTGGAAGCAAACGATCTGTTTTTCAGAAGTCCACTCAGGAGATCTGGGCAGTGTCTATGGCCAAGAGGCCAGGCGACAATCATTTTTTAATCCAAAATTGTAAGGACAATGACAGAATCTTTTGAACACTGGCAGTCTGGTGCTTCAATCAATCAATAAAGGGTGTGTTTAGGGTGCTGTAATAAGGGGAGTGTCTTTAGACATGGGAAACAATGTAGTGTAAAGAAGTCAGGACACATATTTAAGGGAGCACATTGCAGTGCAAATTGGGTCATCTCAAAGAAATATAAAAGCTTTACTCCTTGGAGATTTGAAAAAAAATGTAATTACTTCTTCCACCAAGCATGATTCTTTTCAATCACCTTCATTTTTGTCCCCTGGAAATGAAAAGAGGTTTACATTAAAAAGGCATTTCCTCTGACTCTGTGTCCTTGAGCGGCACAAAATGTAAACTATTCCCTCCCCTCCTTCCTTTGAAGAAATGGGGGCTTCAATCTTCTCCTCTGAACACGGTCCATTTAAATAAGGAGATGGAGTCCCATCTTTTCGATCAGCTTTCATTGTTTGACTTGTCAGTAATAACACTTGAGCTGAAATTGTACAGGCGTCCTGCTAATTTAGTAATTATTGACACGGTGCTGGGCAGGAAATGATAGCAAACAGAGGGAACTGTTAAGGAGAAATGAAATAAAAGATGTTCATATCATTGTTGAATAATGGTGGAGATCATTTTGTGCTTTAAGTAGGCCCAAGGCTCCTTTTTCCATTTTCCTGACACATTTATAATTTATGCTTTGTAATAGTTCCAAATATTTTTAGGACATTGCACTTTGTTTGAGAATCCCAAAGAACTGAATGAGAATCACAAAGTGCATGCACAGATGAGTGAGGGATGTGACCTGATGCTCAGGCTTTTGATTTAAGAGAGATCCTACCTTTCTCTAGTCTCTCCTGCTCCCTCATCTATCCAGTAACTCTTCCCTACACTCCAATTGACATTTGTATGTATGCCTTCTAAGCTCTAGCTGAGATTACAGTTTCCTGTGTCATTGATCCATCAGAGTTGGGCCACATCTCAAGATTACTTTGGCTTTATATAGAAACCATCATGGTAACCTCAGTTCTAGTGTGGAAAGCCACTATGCTTGGACTTAAATAGCTCATCTAGGAAAAGCTGTATGCTTTAGCAGTAATAAAATGATGTTGTGACAGTGCACCTATATTCTGGTAACACGTGCATAATATTTCGACCTAAGCACATGGACTTGGGTAGTATTTGCTAAAAAATACATATCTTAATTTCAATAGTGTAAAATGATATATTTTGCAAGACTAATTTTTGGGAGCATAAGACCAAATTGTGTTTTATACAGCCCATTTTATTTATTTATCTAGAACTTGCATAGCAATCATTTTTCTCTAGTAATAGACCTATGATTTCATCAGTGTAGGAAACTCCCAGTGTGGTATCTCCTTTTATTGATGCAGATAAGCAACTCATCTGGAATCTCAGAAAACAGTTTAAGACACTTGAGACATCAAGTGTTGGTCCTTGGTCAGAAAGCTTCTATGTATAAGAAGCAGGCTTTAAAGCCAGATCTTCTTGCTTCTAACATTGACCCCAATGGCTGTTATAAAATACTGCTCCTCATTTGAGGATAATATCTCAGAAGACATTGTTAGTCCTATGTAATTGCATAAAACACATCATAGAATGTTAGAAATAGAAAGCTATGGGAGTTCATCTAGTAGAAATATCTCATTTCACAGATGAAAAAAAGCGAGGCCTAAGGAAATGAAGTGATTATCCTAAAGTGGTAGAGAATCAGTGATAGAGTTGGGACATGATCCTGTTTGTTTGACTCTGTCCAATGTTTGTATTTTTCTCCTACCACATGAAACCATACAGCACCATAAGCTATATTATTGTGTGGTTTTATACTACTACATTTCACTTTACTATTTATAGGGGAATAAGACCTTTGATGGTCAATTCCCCAGTTGTTTCCTGTCTTTTAATCCACCAGTCCTGGGGTTTTCTCTTTCTACTGCAACACTCTATCTTTTCAGACCACAGATTTTCTCCTTCCGTGGCCAACTACAGAACAAAAGAAAATCTTACAATCTCTCCTATTTTCTTGTCCTTAAAACAGGTGTACAAGGAACTTTAAAGATTTCCTGTGGAGTTTTTTGTTACTAATAATTCAATTCAAAACAGTTTATCAAACATTTTTCAAATGCTTAATATGATCTAAGCATTGGATATATAAGACAAAATAAAATACGAGAGCCCACTGGCTTATAGTTTTAAAACCAGAAGGGATCTTAGTTGAAATCCAGTCTAATCATTTAATTTTACTGATGAGAAAACTGAGACCTAGAGAGGTTAAGTGAGTTCCCCATGGTCACATAACTAGTAAATACGAGAGGTGGGAACAAAATACATTTTTTCAGGAACACAAGTTCACCTCCCTATACACTACACTCTCCATATTTTAAATAGAATATCTTTTTTCTATCCTCTACCCCTTCTCTTTTTTCACTTAGATACTGTGGGCAAAGCCAAAAGCCAAAAGCCAAATCTAAAATATAGGAGCCTTTTTTTTTTCTTTCCACCATTGTATTTACAATATACAGGACAGTGCTTTACACTTAATATGTGCTTGTTGAATGGGCTTAAATTACTGATGGGTCCTTGGGTAAATGGAGGACTAAATATTTGCCTATATTTTAGCAGAAAATCAGACTAAAGAAACCCTGGATGTTTAATCATAGGAACTTGGGTTAATAGTTGGATGATAACAGAGAAATAAAGAAGGAAGAATAGGTTTTCTACTGACAGGGTTAGTACTTTCTAGCTGGAGAAGCATCTATGTGCATGGATGTGAGGAATCAGTAAGATGAAGTGTTACTTTCTACTGTTCCCTTGCTATATCTAGTACTTCCACTTCAAAATTAGCCTCTTCTTATTTGAAGCAGGAAAGGTAGTTTTAAAGGGAAAAATCTAAATTGATGATTTATGATTGTCCTCAACAATTATCAGCACCCTCATCATCATCATCATCATCATCATCATCTTTCTAAACAATCAAACGCATTGTCCAAGTAGATACAACTGTACAGTTTTAGGGGAAAAAGCAAAGTATTGTAATCTGGTAGAAATAATATAGAACTGGTATTCAAGAGAGTTCAGACTCTGATACTAAAAAGCTGTGTGACATTGAACAAGTCACTTTTCTCATCCTTAAAGTTAAAATAAAATAAGTTAAAAGTTAAAAAATTCATGCACTTAGGGCTAGATAATACTCAAAATATCTTCCAGTTTTGTCATCTAGCAATTCGAAGTTACAAAACATACTTTTTTCATTTCTATTTTCTATAAGCTTTTCAGCCTTAGGTATTTTATTAAACTGATCAGCTAAAGGTTGTCTGCATGGCAGCATAATCAGCAAAGATTCAAATTAGTCTTTTGTTATAAGCCATTCTTGTACAGATAGTTTCTACTGATCAATTTTAAAGACGTGGTTGGAGCAGTTTTGCACCAGTCATTGATTCAATATTAAGGCTCTTAAAATGTGATTCATCAAGTGACACCCTCATAATTCCAAAGTGACTGAATCTTGAAGAAAAAAAGATGGAATATGCATTGAAGGACAGATTCAACAAATATTTTATGAATCTGCAATAATATATATGGAAATCTCTTTAATAATGATGGTGTTAGGGGAGTGAAATAATGTCTAACCTTATAGGTCACCTGTGTTATATAATGTTTTGGTAGTTATGCTTCAAAAGACTTAATCTAAACTAAATCTGAAACCTATGTTATGTGAGTCATATAATTGTAGAGTTTTGCTATAGCAGCACAGCCATAAACCATTACTTATATTCTAGATAAAACTGTTCAATGAGTGTTATATTTATGTGTTATTTTTGTTTATAAATAAGTGTTATATTTATATATTGTTATATTTATATAATATTCCCAAAGATCATGCCATGATGCCAGATTAGTGCCAAGTCTATTGCTTAATGTCTAATTTCAGTCTGGCTTCCTTAAATATTATATGTTGCCAAAGTATCCCTTAATAAAAGAGTTGGTTCTACTTGAATGCATGATTATGGTATAGATTTAACTCTGGGTTCTGTAAGGATGTACCACCTAAGCTTATGCTAGGACACATACTAACAAGTTAGAAGAAAATTTGATGATGGATTGCTATATGCTATATGTAGAACAAGCTCATGAAATATAGAGCAGCTCATTACTCATATATTTGAGAGTGACAATGCATTATTTGGTCATGTCATACAGTGAATCCAAGAAAAATACAAAATGGCTCTCAATCTCCCAAGGTTCCCTTCTGATTCTGCAGTGAGAATGATAATGTGACCAAAAAAGGCAGAGAGAGTGTTGAGAATCACAGTTTATAAACCATATATAAATATGACCGTGTTCACCAAATGGGAAATCCTTATCTAATTACCAATTAAAACACGTTATTACTAAAGGAACTGAACCATATGATTAATTTCCACTACAAATGAAACCAGAAGGCAAAGGGAAGTTGTGAATCTCAGAAAGAATGTCTGGCAGTATCTCATTGAGGAGACAAATGAAGGAGTCAAAGGAGTTAATTTCATCATGTACCCAAATACAAGAAGAAACATTATTTCACAGGATATTTGATCATGTTGATTTGTCATTCTCATGATTAATATGAGTAAAAAATGATCAGAAAGATAATTGCAATGTATGCACTAAGACACTGATTGCGGATAAAGGTACATAGAAATTCTACAATGAATTTGACAAGATCCACCAAACTGTATATTATGAAATAATATACAGCACACATATTTAACTAATTAGACTAATAACCATTGTTTATGGTTGGGTGATATCTAATATAATGAAAATCATTATACTAGATAATTTAATTTACAGATTCAATTCTAAAACAAAGAAATTACAACACAGAATTACTTCATAAATCTTGACAAAATAAAACAAAATTCATCTTTCATCTTGAGGCACTAAAGATCCAGAATCTCAAGGAAAATAACTTTTAAAATGGAAACAGAGGGGCATATCATTATCAGGTCTCAATTTAGATTATCAAGTGATAATCATCAAAACTAGTTGGTTTTGACTATTAAAGACCAAGAGGTAATTGAAAATACCAGCCTAATTGTAGAACTAAATGTTGTAAACTAAAAGTAAATAGATAAATTTATAAATTTATATATATATATATATATATATATATATATATATATATATATATATATATACACACTGGCCTAGTGTTCAATAAACCCAAGAGTAGAGATTATCCATGTAAATATTCACTATCTAATAAAGAGTGGAAACTGGAAAGCTGGTGGGCAGAAAATAGGTTTAGATCGACATTTTGTACCATATACTACAATAAGCTAGAAATTCTCATCCAAACTACACAACAACAATAACAAGCCATATCATTTGAAAAAAGAGATAGAAGAATGGAAATACTTGGTACAGTTATAGGTAGGGAGATAATTCTTAACCAAACAATAAGTAGAAGTGATTAGAGAAGATAAAATAAAACATTTTAATTACATAAAATTACTATTTTAATTAGCAAATTTAATACAAGTAGATTAAGTAAAGAAGCTCTCAGTAGAGAGAATATGTAAGCAAATGCCTCTGCCTTCTATATGTAAGCAAATGTATTCTATACACTTATAAGATATTAATGCGACTATATAGAGGAGCCAAGATGGCAGAAAAGAAGCAGTAACTTCGTTAAGCTCCTCAGTCACCGAACCTTAAAAAGTAAATCTGAATGGATTCTGTAGTGACAAAATCCACTTGGAGACTGATCATGGCAGAATCCAGCCCAGGAAATTGCCCAGTGCGTCTGGACAGGACCAATGCAGAGCATGTGGGATCTGCACAGCCCAGACTTAAGAGCAGACAATCAGAACACACCAGAGAGAGAAGAAGCCCCAGCCTGCAGACTTACCCAGGACAAATTACAGTCATCTCGCTTTCATCTCACGAGGGGACAGGAGGAATCACTGGAGCCAGGTAGGAGAGTTGGGCCCCCAGTGGAGATAGCAGCTTCTCCTGTAGCTATCAGCCCCCAGCCTGGAAGTTTAGAAACTAGCTGCCTGTATAATATAGGGGCTAGAATGGCAAAGTAAATTCTAGTTGCTCAGATCCTCCCATCCCTCCTTCATGAAGTAGAAAACCCAAAGATAAGTCTCCCACCCAGATTGAAATCCCAAGTTAATGGAAATAGCCTCAGGCTTGGGAGTCTCCAAGAAGGTGTAACTGAGACAGCCGGGAGTCTGAAGAGAAGAGAGGGAGGGGTCCCAACAAGCCTCACCTCACCTCACCAACAAAAGCCTGCTTATAGCCCAGGGGTATAGAGGCAGAAATCGATTCACCTCCACAGACTGACTACTTAGTGTGCATCTACATTCCTCTCTGACATTCTTATCCACAAACTAGACACCCAGAGGCTACAGCATTCAAAGTCAAAGACCAGGCCCTTAGCTCATAGCCTGAGAAATTAAGAAATAGGAAATCACAATGGGAAGGAAGGAAGCTGAGAAAGAGAAGGGGAAGGCAAGAAAATTTATCTGAGATTACTATGTAGGTCAAGGACAACCAAATACACAGGACAATTTGGACTCTCTACACACACCTGAGACCACAAAAGGAAATATGAACTGGTCTCAAGCCCAAATAGCATTCTTGGAGGACCTTAAGAAAGATTTTAAAGACCAAATCAGAGAGGCAGTGACCAACTTGGATAAAAGTCTCAGTGAAGAAAACAAATCCTTAAAAAGTAAAATTGGTGAAGTAATTGGAGAAAATACCTCCCTAAAAAAGGACCTTCAAAAACTAACTGAAGACTATAATTCACTAAAAATTAGATTCAATAAAATGGAAACTCAGAACTCTATGATGCACAGAGAGTCAATCAAACAAAACAAGACGATTGAAAAATTGGAAAAAAATGTAAAATATCTCACTGGAAACACAACTGACCTAGAGAACAGATCCAGGAGAGATAACTTAAGAATTATTAGTCTACCAGAAAACCATGATGAAAAATGCAGCCTACACAACATCCTCCAAGTGATTGTCAAAGAAAACTGTCCTGAGGTCCTGGAATCAGAAGATAAAATAGTTATCGAAAGAATTCACCAGACTCCTCCTGAAAGAGATCCCAAATTGAAAACTCCAATAAATATAGTAGCCAAATTCCAGAATTACAAGATTAAGGAAAAAATTTGGTTAAGTAGCCAAAAAGAAACAATTTAAATATCGCGGAACTACAGTTAGGATCACACAGGACCTAGCAGCTTCTACATTAAAAGAGTGGAGGGACTGGAAATTGATATTTCGTAGGGCAAGAGAGCTAGGACTGCAACCAAGGATTAACTATCCGGCAAAACTAAGCATAATCTTTCAGGCAAGGAGACGGCTGTTTAATGAAATAAGGGACTTCCAGACTTTCCTGATGAAAAAGGCAATCCCAAAAGACTCATGAAGGAGAGAAATGCGACATCTAGAGATATAATTAGAAAGAGCTGAGCTTGAGTCCTGATTGAAGCGAACTAATTGATCTTTTTCTTTTCATTGTTTGGTTTTGTTTCTTCTTTGCCATTTTTCATCCCACCTAGTACAGTTCGCCTTTGTAGTTGGACTAATGTCTGGTATGAATGTATTTACAGATCCTATACTGGACTGTGTGTTGTCATGGGGGGGGTGGGGGGAGGGAGGTAAGGGAGGTTTGAAGATCAAGGAACTATGGAATTGAATCTTGTTAACTGAAACTAAACTAATAAATTAATTTAAAAATACAACTATATAGAAAAATGATCAAAATAAATGAACAGAAAAATGTAAAAAGAAGAAATGTAAACTCATTAACCATATGAAAGAATTATCCAAATGCAATAACGTATAGCAATCCTGAGGGCCACACTCTCTCAGAATGAGGTAAGGGTGCCCCTGAGGAGATAGAGTGGATTTCTATAACACTATTGGCTCAAGCTTCTATTTCAATGTGCTTTGTTCCTCTACTCTCCCATATTCTTAACTACCAATTAATCCCATTTCACTTTACCTAATTAACATTTTACAGAGGAATATTTATTATGAATATGTAAAAAGAACAGAAGAACAAACATTGTGCTCAACGACTTGGTTCTCTTTGCCAACTCTGCCCCTAAGGTCAGTGAACTCAGACTTAGGACAGTTTCTCTATAACATTTGTTTCTACCAATCTAGCAAATTCCTATCTCAGAATCATGGTATCAAGGCCATTCTTCACCTCAGAGCCTCCATGCCAGACATGTAGCCACCCAGTTTGACATGGACTGCATTACTAGAATCTGGTTAGCTAGCTGTCGGGACCTTTCAAAAATCACAAGATTTCATCAATATATATTTTCCTAATGATAGACAGAGAGAAAGAGAGAGAGAGAGAGAGAGAGAGAGAGAGAGAGAGAGAGAGAGAGATAAAAAAGAGAATATTACTGGTCCATATGTTGAATACAGATGAAGAAGATCCAAGGCCTCTCCCTTTATAGCATTGTCTCTGCATTTACCAGAATACTACAAGACAGGAAGAAGTAAAAACAAAAAAAATCAGACCTTGATTGATTTAAACTTTTTTGAATACAGACCAGTTCTTTTTGCATTGTCATCCCAGTGAGGATCACCTTAAACACACGGTTATCTGACTAAAACCAGTTACACAGCAACTGACCATGATCCAAATTCCACATTGTGATTGTCTACCAGGTGGTATATACTTGGGCATCATGCATGGACTCTTTGACTAATTTCTTCAATATAAAGAGAAATGTAAATTTAAACACTCTGAGGAGTTGCCTCACACCCACTGGGCAAATCTACAGTTGCATTACTGCTCCTTTGGGAGAGCTATAAATTAGATAAAACATTCTGGAAAACAATTTATAACTATACTTAAAAAGTTTTAAAATTCTATAAACACTTTGGCCCAGTGATTGCATTACTAGGCAAATCACTACTTTAACCAAGGAGGTCAAAGAAAGATATAAGTAGAAAAAATATTCATAACAGCAGTGTTTGTAATGCCAAAGAACTGAAACAAAATGAATTATCTAATTGTAGCATATTAACAGAGTGACATGATTATATCATAAATTATAATGAATATGAAGAGTCCAGAGAAACTTGGGAAGACTTCTAAGAGCTGATAAAGGGCAAAGTAAGATAATGTACATGATAATGTACATGATGATGACAATAAAGTTAAGGAAAAGAGTATTAAGAGAAATTCAAATTCATTTCAATGTTTAACAATGTTAAACAACAATGTTAAACAGACTTCAGAGAACTGGTAATAAAGCATTCCTCCCTCCCCTTGGCAATAAATAATGGAGTATAAGTAGGGAATAATACATTTGGTGTCAGATGTTTCTAATGTGTTGGTTTGTTTTAATCACCTGTATTTTATGTTATGAGTAAAGTCTGGAAATGGATGAATGTAACATAATAAATAGCAATAAATTTATTATGAAAGATTTAACTTGATATAGGAACAGTATCGAAGTTGAAATGAAGACGGATATAGGCAGGAAGACTAGAAAAGGCATCTGTATGGCAAAAGGAGGGAAAATTAATGAAATGCTATTGTTACATATATTGTCTGAGTATAGGTGTCCGTTCCTTTCTAGTTGGAATACTTGTCAAAACATGGGCTAACAAAATTGAGGACAGGAAGATAAAATAATACCAATCCTCATTTATTTTTTGTAGTCTAGATAAATATGGGGAAAGATAATGTTGAATTTCAGATCATGTTTAATTTCCCCACTCACTTAAATTACTTTCTTTCCTACATAGAATTCTTAACAATTATATCATACAAAATTCCTCTAAAAATTAAGAAATCCTGATAATTTACTTTCAGAAACATTTTTATCACTTCACATTAACCTGCAGGTAAGTATGTTAGCACGACCAAAATACTGAGACAAGCTATGCTATTTGAAACATTTTTGTGCTCATTCCCTTAAGGCAAAGGACCTTTTCTCCTATAGGAAATATATTCACAATTCTTAATACTATTAATAAGAGTTGTATGTATGAGCTCAATTTTTCCCCTTGAGGCTGATTATAATTACAAACCAGCTTCCATAAAACAGTAGTATTTACAGATCATTTAAACAAATACAAATTAGTAATTTACATTGAAATAGACTAGAATGTCTAAAAAGTATTTTTTTTTTCATCTTCCAAGGTAAATCTCTCTCAGTAAGACAAGATAAAGGGTAATTCCAGCAATGCTTTTGACAGCCCAGAATTTTTTTCCATTTAATATCATCCTCATTTTTTTTTTCTGTGTACCTACCATCAACCGGGGCTTCAGAATAGTTTGGGGGAGTGGAAGTTAGGTAAGGTGATGGTGAAGGTCAAAAACATCTTGCAGAAAAACAACATATAGCTCCCTCTCCAAATGAAAATACTTGAAAAGGCAATAAATGATATGTTTTATGTATATATTTATGTGTGTGGAAGAGACAGAGAGAGAAAGTATATGGTTGCTAGTTATGTGTTTGCTCATACATGTTTACACATAGCACATATTCTCTCACTAAGCTATTGGGCACAAAAACTACATTCTACAATATTTCTTCATCATATGAAGTAAAATAAAATGTGTATTTTTATGCCAACTGATTTTTCCTGTTTTCTGTCCTATACAATATTTAATGGAACAGGTCTAGAAATTGAAAATGGCTTCATTATTAGATTAGAAACAAAAAATTGTACAGAAGTATATTACAGAAAAAATTTGTATAATTTTCATAAAAACCTAAAATAAAATCTCTTTATTAATTGCCCGGTGGTCACTTCCTCTTTGGGGTACATTGTACTGCTTAACTGGAGCTGTTGACACTCATACACTTGAAGGACTATATAGTTTCTTCTCCAGATCTAAAAACAAATGTGTGTTTGTATGTGGATCATACACACAAACACATATATGTACGTATATATAAAATTTCCTTTTTTCCAAAATAGGAGATTTAATTTTAGGGTATTTTGTGGGGTTTTTTATTTAAAATTTCTTTTCTATGAAGTAGAGCATATGAAGTTTTTAAATAATTAAATTTATTTTGCAAAATGTTTCTTAATTACATGTAAATTTTGATCAGGTTTTTCTTATTTTTTGTTTCAAATTCTTTTTTTCTTCCACTTACCCCCCCCCCCCTTCTTGAGAAGGAAAGCAATTTTATATTGATTACACATGTGGGGTCATGCAAAACACATTTCCATCTAGTCATGTTGCAAAAGAAAACATAAAACTTTTTAAAAAGTAAAAAAAAAAATACTCTAATCTGCATTCAGGGTTCATCAGGTCTCCTTTGGAGATGGATATCATTTTTCATCATGAATCTTTTGAAATTATCTTGGATCATTGTCTTAATTAGAAAAAATATATCTTTCACAGATGATCATCCTTACAAAATTTTTGTTACTGAAAATAGTTATCTCCTGGTTCTACTCATTTCACTTTGCCTGAGTTCATATAATTCACCCCAGGTTTTTCTGAAACCGTCCTGGTAATTATTTTTATAGTGAAAAAGTATTTCATCACAACCTTATACCACAACTTATTTAGTTATTCCTCAATTGATAGGCATCCCCTCAATTCCAATTTATTGCCACAACAAAAAGAGCTGTCATAAAATATTTTTGTACAAATGGGTCCTTTTTACTTTGCTTTGATATCTTTGTGATACAGATTTCTGGGTTAAACTTTTATAGCCATTTGGGTATAGTTCCAAATTATTGTCTAGAATAGTTGGACTGGATTATAATTCCACCAACGATGCATTAGTGTCCCATTTTTCATCCACATCCCCTCTAGTATTAGCCATTTTCCTTTTCTGTCATGTTAGCCACTCTGAGAGATGTGAGATGGTATCTCAGGGCTATTTTAATTTGCATTTCTCTACTCAGCAGTGTTTTGGAGCATTTTTTCATGTGATTATTGATAGCTTTGATTTCTTCACCTGAAAACAGACTGCTCATATACTTTCATATCAATCAATATTCATTATGGAAATTGGACTATAGTTTTCTTTCTTTGATTTTGCTCACCCTAGATTAGATATCAAAACCATATTTGTCAGGGCAGCTAGGTGGCGCAGTGAATAGAGCGCCGGCCCTGGAATCAGAAGGACCTGAGTTCGGAGCCCGGCCTCAGACACTTAATCTATACAAACAAAAACCTAGCCGTGTAACCTTGGGCAAGTTACTTAACCCCAATTGCCCTAAAGGGGCGGCTAGGTGGCGCAGTGAGTAAGAGTGCCGGCCTCGGAGTTGGGATGACCCGAGATCAGATCCGGCCTCAGAAAATGAGCACCCACGCATAAATAATGACTAGCCGTGTAACCTTGAGCAAGTTACTTAACCCCAATTGCTTTAAAAAAAAAAAAAAAGTAAAAAAAAAACCATATTTGTGTCATAAAAGGAGTTTGGTAGGACTCTTTCTTTGAATTTTTTTTTCCAAATAGTATATTGTATTGGGATTAATTGTTCCATATATGTTTGGTAGAATTCACTTGCAAATCTATCTGGTTCTGGGGAATTTTTTCCTATGAAGTTCATTTATGGCTTGTTCAATTTTACTTCTAAAGATTATTTAATATTCCATATCCTCTTCTTTAAATCTGAGCAATTTATTTTGTGTGAGTATTCATTCATTTCATTTAAATTGTCACTTTTCCTCGCAAACATTTCAGCAAAGTGTCTCCCAATAATTCTTCATTTTCATCTTCATTTGTGGTGAAATCATTCATCATTTTCTATACTTTTAATTTGATTTTCTTCTTTTTTTAAATCAAATTGACCAATGGTTTATCTATTTTATTTTGTTTTTTTTTTCCATGAAATAGCTCTTACTTTTGTTTATTAATTCAATGGTTTTCTTACTTGTAATTTTGCTTCTCTCTCCTTTGATTTTCAAAATTTCTAATCTGGTTTATAATTCAAGATTTTTAATTTGTTCTTTTGTTTTGGTTTTGGTTTTGGTTTTTGGTTGAATGCCAAATTAATTGTTCTATTCTTTCTATTTTAACGAAGTATGCATTTAAAGATATAAATGTTACGATAAGTAATGGCTTTGGTTGAATGCCACAACTTTGGGAATGTTTTCGTATTACTCTCATTCTATTTAATGAAATTATTGATTATTTCTGTGATTTGTTTTTGACCTATCCATTCTTTTTATTTTTAAGGGTAACAAAGTTTTATTCGTTTCTCTTGAAAATGCAGGCTAGGGAGAAGAGAGGTCACTTAAGTTGGTGACACATTTGCACTCTTTGCAAAACAGGAAACAATATCCCTAGATGCCAAATAGATATAACCCCCTCCACACTAAACCTCCCCTTAAAACACATTAATTTAAATTGATCCCTTTTCAACATATGCCCCAATGTCTCAAAAACTTATAAATCCTTTTAGAGATAAACATTTACTGACAAAAGTTAGAAGATGGTTAGTTTTGTCTCCTCAATCTTCAGAAAAGGAAGGGGGAAGAAGTCAGGAGAATCATTTAATTTACAAGGTTTTGTTTTTTGTTTTTGTTACAGCAGGTATAGATTTAGAAGGTTGCTCACCCAAACAAGTCTCATACCCCTGTGTTCAGCTTAGCAATGTGAAGAGACACATTGGTTCTGGTGGTGAAGGAGAACCGGCCAGACGAGGTCAGTCTGAACAAACTGATTTCCAGGCTTTGTGTTATTGTCCCCTTTGGTCCTGTCTCAAGAGGCTTTCCAATGTCCTTCCACTCGAAGCTTGAAACCAATGGCTCTTTCATTCTTGCCCAAGACCTGGTTGTTAGGAATGGCCCATCCACACTCATAGTAAGCGATAACTTGAGGGCTTTTCATTGATTTTTGTGTCCATATCCTTCTGTATCAGTCCCTTGCTCTGCCAGCCCTGTTGGATCACTTTGCCCACTTCTAGAGTGACACTGTAATGGTGAAGTTCCTCACTCTCTTGGCCCAGCTTGGCTGTGTTCTTTGTGATAGAGTGCTATTTGTTTTGGCCAGCAGCCCATTTCTTGGAATTCTCCACATCTTCTCCTCTTCTCTGAGTTGCTAAGATGGCCTGCTTGGACTTGGCCTGGGCCTCCGTGGGGCCCTTCTTGCATAGTACCATCACCATGTCCCAGTTGCTCTCAGTCATGGCAGGGGTGTGAGGGAGAAGTCTCAGCTCTGGGGGAAGACAGAGTCGGGGAGTAACACAATGCAACTCTGTGCCTGCCTCGATCGCTCCCTACTCTCTGACCCTCTCATTCTTTATGATTCAATTATTCAGTTTACAATTAAATGTAATTTTGATTGCATTATGGCATGAAGAGTGTACATTTAGTATTTCTGATTTTCTGCATTTGATTGTGAACATTTTGCATCTTAATACATAGTCAATTTTTGTGAAGGTGCCACATATCTAAGATAAAGGTAACTCCTTTCTCTTCTCATTCTACCTTTTCTAAAATTCTATTCACCTCCATGACTTTTTTCTTACTTATTTTATTGTTAGATTTATTTATCTCTGTGAGGGGGAAGTTTAAGTCTTCAGTTAGTATAATTTTACTGTCTATAGCAAATCCATTTATCTTTTTCTTCAAGAATGTGGGTGCTATGCCATTTGGTGCATATATTTTTAGAATTGAAATTACTTCATTGTCTATGGTTCTTTTAAGCCAGAGGGAGTTTCCTTGTATATCCCTTTTAATTTGTTTTAATTCTGTTTGTGCTTTGTCTGAGATCTTGATTGCTACCTTTGCCTTTTTTATTTCATCTGAAATATAATAGATTCTTCTCTAGTCACTTATTTTAACTTGGGTTTGTCTATTTGTTTCAAGTGTGTTTCTTGTAAACAACATATTGTTGGATTATGGATTCTTATCTATTCTGTTATCTCCTGTTTTATGGGTGAGTTCATTCCATTAGCATTCACAGTCATGATTAATAACTTCATATTTCTCTCCATAATCTTTTCTTCTGTTTAAACTTCTCTCTCCTTCTTTTTATCCTTTCCTTCCTCTAAAGTTTGTCTTGTTTCTCATCACTAATTTCTTTAATCTGCTTTCCCTTTTACAGCTCTCCTCCCACTTCCATCTTAGATAAGGTAGATTTTTATTACCAGTTGATTTTATAAATAAATTACCTCTCTTTAAGGAAATTTAAATGCAAGTGAGGTTCAAGCATTACCTGCAACCTATTTTTCAATTTCATAATAAAATTCTTCTTTGCATAACTTATTTGAGATAATTTTCCTTGTCCTTCCCTCTCTCTTTTTCCCCCCAGATCATTCTTTCCCACTATCCATTTATTTAAACAATCATGACATAATCAGCTCACTCTTGCACCTTCTTTGTATGATCCGCCTAAGTATCCTATTAAAGGAAAAAGTTCTTAGAATATACATGTATCATATTCCTATATAGAAAGGTAAATAGTTAACCATGGGTCCCTTGATTTCTGTTTCATGATTAACTTTATGAACTTCTCTTGAGTCTTGTATTTCTATTTAGCTCTGGTCTTTTTTATCAGGAATGCTTGAAAATCCTCTATTTAATTAAATATCTCTTGTTGTTGTTGTTGTTTTCCCTTAAGGAATTAAATACAGTTTTGCTAGACAGACTATTCTTAATTATAATATCAGATCTTTTTCCTTCCAGAATAACATATTCCCACCCCTTCACTTACTTAATATGGAAGCTGATAAATCTCATGTGATACTGACTGTAGTCTCATGCTATTTGAGTGTTTTCTTTCTTGTTTTTTGAAGTATTTTCTTTTTTGACCTGGGAGTCTTAGAATTTGGCTATAATGTTCCTGGGGATTTTAATTTGGGGAACTCTTTCAGAAAGCGATTTTTAAAATTTCTATTTTATCCTCGGTTTCTAGGATATTGAGATAGTTTTCTTCAATAATTTCTTGAGGGAGTAGAAAGAAGACTTTTGTGCATCTCCTTCTACCTCCTCCAATTAATGTAAAAATGACTCGAAACAAACTTTGGAGCTACAGAACCCACAAAATGATGGAGAGAAGCTAACTTCCTGCTGAAGACAGTCTGGCAGGCTGGCAGGAAGGGGCCAGTGCAGGACCCTGGGAGCCAACCCCAGCCAGAGGATTTAGCCTCAGGGCAGACAAAACCAGCCCCAACAAGCTGGAGGGACATCAGATCACCAGCAGCTGTGGCAGTTTCCAGAATTATCAACAAATAGATGCTAACAGAGGACAGGGCAGTGTGGACTTTAGGAACAGGGAGTTAGGGAGTTAAGTCTGGCCTTTACCTCCTGAAGGGAGAAGTCACTGAGGTGCTATGGCTGTGGAGCCACCACATCGTGGCTGCTTCAGAGCTCCTGGACTGCAGATTGTAGGAGGATCAAGGAACCAGTCTGAAGGGTAATTGCTCTTGCTTTAACCTGCTTGGATGTGGATTGTGGTCCAGGGTGGAGGTCCTAAGGTGTGTAACCAGTTTGCCAGAGCTTGTGGAGTCTTCAGAGAGGACACCCAACTAACAGCAGCTGTGAAAACCCAAGTGATTGGGACAAAGCTACCCTCACTGGTAGCAGAGCTCTACTATGGCAAATGGCTCAAAAGTCAAGTAATTGAGTGGCAACATGAGCAAGCAAAGCAATCTGACTTTACATTCCTATTTTGGGGACAAAAAGGATCAAAGAGTGGAACAGGGGGAAGACAGTTAAGTCAGAACTCCAGCACCAAAAGCTTCCAAAAAATATGGGCTGGTTACAAGCCATAGAGGAGCTTAAGAAGGATTTTGAAAACCAAATAAGAGTAGTAGAGGAAAAATTGGGAAGAGAAATGAGAACAATGTAAGAAAATTATGAAATTAAAGTCAACAACTTGACTGAAGAAAATAACACCTTAAAAATAGACTAATTCAAATGGCAAAAGAGGCTCAAAAAGGCAATGAGGAGAAGAATGCCTTAAAAAGCCAAATTTGCCAGATGGAAAAAGAATCTCAAAAGCTCACTGAAGAGAATCATTCCTTCAGAATTAGATTGGAGCAAATGGAAGCTAGTCACTTTATGAGGAATCAAGATACTTTAATTAAACAAATCAAAACAAAAGAAAAAATAGAAGGCAATGAGAAATATCTCATTGGAAAAACCACTGACCTGGAAAATACATCCTGGAGAGATAATTTAAAAATTATTGGACAATCTGAAAGCCATGATAAAAAAGAGGAACCTAGAAATCATCCTTCATGTAATTTTGAAGGAAAATTGCCCTGATGATTTAGAACCAGAGGGCATAATAGAGGTTGAAAGAATACACTGATCACCTCCTGAAAAAGATCCCCAAAATAAATCTCCTAGGAATGTTATATTCAGGTTCTGGAGTTCCCAGATAAAAGAGGAAATATTACAATTAGCCAGGAAGAAATAATTTGAATATTGTGGAAACACAATCAGGACAACACAGGATCTGGCAGCTTCTACACTGAGGGATCAAATGGCTTGGAATATGATATTCCAGAGGGCAAAGGAGCTGGGATTAAAACCAAGAATCACCTACCCAGCAAAACTGAGTATCATGTTTCAGGTGAATATATGGTCATTCAATGGAATAGAGGACTTTCAAGCATTCTTGATGAAAATAACATAGGTGAATAGAAAATTTGACATTCAGATACAAGAAGCAAGAGAAGCATGAGAAAGTAAACAGGGAAAAGAAATCATAAGGAACTTATCAAAGTTGAACTATTTATATTCCTACATGGTAAAACAATAATTTTAATTTATGAAAAATTTCTCAGTATGGGAATAGTTGAAGGGAATAGAAATGTGTGTGTGTGTATATATATATATATACATATGTGTATAAATAAATACATATGTCTATAAAGGAGGGTATATTGGCATATGAATACATATGTTAGTGTGTGTATATATGTGTAAAGGTAAACGTAGACAGAGAGCACAGAACCAATGTAATAGGAAGGGATGATTTTTAAAAGGTGAAATTAAGAAGTGAGAGAGGAATATAATGAGAGGAGATGAGAGGAGAGACTGAATGGGGTAAATTATCTCATATAGAAGAGGCAAGGGGAAATAGGTACAATGGAGGGGGAACAACAGGAAGGCATTAGTGAATGGGTCAACTTTACATTCATTGAATTCAGCTCTGGGAGGGAATGACATACACACTAAATTGGGTATCTTAGCCTACACAAGGGTCGGGGGAAAGAGGATGAGACAGGGGATAATGGAAGGGAGGGCAGGCTGATGGGAGGAAAGTTGGAAGCATCCATTTTTGAAAAGGGACAGGATCAAAGTGGAGAATAGAATGAGTGTGGGGTGAAATAGGATGGAGGGAAATATAATCAGTCTATTACACTATATCCACTAGGGAAATGTTTTGCATAGCTACACATGTACAACCTATATTGAATTGCTTATCTTCCCAGTAAAAGTGGGTGATGAGAGAGGAAGGGAAAGAGTCTGGAATTCAAAGTTTTAAAATCAGTGTTTAAATATATATATATATATATATATATATATATATATATATATATATATATATATATATATATATATACATATATATATATATATTGATATTATTATTATTTTACATGTAACTGGGAAATAAGATATACAGGCACTGGGACATAGAGATCCACTGTCCCCTATTGAAAAGTTGGTGGGGAGAATGGGGTAAGATATGGGAGAGAGCAGACTGGGGGAGGGGATTTTCAGTGGGATCACTATTTTGGGGTGGTACACAGGGGAAAATGAGGAGAAATTTTGTAACTCAAAATCTTGTGGAAATAAATGATGGAAACAAAGAAAAAGAAAAAGAAATAAATAATACTTTCTTGAAGTATGATGTCTAGGCTTTTCCTCTGATCATTCTTTCAGGCAATCCAACAATTCCTAAATTATCTCTGCTAAATCTATTTCCCAGGCCAATTGATTTCCCAGAAAATGTTTCACATTTTCTTCTGTTTTTTGACTTTGTCTTATTGCTACTTAATGTATCATCAAAATTTTCACTTCTACTTACTCAATTCTAATTTTTAAGGAATGGTTTTCTTCAGCAATTTTTATACCTCTTTTCCCATTTGGCCAATTTAAGTTTTTATTGTCTTCAGTATTTTTGTACCTCCTTTACCATGTAATTAATTGTCTTTTTCATAATTTTCTTCCTTTGCTTTCATTCCTTTACCTATTTTCTCAGCCTTTTGTATTTCATTTAGAAAATATTTTTAGCTCTTTCAGGATTTTTGTTGGGCATGTGTTGCTCTTTGCAGTTTTGCTGGTAGATGTTTTGATTTCCTTGTCTTCTAACTGTGTATATTGATTTTCCCTGTCACCAGGGGAATTTTATAGTCTTCTTCTTCTTCTTCTTCTTCTTCTTCTTCTTCTTCTTCTTCTTCTTCTTCTTCTTCTTCTTCTTCTTCTTCTTCTTCTTCTTCTTCTTTCTCTTCTTCTTCTTCTTCTTCCTCTTCTTCGTCTTCTTCTTCTTCTTCTTCTTCTTCTTCTTCTTCTTCTTTTTCCTCTTCTTCCTCTTCTTCCTCTTCTTCTTCTTTTTGTTATTTCCTAATTTTGCACCATATTTCTTAATTTGGAACTTTATGTCAACCTTGGACCCCTGGTGTCAGGGGGCCTGCAAGTACTGTGTCTCAAGCTTCAAGCTTTTGCACTGCTATTTGCAGAGATGGTTCTATAGCTTTGAAAATTTTGGGTGCTTACAAGTTGGTGTGATCTGGAGAGCTGTGGTTACTACTGTCTGGGACTGTACTTTGTCTTTACCCAGTAAAGGCTCCTGATCTCTTGGTACCAGAAGTGATTCTGCCTCTCAGAGCTTAGACTCCCTCTTGACCACAAGTGCTTCTCTCCACCCTTGAACTATGACCCTGAAGTGGGTAAAAGCAATGCAATTGCCAAACAGCATCTGTTCCTAATGCTAGCACAATGATCCTCTATAACCTTTTCCTTACTAGTTGCTAGGTCCCATTACCATTTCTTACCATCTTCCAAGAGTTCCCCAATTGCTGCTGCTTTTGTCACCATCACTTTATCTCACCTCTGGTATTTTGGCCATGTGGGACTCAGACCATCCTCCATTCCTTTATCATAGATCTATCTTTCTAACCTCCTAAGTTGTCTCTGGCTATAAGGATGTCTCACTCTGACCTTTTGTTGTCTCTTTCCCTCCATAATTCAACTTGACACATGATTTTAAAGTTTTTTGGTGGAGAATATTGGTAGTGCTCAGCTGATTGCTTCCTTTTCTCCACCATCTTGGCTCTACTCCCAGAAGCCCTTAGATTAAGTCTTTTATGGATTACAATTAAAAATGACAAGACTCAATGAAGGTGAACTGTAAGATTATTGTCTACCCACAGACAACTAGTAAAAATTCATAGGGGTGAAGGTCAGAATTGTAGGCTGACATTTTTTAGTCATTTATGTATTTAAGAGTCCTAAATACTATTTTGAGCTTATAATTCTTTGCCCAGAAAGTAAATTATTATGTTATAGATGTTAGAATGATTTTTTTTTAGTCCTATGAATGGAAACAGTTACAACACATATGTTTTTAAAGGAATCATGATTAAGTCATCTTTTTTGTGCTATCTGACCCCTTTGGGGATATTCTTAAAAGGAAGAACAAAGCTTAAGTAAGCAACGGTGCTTTAACTCTCCTGTATTGTCTAGACCCACATATAAGAGGAATGTCATGGCATCTTACCCAAGAGAAAAAGGGTTTAGGAGAAGCCTATGTCCCAAGGATGAATGGATGCAATATTGCTGCCCATCCTTAAGCTCTGCTTAGACTGTAGATAAATGGGGAGTAGTTTACTACCTCCATGACTGTCAATTTTAGTTCTTTCATCAAGAATATATTTCCACTAATTTAATATGATTTTCCTGTTTTCTCAGCATGTCAAGGACCTGGGCATGTCTGATTTTTTTTTAAACCTTCGGTTCTGAGTCCTCTGTAAAGATGCATCTACACACCCAGTTATCACAAAATTGGCAGAAAAGAAAAATTGGACAACTTCATAGCACATAAACCTACCCTGAATATATATTATTTTTAACATGTCAAGAATGCACATTTACAGACTGGTCCTTTTCATCTTAATTTTGAACAGTTGCTGCTCCAATTAAATTCTACCACCTAGCATTTTCAAACAGCTCTTAGTTGTTTCAGCAAACTCTTTTAATGGACAGCTGTTTTTGACAGCTCCTCCTGATTTGCCAGTGCTGTGTCATCTGCCAGAGCAGGAGGACCCATTTTGTATTCTGCTGCTGGCACTGAGGGGATATGCAAATGTACACATGAATCAGTTGTCACCAGCTCAGACACAGTGTGGTGAGATGATCAGAATGTGTTGGGAGTTTAGTTGGTTTAAAGTGGCGGGGTGGGGGGGGAGGGCGGGGAACAGCTTAGATTTCTTGAAGTGATTTTTTATTTCAAGTGTCTCCAGTTTATTTACACTTTGTGGTGCTTGTTAGATTTTGGTTCAGGGGAGTGCAATCTGCTCCTCACAAATCATCCTACTGCAACTCCAAAAGTTTCAGGAATTACTGAAACATTTCAGGTAAACACAGTCAGAACTTGAGCCACACAAACAGAATATTAGATTAGCTGAACTTTACAGAAATGTTTGTATACGAGTGAGCAAGCCTCCATCCTCTGTGAGTACAGTTCTTGAGAAAAGTTTGTTTCTTATGTATTCTAAGGTATTCTGGTAAATGTTCTGAGATATTTCAGACACTGATTCCTCTGAGTCTTTCTCTTCCTTGTCATGTACACTGGCAGAAAACTGAACAGAGAGAAAAAATGAGTGGTGACTTCAGATTCTCCTGTGTTGCACTTTTTGCTTTGCTGAGATATTAATGTTTCAGGAAATGTATCACAAGCTCCCTAGTTGTACACATCTGAGACAATTTAGAATTGTCTAGACTTCTTTGACAATTCTAGTTCTTGCAGATGGTTAGATGATGCTAAATGCACTTTGTAAGTTAATAATTCATAGTTTTGAAGCTGTAAGTATAGAGGTCTAATCAAACCTCTCATTTTTAATATAAGGAAACTGAGGCCCAGAGGTGTTATATAGTGTGCCCAAGGTCATATGGCATAAGATATTTGTAGGGAGGGGAGGAGGAAATTGGGACTTGGACCCAGGCCTACAGACTCCAAAGCTTTTTATTCTGTATCTCATGCCTTCTATTTCAGGTTTCATTTTTGATTTATTTCTCTTAGAATTGGTTGAAGTAAATAAAGGAATGGAGTACATGAGGAATTATAAGGAAATGTGCCTTTATCAGGAATGAAGATAAGAAAATTCATGTGTTTTATGGATTGGCATAAAGTAAATTTTGGTATCTCAACACTGTTTGGTATCTTGGCACAAATTTGTGACTGAATTTTAAGCATCACCTACAGTATGTGCTTCTGATAAATTTATTGAATGGTGTTTTGAGGGGAGTTCTCTGCTTTGTCTTCAATCAGAGAGGTCATGGGGCAGAGAGTCCTAATGTAGTGGTAATAGCAAGGCTGATGTGATTTCACAGGTTACTGAGATTCCTGGTACAATAATGGAGTACCAAAAAAATGCAACCAGGTGAAAAATGCAGAGATGACTGGTGACCCTCATTTAAAGGAAATTTGGGAGGAGTTCTCCCTCAGTCCTTTAATAAGAGAGGTTAGAACCTATGGATGCTGCTCTGGGAGGCCTGGAAAAATATCATATTCTTAGGGAGAATAAGAAAAAGTGAGAGAAAACCTACAGAAATTAAGACTATTTTCATTCAGAAAATTGCTACAAGTTGATAGTTTTCTTGATATGTATAGTAAATCATAATTCATTTTAAAGAGGGAAATAATGCTGCCATAATTTTTTCATAGAATTCCTATTTGCATTACAGAGAATGCCAGGATTTTATAGAACAGAGTTCCAGAAATCCTTGTGTTTAAAGCTGTCTCAAATTTGCTGCTCAGATATCTAAAAATAGTCCCTTACTCAAAGAATTGACACTCTCCTCAATTTTGTTACAAGTATGGTGTTTAGGTTCAGTTGTTTTTCACTCATGTCCATTTCTTTGTGACCTATTCTGGGGTTTTCTTGGCAAAAATACTGGAATGATTTGCCGGTTCCTTCTCTGGCTCATTTTTTAGGGTTAAAGGACTTGCTGGGGTCACACACCAAGTAAGTGTCTGAAGCTGGATTTGAACTCACAAAGATGAGTCTTTCTGACTCCAGGGCCAACACTTTATCCACTGTGATACCTATCTGCTCAAGTGTAACCTTGGGACAGTCACTAATACTCACATGAAATTATCTGAAAAGTGGAAGGCTTTATCAGATTTCTTCTAGCTGTACAACTGATTAGAGTTTGGAGCTGGGTTCACATTTGCCTTAAGCCGAAAATAAAAAAGAAATGAAGAAGAGTAAGCTAATACTTCTTTGAATGGTGAATATAACAAAACTATATATATATATATATATATATATATATATATATATATATATATATATATATATATATATATATATATATATATTTAGCAGAAATTCAGCACTAGATTTAATAAGATAGAGATAGCTTGAAAAATTATATTCTTTCATTGTGAGTTAATCTCTCTCCAGACCACATACTGTTACTCATTCCCAGGGAAACACTAACTCTTCCTTTAAAGATAAATTAATAACAGACTATGTTTACTGCACAAAACATTTTATTTTTTAAATATTAGTTTATTTATTTTTAGTTTTTGACATTCATTTCCACAAGATTTTGATTTACATTTTTTTCTCCCCATCTTCCCCATACACCCACCTCAAAATAGCAAGCATACTGAATACCCCTTCCCCAATCTGTTCTCTCTTATATCCTTGCTGATTATCCCCCAAACTTTCTGGTAGGGCAAAAGGGATTTCTATACCCCAGTGCCTGTATATATTTTTTACCAGTTTAATGTAAAAAAAAAAAACACATTTATTTTTAAAACATCGAGTTCAAGATTTTTTTTTTTCCCTTCTTCCCTCCTCACCCACCCTCACTGGGAAGATGAGCAATTCAATATAGGTTGTACATGTGTAGTTACCAAAATCATTTCCATGGTGGTAATATTGTGAAAGGCTAACCATATTTCCCTCCATCCTATCCCACTCCCACTTATTCAGTTTTCTTCTTTGATCCTGTCCCTTTACAAAAATGTTTTCTTCTAACTACCCTCTCCCACAATCTGCCCTCCCTTCTATCATCCCCCCTATAATACCCTACCCCCTTATTTTCCTGTAGGGTAAGATCCCCAACTGAGTGTGTATGTTATTCCCTCCTGAAGCCAAATTCAATGAGAATAAAGTTGTCCCATTCCCTTTCACCTTCCTCCTCTTTCTCTTCATTATAACAGTTTTCTCTTGCCTTTTTTATATGAGATAATTTACCCTAATCTATCTCTCCCTTTCTCCTTCTCCAAATTAATTCCTCTCACATCTTTTAATTTTGTTTTTTAGATATCATCCCTTCATATTCAACTCATCCTGTGTCCTCTGTCTATGTATACATGAAAATACATGTGCCCACACTCACATATAAATTTATATACACTTACACCCTCCTATACATACATATATATGCATACACACATATTCCCTTCAACTATCCTCATACTGAGAAAAGTCTTATGAGTTACAAATATTGTTTTTCGATGTAGGAATGTAAATAGTTCAACTTTAATAAATCCCTTATGATTTCTTTTTCCTGTTTACCTTCTCATGTTCCTCTTGCTTCTTATATTTGAAAGTCAAATTTTCTGTTCAGCTCTATTTTTTTCATCAACAATGCTTGAAAATCCTCTATTTCATTGAATGACCATACTTTCCCCTGAAGTATTCTTTTTTTTTCTTTTTGGAAGGCAATCGGGGTTAAGTAACTTGCCCGAGGTCACACAGCTAGGTTTTGTTTGTGTGTGCATTAAGTGTCTGAGGTCGGATCCAAACTCAGGTCCTTCTGACTCCAGGGCCGACACTGTACTCACTGTGCCACCTAGCCGCCCCCTCCCCTGAAGTATTATACTCAGTTTTGCTGGGTAGGTGATTCTTGGCTTTAGTCCTAGCTCCTTTGACCCTTAATGTAGAAGCTACTAGGTCATGTGCTATCCTGATTGTGTTTCCAGAGTACTCAAATTGCTTCTTCCTGACTGCTTGCAGTATTTTCTCCTTGACTTAGGAACTTTAGAATTTGGCTATAATATTCATAGGAGGTGGGTTTTTTTTTTTTTGGGTGGGGGGGTTCTTTTTAAGAGGAGATAGGTGAATTCTTTTAATTTCTATTTTACCCTCTGGTTCTAGAATATCAGGCAATTTTGCTTGATAATTTCTTGAAAGATGGTGTCTAGGCTCTTTTTTTGATCATGGCTTTTGGGTAGTCCAATAATTTTTAAATTATTTCTCCTGGATCTATTTTCCAGGTCAGTGGTTTTTCCAATGAGATATTTCACATTGCCTTCTATTTTTTCATTTGTTTGGATCTGTTTAATAAAATCTTGATTTCTCATAAAGCCATTAGCTTCCATTTGCTCTAATCTAATTTTGAAGAAGTTACTCTCTTCAGTGAGTTTTTGAAATGCTTTTTCCATCTGGCAAATCTGACTTTTTTAAGGCATTCTTCTCTTCATTAGCTTTTTGGGCC
Source organism: Gymnobelideus leadbeateri (assembly GCA_011680675.1). NCBI lineage: Eukaryota > Metazoa > Chordata > Mammalia > Diprotodontia > Petauridae > Gymnobelideus > Gymnobelideus leadbeateri. Next base: position 50,692 of record WOXC01004253.1, on the reverse strand, counting down.
TCTTTTGCCATTTGAGTTAGTCTACTTTTTAAGGTGTTATTTTCTTCAGCATATTTTGGGGTCTCCTTTAGTACGCTGTTGGCTTGCTTTCCATGATTTTCTTGCATAATTCTAATTTCTCTTATCTATTTTTCCCTACTTCTCTTACTTGATTTTCAAAACCCTTCCTTAGATCCTCCATGGCCTGTAACCTATTATTATTTTTCTTGGAGGCTTTTGATGCAGGAGTTCTGATTTCACTGTATTTCTCCTACTCCATGTCTTGATCCTTTTTCTCCCCAGAAAAAGATTCTGTGGTCTGTTTGTGCTTCCTCTACTTACTCATATTGCCAGCCAATTACTTGACTTTTGAGCTCTTTGCCAAGGTAGGACTCTGTTTATAGAATGGAGAGAGCTTTGTGTCAAATTGTTAGGGTTTTTGCAGCTGGGGGAGCTATTAGGAGGCTGCCCTCTCTACAGCCTCCACAAGGTCTGGCACACTGGCCACACACTCCAGGACCACCAGCCAAGACCATGATCCAGATTAAAGCAGGTTAAAGCAAAAGTGACTACCCTCTGAATGGTTGCTTTGTCCCCCTATGATCTATAGGCCAGGAAGTCCTGAGGCAGCCATGCTGTGGGGCTGCACAGCCACTGCGCCTCTGTAGCTTCTCACCCTGGGCATAGGGGACAGACCAGGCTTTTCCATTCCCCCCTGTTCCAACAGAATTCTGCACTGACCTTTTACTTTGTCTTTAGTGTTTGTGGGTTGTGAAGTCTGGAGAATGCCACAGCTACTGGTGATTCACTCTCCTGAAGTCTGCTCTGGCTGTTGCTGGTCTGGGCCACCCTAGGGCTGGAACAGTGGCTCACACAGGACTGAGCTCAGCTCCCAGAACCACTGTGACAGACACTTCCTGTTGGCTTGCCAGGCTGCCTTCTGTGGGAGATTTGTTTTTCTCTGTCTCTTTGTGGGTGCTGTGGCTCTAAAGTTTGCTTAGAGTCATTTTTTTATATGTATTAGGAGTGATTGGAGTGAGAGCGCATGCCAAGTTTGTGCTTCTACTCCACCATGTTGGCTCCGCCCCCCACAAAATATTAGATTAAAAAAAAAAACACAGAAATCCTGTCATTTTATTCAAGCTAGGATTACCTTTGAAGACATCTAGGAAATACCTCAATCAACCCAAATAAGCCAGGTGACCATTTGAACAGTAAGGACAGGTTGCAAAGCTACCCTTAGACTTTTTGAAAGCATCAACAGTACTTCTGACAGAGATATAGAATCACATAATCTCCTAATTGGAAGGCATTTCAAGGGTCTAGATGACCCTTGAATACAACCTATCCCTAACCATTCATCCCTTCTACAATATTGTTACCAAGTCATCAATCAGACTTTCCTCCAAGACCTCTATTGACAAGGAACCTCTACCTCTTTATATAGTCTTAAACTTGAAGTACATTTGAACATGTTTAAAGGAGGAAGGAGGAAGAAGATAAAAATGCTTGTCAATGTCACTCCTTCCAAAGGGGAGCACAAAAGTAGGAACTGTCTTGTTCAACTTTAATGTTAGCTCAGATTGAGCATGGATCCCCTAACTGAACCTCTAACATCAGTATGGTGCAGTGGTACTTGCAAGGGCTCTGTCTAACTCTGGGTATATACCAACCACATTGGAATTATTGTTTGCTTTGCTGTTTTCATGCCTGTCAATGATAATGTTTGAGATCCTACAGTATACAATGAGTACAAGATGCAGAGGTGGGAATGCATGAAAACAGTAATTTCCAAAGTGAGTGTAATGCTCTCCTATGAACCTGAAATGTGATCCCAAGGAATATAGGCATAGCCAGTAAGAATAAGAAAATGGCAACACCTATTATCAAATAATGCTCCCTAGTTTTCCCCTTTATACTGTTGGTCTGCTATGGCTGACCTGGAAATTTACCCCTCATGGCAGTTTAACTTAATTGGGACATAAGCATCAACAGTAGCTGTTCAAAAATATTAATTTTCTTGCTGACCTTCCAACTGAATGTTTCCATTATTCTATCTCTCAGAGACTCTGAATTCAAGGGAAGTGAACAATGATTAAGAGTCCTTAGACCCCTTTGCATTTTTAGTGGAAAAAAGTGAGCCAAGGAATAAACAGGCAGGATATGTGTCAATCTACATCACAAATCTGATTAAATTAGCTTTCTCCAAATATCATGCCTTTTCCAAACTAATGTTATAATCAAGGACACCACCATACTTTTAGTCAGTCATGCTCCAAACTTCCTTCATGCTTATCTCCTAATTCTCCCTCATTGCAGATATTCAGTCACTCATACCCATCACTTTATCATACAGTCATTACCCTAGTTTAAGGATTTATGCCCACTAGGCTGGACTATTGTAATAACCTTCTAATTGATTTCTCTGCCCCAAGTCTCTCCCCTCTACAATCTACTTTATGCTCAGATTCCAAATAATTTTCCTAAACTCCAAGTCTGACTAGCACTTCCAAACTCAATAAACTCCAGGGGATCCCTATTGAATATTTGATAAAATATTATTTATACTGTTAATATATCTATTTTGTGTCAGTTTTATAATGCACATGTTTATTACAGAAATTATATGTATACACATATATTTGTAAATAAGAATATATGTACACATCAGATATGAATGTTTAAAACATTTTTTACTGATAGGTGTATCTGATCTATGAAGTTTGAAGACCCTTGGGGAAATAAATATAATCAAAAGATGCTTACAATCTATTTGGGGGAAAGAAACATTAAATTACTTAAGAACGTGTTTCTGATCTAGGTAAATGAAATTAATACACTTGTCAAAGCGCTGCTACTAATGAATGTCACAACAAGGATCTTTAGGAACAAGATTTCCAACTCCCATCTAGTTCACCACTAAATTCAAAGAGCATTCAGGTTAACACAATTCTAGTGCAGCTTTGCTGTCAGGGGGATGACAATTGCATTTGAACTGTAGTATAAACTCATTTAACATATAGTAAGAAGGCACCATATAGAGAAGTTAGGTGTTATTAATTATCAATATTTCTGGAAGAAGTGGATTTTAATCAAAAGTTTAAAGATATGAACTTGGATTAGAGACTAAAGTAAAGAAGTAATTAAATTTTTTTTTTCTTAGCCTTTCATACCTGAAGTATGGAAGCTTAATAGGCACTAATGTGCATTCTCAACTCTCTCCTCTTCCTTACCTTCATATACAATTACTTGACAAATATTTTCAAATTCTAGTTCTAAAACATCTTTCACATTCCTCCCCTTTCCTCCATTCATACAACATCTAGGTCCCCATGACCTCTTTCTGAGGAGGTTGTATTAGCCTGATAATTGATCTCCCTGCATCAAACATCTTACAGTTATCCACATATCTGTCAACTTTATTTTCTTGAACCCAAGTCTGACCATGTCACACCTCTGCTCAAGAAACTTCAATGACTCCCTATTGATTTTAAGATAAAAAAAATCTAATTGGCCTCTAAGTGTCTTCAAACACTTGTTCTAACTGATAGACTCCATACAACTCCCCTTCATGTATTCTATGTTGCATTCAAGACAGCTTACTTACTGTTCCCCTACCCTATAGTTCATATCTTTCATCCTTGCATTTGCACAGTCTATCCTCCAAGGAAATCTTAGCTCCTTCCAGGTCTCTGCTCAGTTGTGAACTCCTACTCCTGACCTTTCCTGATTCTCACAGTGCCAATTCCACAAGCATTTATCAAGTAATCACTTTGCTTTTATTTTATATATTTTGCATTGATTTACTTGTGTATATATTGTTGCCCATCAATAGAACATAAACTCCTTACAGTCAGGGACATTATCTCTTTGCTTTCTCAGGGCTGAGCACATTGCCCAGAACATAGAGTATGCCTAATTAATGATAATTGAATTGAAATAAGAAAGTTTGCCTCTTTTCAATGGACATCTAAAGGAGAAAATAAGTATAACTCAAACTGACACAATGAGGCTTATCCAAAAGAAGGCTTATGTAATCTAAAACTGGGCTATAATAATCCTGATGAGCCCTATATAGTCAGGAACTGGGAAGAGAAAAAAATTTCTTCAGCCCTATATGCCAAATTCTTTAGCACCAAGAAAAACCTCTGGGATCCCATTAAAAGCCGTAATGAGGTCCTCAGGAACAATTAATGAGGTCAACAGCCCCAGGTGACGTCATGCACAGTGTTATGTGAAAGTATTGATTAACACAGTATCTTCACATGGAAAATGTTCAGAGCTGTGCGTGTGTGTGTGTGCGTGTGTGTGTGTGTGTTGTGTATTTGTAGTGGGGGAGAGGGTGGAATAAAAAAAGAAAACAAAAATTTATTCTACTGTAATCTGACAAGATTCTTTGCATTGCTACCCCTTTGTGCTGATAGGTTCCACCTTGTTGTGAAAGTCCCCATTGAGGTGAGATGGGCTTGATAAATCAGATTAAATCAGGTTTCCATATAAATTCTGATCACCTCTTGTAAACTGGTTTTCCATTACTCATGTCTTAATCTATCAACAATCAATATTAATGTTGTTTCTCATCAGTCAGCTGTCCTTCATCAATTTTTTGTCATGTCATAGCTGTGATCTTCATGAGTTTTTTCAATCAAAATTTCAGATCAATCAGACTCAGGGTCCTAAAAAGTTAGTTCTTAATTGATCAATCAGAGGTGGACCATACTTCTCAATGTCTTATGCTATTATTTTTTTATCATTACACATTCTTGCATTGATCATACTATTATCATGCAAACAAGCTTGCTCAAATCTATGATTGTTCCTCTTTGTAACTATTTATGCTCTCATACATGAGCACCTACACATGCATTTTAGAAAGATAAATTTAAATATAACAAGACAAAACAGTCAGAAAGCTGTAATTTAAAGTCCATATATTTCATTGCATTTTATTTTTATGTAATAGAATCAGAGCAGTTCAGAGTTAGAAGGGAACTTAGAGGTCATTTTGTCCAACTGATACCTGAAGCAGCATTTCCTCTCTAACATTTCTGATGAGTGTTCTTCTACCTTGCAATTGAAGATGTCTTATGAGGAAGAATTTATTATCCTCATAGTACATTTGACTCCTGGATAACTCTAATTGTAAGGTTGTTATATTGTCTTTTCCCCTTCTGTCAAGCCTATATATTCCCCCTTGCAACCCAAGGTTGACACCACTATTTGGGATAAGAAAAATAAGGTTAATTCTTCTTCCAGGTGAAAACCCTTTAAATGGTAGAAAAGACTATCACCCTCATCATCCCCTGAGTCTTCTCTTCTCTAAACTAACTATACTTAATTCTTTTGAACATGAGTCTTCAGTGTGTTTAAACATATTTTTTTTCCTAAACATCTATCTTCACTCTTTGTTTCTGTGAATAAAGATCTTTAAAAAAGAAAAAAAAATAGAAATAAGATAAGGCACTTTTTTTGCCACAAGATAGAGAAACAAGGTTAGCTGAGCAATAAAAAAAACTAAGGTGAATATTAATGTGGAAAGAAAGTTCATTCAAAGGTAGGGGGGAGTAAAAAAGGATAATTGAGATAATTAAGTAATTTAAAAAGAAAAGTACCACATTCATACTTCTATGTACTTCTTTTGAAATCCAATTAAAATAAGAAAAAATTGTAAAGATAAGATAAAGTGTTAAAGTTCACTGTTAACATCAGCATCTAATTATGAAATCTTAAATAGTAGACTGAGTGGTGGGCTACAAACCATCTTTGAAGTCCTGTCATGCACTATTTGGGAAATGGTATTGTCAGGAAAATAGTAAGCTATCACATTCTCAAGATCCAACCAGTTTTGAATTTTTTTTTTAATTACAAAGGTGGAGGTCAGGTGAAGATGGTGGAGTAAAGGCAAAGACTCTCCTGAGCTCTCCCAAATTCCCCTCCAAACAACTTTAAAATAAAGCCTCGAGATGAATTCTGGAGTGGTAGAACTAAACAGAAGTTCAGGATGAAAAAATTTTCCAGCCCAAAACAAATTAGAAGATTGGCAGGAAAGGTCTGTCTGAGAATAGGGCAGAGTATAGTTCAGATTGTGCCCTGGCAAGCTAGCATTAGACTTTGGGGCCTGTGCATTGATAGCAGCGAGTTCCAGAGCTGTCAATTCACAAATGGTACAGAGGTCAGACACCTGGTCAAAAGAAGATTACAGGGGATACATGCTGGCACTGCCTGTAGGACATTGTTGCATTTTCCATATGTGGTTAAGGTTCAAAGTTCCAGGGGAAGGAGGAGTACTATGGCTTGTGGCCCTAGAGGAGTGGGGAACCTTATCATAGTTCCAAGGCAGAAAAAAGTGCTTACAGTTGCTCACAGACCAAAGCATCATTCCACCCTTGAAGAAATGAAAACTTACTGGCCTTCAGAACTAGTTCTCAAAATAGCAGTACAAAACCCCTGTGGAACTTATGACAGGACCCTTGCCACCCCTGGAGTAGAGTTCAACTTTGACATAAAGTTAAAAGTCAATAAAGAAGCTAGAAAAATAAGCAGGGTAAAATGGAAACAGTGAAGAGTTTCATCACATCCCTGATGAAAAGACAAGAGTTTAATACAAAATTCAACTTTCAAATATGAGTAAAAAAAGTAAAACTTGAAGGGGCTGTTAGGTGGTGCAGTGAGCAGAGCGCAGGGAGTAGAGCGCTGACCCTGGAGTCAGAAGGACCTGAGTTTGGTTCTGGCCTCAGACACTTAACACACACACAAACAAAAACATAGCCTTGTGACCTTTGGCAAGTTACTTAACCCTAATTGCCCTCCAAAAAGCAACAACAACAAAAAAGTAAACCTGAAGGAGAAATCATAAGAGATTCAAAAAGTTTAAGTTATTTACATTCCTACATAGGAAGATGATACTTGTCCTCTTCAGAACTTTATCATTATTACGGCAGTTAGCAAGAGCGTACATAGACAAAGGGTCTGGATGTGAGTTCACTATGATGGGATGATTTAAAAAAAATAAAATTAAGGGATGTGAAAGAGGGATGTACTGGAAGAAGGAGGGGGAGTTAGAAGGTGGCAAGTTATCTTACATAAAAGAGGTAAAAAAGGAAGAGGTTTTACAGTAGAGGGGAAGATGGGGGATGATGGAACAGTGCTTGAACCTTACTCTCATTGAAATTAGCTCAGAGAGGGAAAAATATACAGACTAAGTTGGGTAAAACAATCTATCTTGTCCTATTGGGAAATGTGAAGGGAAGAGAATAAGGGAAGGGCTGGGGATGAAAGAAGAGAGGGCAAATTGGGGGAAGCAGTAGACAGAAGTAAAACACTTTTAAGAAGGGACAGGTTGAAAGGAGAGAGAGAGAAAAGGCTAAATGGGGAAAATGGGTGGCAGAAAATACACAGTTAATAATCATAACTGGGGGGGCGGAGCCAAGATGGCGGAGTAGAAACAGCTCGTCCAAGCCTCTCTGCCCCCAGATTCCCCACAAACTATGTAAAAAAGGACTCTAAACAACTTCTGGAGCCCCAGCACCCACAGAACGACACAGAGAAGCTAACCTCCCACTGAGGACAGCCCAGCAGCCCTGCAGGAAGGACCAGCGCAGCAGTCTGGGAGCCGGCAGCGTGCAGAGCGCAGGAGCCGAGCCGAGCCCAGGAGCCGAGCCGAGCCCAGGTCCGCGTGAGCCGAGGTTTTAGCCGCAGAGCGGCAAGGCCAGCAGCCAGCTGGAGGAACCCCAGAACACCAGGAGCTGTGGCGACTCCAGAATTACCAACATAGACATGCCTAGGACAAAGTAAGAGGTTAGTGTCCTATGGACTTTGGGACCTGTATTTGGGGAATGCGTCAGCTCCCTCCCCTGGGGGCTATAAGCCACTGAGGAGACACGCCATTTTGTAGTTTTCAGAGGCAGCTCGGGCTCTCAGCCTACAAATCGTGGGGAGATCCAGAGATGAGTCTTGGGGTGGGTAATCGCTCTTGCTTTAACCTCCCTGGATCTGGATTGTGATCTAGGGTGGAAGTTGTGGGTGGGTTTACAGCTTGCCAGAAACAGAAGTTGCCCCCCACACATTCGGGACGAAAATTCCTCTATCTGGCCTTAAAGCCATAGTGTGGCAACAAGCCTAAAAGTCAAGCAATTAAGTGGCAACATGCCAAGGCAAAGGAAACAGAAAAATGCAACCCTAGACTCCTATTTTGGGGGCATAGAGCAGGAAAAGGACTGTGAAGTCAGAAGTCCTGCTCCAAAAGCCCCAGGGGAAAACATGAGCGGGTTGCAGGCCATAGAGGACCTTAAGAAGGACTTTAAAAATCAAATAAGAGAAGTGGAGGAAAAATTAGAAAGAGAAATGAGAAGGATGCAGGAAAAGTATGAAATGAGGGTCAACAGCCTGACTGAGGAAAACAACACCTTAAAAAATAGACTAACTCAAATGGCAGAGGAGGCCCAAAAGGGCAATGAGGAGAAGAATGCCTTAAAAAGTCGAATTTGCCAGATGGAAAAAGAATCTCAAAAGTTCACTGAGGAGATTCATTCCTTCAGAGTTAGACTGGAGCAAATGGAAGCTAGTGACTTTATGAGAAATCAAGATGCTGTTAAGCAGATCCAAACAAATGAAAGATTAGAAGGCAATGTGAAATATCTCATGGGAAAAACCACTGACCTGGAGAATAGATCCAGGAGAGACAATTTAAAAATTATTGGACTACCTGAAAGCCATGATCAAGGAAAGAACCTAGAAATCACCCTTCAAGAAATTCTCAAGGAAATCTGCCCTGATGTTTTAGATCCAGAGGGCAAAATAGAGGTTGAAAGAATCCACCGATCACCTCCTGAAAAAGATCCCAAAAAGAAAACTCCCAGAAATATTATAGCCAGGTTCCAGAATCCCCAGATCAAGGAGAAAATACTACAAGCGGCCAGGAAGAAACAATTTCAATATTGTGGAAACACAATCAGAATAGCCCAGGACCTGGCAGCTTCTACACTGAGGGATCGAAGGGCATGGAATATGATATTCCAGAGGGCAAAAGAACTGGGAATGAACCCAAGGGTCACCTACCCAGCAAAACTGAGTATTTTGTTTCAGGGGAAAATATGGTCATTCAGTGGAATAGAGGACTTTCAAGCATTCTTGAGGAAAAAACCAGAGTTGAATAGAAAATTTGACATCCAGACGCAAGAAGTAAGAGATGCCTGAGAAGGTAATCAGGGAAAAGAAATCAAACGGAACTTATCAAAGTTGAACTATTTACATTCCTATATGGAAAAGTAATATCTGTGACTGATGATATCTTTCTCACTATGAAAATAATGGAAGAAGGGGGTGTGGTCATATGAATACATATGTGAATGTGTGTGTATATGGTTACAGTTATATATGGATAGAGGGCATAGGTTGAATTTGTTGGGAAGGGAGAATACTCAAGGGATGAAATTATGAGGTGAGAGAGGAAAGTGGCAAGAGGAGATGGGGAGAGACAGGGTAGGGTAAACTATCCCATGTAGAAGAAGCAAGGGGAAGTGGTTGCAAAGGAGGGGGAGAATAAGGAAGGCTAAAAGGCAAAACCACATTCACATTGAATTTGGTTCAGGGAGAAAATGACATACATACTAAATGGGATATCTCAACCTGCAGCAGGATAGGGGAAGGGGGATGAGAGGAGGGATGATGGATGGGAGGGCATCCTTGGGGTGAGGGGAGGTTGGAAGTACCCACTATAGAAGAAGGACAGGATCATGTAGGGAATGGACCAGGTGGGGGGTGGGATGAGTGGGAGGGAATTATAAGCAGCCTTGTACAATATATCTACCATGATAATGTTTTGCATAGCTAGACATGTACAACATATACTGAATTATTTATCTCCCAAGAAGGAATGGGTCACAAGGGAGGAAGGAAATGGATCTGAAATTTGAGGTCATAACATTAAACGTTTCAAATATATATATAAATACTATTATTAATACTCTTTTGCCTATAATTGGGAGATAGGATGTGCAGGCATTGGGACACAAAGATTCATTTTCCTCTAATGGAAAAGTCGATGGGGGTATGGGAGAAGGTATGGGAGAGAGCAGATTGGAGGAAGCGATATCTTGTGGGACTGCTATTCTGGGAGGTTGGGTAGGGGAATAATGGGGGGAAAATGATTGTAACTCAAAATCTGGCGGAAATGAATGATGTAAAACAGAAGTTAATAAAACATTTGTTTAAAATAAAAAAAAAATAATCATAACTGGGAATGTGAAAGGGACAAACTTACCCATAAAATGGAAGCAGATAGCAGAGTGAACAAAAAAAAAAAAAAAAACAGAAACCAACAACACGTCATTTACTAGAAACACACTGAAGCAGACACACATAGAATAAAGATAAGAGACCGGAGCAGAACCTGTTATGTTCATCTGAGAAAAAAAAAAAACAGCAGGGGTAGCCATTATGATCTTACACAAAACAAAAGCAAAAATAGACCTATTTGAAATAGATAAGCAGAGAAACCACATCTTGCTAAAAGGTACCAAGGACAACGAAGTAATATTAATACTAAACATATATGCACCAAATGATACAACATCCAAAATTTTTAACAAAATGTTAAATGAGTTACAGAAGGAAAAAGATAACAAAACTATGCTAGTGGGGGACTACAAATTTTTCCCCTCTTAGAACTAGAAAAATCTAATCCACGAAATAAACAAGAAAGAAGAAGTTGAAGGGAATCTTAGAAAAGTCAGGTATGATAGGTCTTTGGAGATAATTGAGCAGGAATAGAAAAGAATATGCCTTTTTCTCAGAGGTATATGGCACCTACATAAAAACTGATCATGTATTAGGGCATGAAAATCTCACAACAAAATGCAGAAAAGTAGAAATAGTACATAAACCCTTTTAAAATCACAATGCTGGGGTGGCTAGGTGGCGCAGTGAATAGAGCGCCGGCCCTGGAATCAGAAGGACCTGAGTTCGGAGCCGGCCTCCGACACTTAATCCACACAAACAAACAAAAAAAAAACCTAGCCATGTAACCTTGGGCAAGTTACTTAACCCCAATTGCCCTAAAGGGGCGGCTAGGTGGCGCAGTGAGTAAGAGTGCCGCAGTGAGTAAGAGTGCCGGCCTCCCAGCCTCAGAGAATGAGCACCCACGCATAAATAATGACTAGCTGTGTAACCTTGAGCAAGTTACTTAACCCCAATTGCTTTTAAAAATATATATAAATAAAATAAAATAAAATTACAATGCAAAAATTGCATTCAATAAAGGGGTGTGGAATCATAAATTAAAATTACTTTGAAGTTAAATAATCTAATCCTTAAGTGAAAGAAGAAATCATAGAAATAGTAAATGATTTCATTAAAAGAATAATAGCATTGAGGCAACATAGCAAAATTTATGGGATGTTGCCAAAGCCGTTCTCAGGGGAATTTTTTTTTTTAATTTCTAAACACTTATATCAATAAAACAGAGAAAGAAGAATTCAATGAATTGGGAATGAAACTAAAAAAAAATAACTGTGAAAAATAAATAAAAATCTCCAATCCAAAATCAGATTGGGAATTTTAAAAATCAAGGGAGAGATTAATAAAATTAAAAAAAAAATCATTTAACTAATAAATAAAACTAGGCCCTGGTTTTATGAACAACATCAAAAGAAGAAACTAGATAAACCATTGGTTAATTTGATTTTAAAAAGAAGAAAAAAAAAACAAATTACTAGTATCAACAATAAAAAAGGGTGAAATCACCACCAATGAAAATGATATTAAAGGACTTATTAGGAGTTATTTTGCCCAATTATAGACCAATAAATCTGACAATCTAAATGAAATGATAAATATTTGGAAAAATAAAAATTGCCCAGATTAAAAGAAGAGGAAATACAATATTTAAATAACCCTACCTTGGGAAAAGAAATTGACATTTAAAAGGGATGTAGATAGATAGACAGATAGATGGATATTTAGATAGATAGAAAGATATGAATATAAATTAACTAATGTCATGATAAAAAAAACCTTATTAAGGGGTGCAAAAAGATTTTAATGAGAGAAGAAGAAAGGAGGAGAGGGAGAAAAGGGTAAATTATGCCAAATGGAGAGGCATAAAAACATATTATAATAGAGGAAAAGAGGGGAGGGAAATGAACATTATATGAGCTTTATTCTCATTGGTTTTGGTTCAAGGAGGGAATAACATATTTGGTTAAGTATTAGAATATAAAGTGAAGAGACACAGAAACTTATAGTTGAGGGAAAGAAGAGAGGGAGAGGAGCATTGTTTGAGATTTATTCTCATTGGACTTGATTCAAGGAGGGAATAGCATACTTTGTTAAGTATAAAAATAAAAAGTGCCCTGCAGGAAGTAGAGGGGGAAGAGGGAAATAAAAGTGTGTGCATGGGGGGGTGAGGTTCTTAGAAGGAAAGAAAGAGGGGGGCAGAGTCAAGATGGCAGAGTGAAAGCAGCACTTCCTGGGGCCTCCAGCCCACACAAGTACCAATATATATATATAGGTGGGGAATTTGAAAAAATTCTGGAGCTAGAGAACCCAGAAAATGTCCTCCTGCTGAGGACATCCCAGCAGCCCAGCAGGGAGTGGCCAGCGCAGCAATCTGGAAGCCAAGCCCAAGCCCACTTAGGTCAGAGGTTTTAGCCCCAGGGTGGCCCTACCAGCAACAGGCTGGAGGGACTCCAGAACACAAGCAGCTGTGGAGTTTCCAGAATTATCAACACATAGGTGCCAGTGACAAAGTGAGAGGTCAGTGCCCTATGGACTTTGGGACCAGTAGTTGGGAGCTCTTCAGCCTCTTTCCCTGGGGGCGAGAAGCTGCTGAGACACTTCAGCACTGCCACAGTCACTTGGCAGCTTAAACTCCTGGCCTGCAAACAGTAGGGAGACCAGGCAATCAGACTGGGGGCGGTGACAGCTCTTGCTTTACCCTTCTTGGATCTGGATTGCAGTCTGGGGTGGAAGTCTTGGAGTGTGTGACCAGCTTGCCAGAGTATGTGGAGGCTTCACAGAGGCCACACAACTAATACCTCCAGAAGTTGAAAAAGCCCCAGCATTTGGGATGAAAGCTCCCCTGTCTGGTGGCAGAGTGCTACTATGGTAACAAGACCAAAAATCAAGTAATTGAGTGCCAACATGCCTAGGCAAAGGAAAAAAATAAACAGAAAAATTCAACATTAGACTCCTATTTTAGGGGCAAAGAGGATCAAAGCATGGAACAGGAGGAGGACTGGGAGGTCAAAACTCCTGCACCAAAAACGCCAAATGAAAATACAAGCTGGTTACAGGCAAGAGAGGACCTTAAGAAACAGATAAGAGAAATGGAGGGAAAATTGGGAAGAGTAATGAGAAAGATGCAAGAAAAGTATGAAATGAGAGTCAACTGCTTGACTGAGGAAAATAACACCTTAAAAATAGATTAACTCAAATGGCAAAAGAGGCTCAAAAAGGCAATGAGGAGAAGAATGCCTTAAAAAGCTGAATTTGCCAGATGGAAAAAGAATCTCAAAAGCTCACTGAGGAGAATTATTTCTTCAGAATTAGACTGGAGCAAATGGAAGCTAGTTACTTTATGAGAAATCAATATGCTATTAAGCAGATCCAAACAAATGAAAGAATAGAAGGCAATGTGAAATATCTTATGGGAAAAACCACTGACCTGGAAAATAGATCCAGGAGGGAGAATTTAAAAATTATTGGACTACCTGAAAACCATGATCAAAGAAAGAATATATAAATCATCCTTCAAGAAGTTCTCTAGGAAAAATTGTCCTAATGTTTTAGAACCAGAGGGCAAAATAGAGGTTACAAGAATCTACTGATCACCACCTGAATAAGATCCCCAAAAGAAAACTCATAGGAATATTATAGCCAGGTTCCAGAATTCCCAGATCAAGGAGAAAATATTACAAGGAGCCTGGAAGAAACAATTTGAATACTGTGGAAATGAAATCAGGATAGCGCAGGATCTGGCAGCTTCTACACTGAGGGATCAAATGGTTTGGACTATGAAATCCCTGAAGGCAAAGGAGCTGGGATTAAAACCAAGAATCACCTACCCGGCCAAACTTAGTGTCATGTTTCAGGGGAAAATATGGGCATTCAGTGGAATAGAGGACTTTCAAGCAATATTGATGAAAATAACTGAGTTGAATAGAAAATTTGACATCCACATACAAGAAGGAAGAGAAGCTTGAAAAGGTAAACAGGGAAAAGAAATCATAAGAAACTTGTCAAAGTTGAACTATTTACATTCCTACATGGAAATGATAATTGTAACTGATGAAAATTTTCTCAGTATGAAAATAGTTGAAGAAGGGTATATGGGCATATGAATACATATGTGAATGGGTTTATATATGTTTACAGGTGTACATACTTAGAGGGCACAGGTCGAATTTAATAGGAATGGATAATACTTCAAAGGTGAAATTAAGAGGTGAGAGAGGAATATAATGAGAAGAGATGGGGAGAGACAGAATGGGGTAAACTATCTCATATAGAAGAGGCAAGGGAAAATGGTTGCAAGGGAGGTGAAGAACAGGAAAGCAAAAAGGCAAAACCTTATTCTCATTGAATTTGGTTCAGGGAGAGAATGGCATACATACTAAATAGGATATCACCCTACAGGACAGTATGGGGGGAAGGGGATGAGAGGGGGGATGATGGAAGCGTGGGCAGGCTGGGGGGAGGGAAGTTAGAAGCACCCACTTTTGAAAAGGGACAGAATCAAACTAGGGAATAGACCAAGTGTGAGGTGGGATAGGAAGGAAGGAAATATAATCAGTCTTTTACAATATATCTACTATGATAATGTTTTGCATAGGTACACATGTACAACATATACTGAATTGCTTATCTTCCCAGTAAGGGTGGGTGACAAAGGAAGAACAGAATGAATCTGGAATTCAAAGTTTTAAAATCAAATGTTTAAAAATATATAAATATTACTATTAATACTATTTTACACATAATTGGGAAATAATATATACAGGCATTGGGGCACAGAGATTCTCCTTGCCCTACTGAAAACGTCAAAGGGGGTATGGAGAAGATATGGGAGAGAGCAGATGGGATGAGGGCACATCTGGTGGGGCTGCTATTCTGGGGTGGTGGGTAGGGGGAAAATGGGGAAAAATCGTAACTCAAAATCTGGCAGAAATGACTAATTCAAACTAGAAGTTAATAAAGCATTTGAAAAAACAAGAAGGAGAAGGAAGGGAAGAATCAGCAAGGGCAAAGGCTAGGAAAAAGGAAGGGGGCTGATAGGAAGGGAATAGTGAGGGAGGCAGAGGTCAAAAGGAAAATTTAAGGAAGTGAAGGGAGAAGGGATAAATAAAAGTATAAACAGGGGAGGGAATAGGATATAGAGAAAGACAAAGATAATAATCATTCCTTTGAATGTGAATGGGATGAACTCAGCCATAAAATGTAGACAGATAGAATGGATTAAAAACCATAATCCTACAGTATGCTGTTTACAAGAAAAACATTTGAAAAACGGGGATACAAGGGTAAGGGTGAAAGGCTGGGTTAGAATATATTATGCTTCAGCTAAAGTAAAAAAAAAATGGGTAGCAATCCTAATCTCAGACAAATCAAAAGAAAAAAAAATCTAATTAAAAGGGATTAGGAAGGAAACTATATCCTACCAAAAGACACCATTAAAAATGAAGCAATATCATTATTAAACTTATATGCACCTAGTGGGATAGCATTCACATTCAAATTTAGTCAAAAATTTAGTCAAATTCAGTCAATTTGGTTATAAAAAGAAAGAAGAAAACCAAATTATCAGTATCAAAAATGAAAAGGGTAAATTTACCTCCAATGAAGAGGAAATTAAGACAATAATTAGGAATTGTTTTTGCCCAATTATATGCCCATAAATTTAACAATCTTTGTGAAATGGATGGATATTTACAAAATTATAAGTTGTCCATGTTAACTGAAGAGGAAGTAAAATATTTAAATAATCCATCTCAGAAAAAGAAATTGAATAAGTCATCAATGAACTCCCTAGGGAAAAAAAATTCCAGGGCCAGATGGATTTACAAGTAAATTCTATCAAGCATTTAAAGAAAAAATAATTCTAATAGTTTATAGTCTATTTGTGAAAATTGGAGAAGGAGTCTTATCAAATTCTTTTTATGGTACAAACATGGCACTGATAACTAAATAGGGAAGAGTGAAAACAGAAAATTATAGACCAATTTCCCTCATGAATATAGATACAAAAATTTAAATAAAATATTAGGGAAAAGATACAGCAACTCATAATGAGAATTATGCACTTCGATCAGGTAGGATTTATTCCAGGAAAGCAAAGCTTGTTGAATATCAGTATAATCAATCATATCGACAAAAAACTAATAGAAATCATATGATTTACTCAATAGATTCAGAATAAGCTTTTGACAAAATATAACACCAATTCCTTTTAAAAACACTAGAAAGCATAGGATTAAGTGGGGTCTTCCTTAAAATAATAAGTAGCACCTATCTAAAACCTTCAGCAAGTATTATATGTAATGGGGAAAAGCTAGAGCCATTTCCAATAAGATTGGGAGTGAAACAAGGATGTCCACTATCACCCTTTTTATTCAATTTGGTGCCAGAAATGTTAGCTGTAGCAATGAGAAGAAAAATATCTAGTGAATTGGATTAGGCAAAGAAGAGACTCAGCTATCTCTTTTTGCAAATGATATGATGATATACTTAGAGAATCCTAGAGAATCAAGTAAAAAACTACTTGAGATAATAAATAAATTTATCAAAGTTGCAGGACATAAAATAAACCCATGCAAATCCTCAGCATTCACATATATATATTTCTAATGAAGTCCAACAGCAAGAAATAGAAAGAGAAATCCAATTTAAAGTTACTGTAGACATAATAAAATATTTGGGAGTCTACCTGACAAAACAAACCCACAAACTATATGAATACAATTACAAAACACTTTTCACACAAAGTCAGATCTAAGTGGAAAAACATCACTTGCTCTTGGGTAAATTGAGCTAATATAATAAAGATGACAACCTTATCTAAATTAATTTGCCTATTTAGTGCCATACCAAACAATCTACCAAAAATTATTTTATAGAGCTAGAAAAAAAATAGTAACAAAATTCATCTGAAAGAACAAAAGGTCCAGAATATCAAGGGAATTAATGAAAAGAAATGCTAGGGAAGATGGTCTAGCCATAACAGATTTTAAACTGTATTATAGAGCAGCAGTCATCAAAACTAATTGTATTGGTTGAGGAATAGAGTGGTGGATCAGGGGAATACATTAGGTATACAAGACATAGTAGTCAATAAGGGATAAGAACTCACTATTTGACAAAAATTTCTGGGAAAACTGGAAAGCAGAGAGCAACAGAACCAGGACAACATTATACACAATTACTGACATATCATATCTGTGATGACTAACTGGGATCTTCTCATCAATTCAACACTATAAGACAATTCCAAAAGATTCATGATGGAAATAGCTATCCATGTTGAGGGAAAGATTTAGGTTCTGAATGCAGATTGAAGCAAACTACTTGCTCTGTCTTTTGTTTTATTCTTTCTTTCTTGTTCATTCCATTGGTTATAATCCTTCTTTACAACTTAACTGATGTTTAATGTGAATGTCGGGCATAAAATGGGTATATCTTACACTGTATATCAAAATAAAGTGTAAATGGGTTCATGATCTAGATATAAAGGCTGATAGTAGGGGGATCAGTAGGAGGAATGGTAATATAATAAAACAATCTGGGAGAGTGAGGAATAGTTTACCTGTCAGATGTATGGAGAAGGGACAAATTTGTGACCAAAAAAAGAGAATATTACGAGGCACAAATTGGATCATTTTGATTACATTAAATTGAAAAGTTTTTTGTACAAACAAAGCCAATGTAACCAAGATTGGGAGGGAAACAGAAAATTAGGAAAAAGTTTTTACAACCAGTGTCTCTGATAAAGCCTCATTTCTAAAATACACAGAAAAGTGAATACAAGTCATTCCCCAATTGATAAATGTTCAAAGCAGTTTTCAGAGGAAGAAATTAAATATATCTATAAGCATATGAAAAAATGCTCTAAGTCACCATTGATTAGAGAAATGTAAATCAAAACAACTCTGGAGTACCATATCTCACTGGTCAGATTGGCTAACATGACAAAACAGGAAAATGATAAGTACTGGAAATGTGAGAAAGTTGGAACATTAGTGCATTGCTAGTGGAGTTGTGAACTGATCCAACCATTCTGGAGCACAATTTGGAACTATGTCCAATGGGCTATAAAAATGTGCATACCCTTTGACCCAGCAATACCACTTCTAAGGCTGTATCCCAAAGAGATCATACAAGTGGGAAAAGGACCCATATATACAAAAATACTTATAGCAGTTCTTTTTGTGTTGGCAAAGAATTGGAAATCAAAGGAATGTCCATCAATTGGGGAACAGCTAAACAATTTGTGGGATATGAATGTAATGGAATACTATTGTGCTATAAGAAATGAGGAGTAGACACTTCATAATAACCTACAGAGATTTATATAAACTGATGCTGAGTGAGAGGAACAGAACCAGGACATTATACACAATTACACACATATCATATCTGTGATGACTAACTTTGATAGACTGTGCTCCTCTCAGCAATGCAAGGCTATAAGACATCTCCAAAAGACTCATGAAGGAAAGGGCTTCCACATCCAGAGGAATATTTACAGGGATGGCTAGGTGGCACAGTGAAGAGAGCACTGGCCCTAGAGTCAGGAGGACCTGAGTTCAAATCCAGCATCAGACACTTAACACAAATAACTAGCTGTGTGACCTTGGGCAAGTCACTTAATCCCAATTGCCCTACCTTCTCC
Organism: Gymnobelideus leadbeateri; assembly: GCA_011680675.1. Taxonomy (NCBI): domain Eukaryota; kingdom Metazoa; phylum Chordata; class Mammalia; order Diprotodontia; family Petauridae; genus Gymnobelideus; species Gymnobelideus leadbeateri. The sequence goes on along the minus strand of WOXC01004253.1, from coordinate 31,830 downwards.
CCTCAGAAGAGCAAAAAAAGAAAAAAAAAAGGAAAGAGAGGTTTACAGATTCTGAATGCAGATTGAAGCAAACTATTTGCTCTGTCTCTTTTTTGTTTTGTTTTGTTCCTTTTCTCTAGTTTTTCATTCCATTGGTTATAATCCTTCTTTACAACTTAACTAATTTTTAATGTGAAGGTATTTGTAGAACCTATATTGGATTGCATGCTGCCCTGGGAGGGGATGGGGAAGGAGAAGAAGGGGGAGAAAATTTGGAACTCAGAAGCCTGTGGAGCTGAATGCTGTAAATGAAAAGCAAATAAATAAATTAATTAAATTAAAAAAAAAAGAAATTGAGCAAGCCATTGATAGACTCCCTAAGGAAAAAAAAAACATCAGGAACACATGTATTCATGGGAGAATTCTTCCAAATATCTAAAGAACAATTCATTGCAATACTTTGTAAACCATTTAGAAAATGTTGGCAAAGAAGGAATCCTACCAATTCCTTTCATGACACAACTATAGTGCTAAACCAGAAAGAGGAAAAACAGAGAAAGAAAACTATAGAACAATTTTCCTAAGGAATATTCATGCAAAATTTTAAAATATAATACTATCAAAGACAATACAGCAGTATATCACAAAGATCACACACTATGATCGGGGTATTTATACCAGGAATTCAAGGCTGGTTCAACAATTGAAAAATTGTAGCATCATTGACCAAAAATGTAACAAAACAGAAATTGATGAAAATGTGTTATATAGCCACAGTGAGACTGAAACTCCTTAAATGTCATCACTTGTGTCATGATTGTTGTGTTTGTCAACTCCCATAGATAGCTGTAGGGAACTCTGAACCTCAAGAGTTGCAGTGTGTGAAAACCTTCAGCATTATTAAGGCCCTGACCCCTCCTACATTAAAGTGTGAGGATTTGGGTTTTTTCTTTTGAAGGTAAGATGTATTCTATTGTCCTTTGCTAAGAAATTTCCTCACCTTCTTTTCCATTGCTTTAAGCTGCAACTGTAGTAAATTGCAGAAGTTATATGGTATATTCATAACTGGAATACATGCAAATCACATGGGTAATTTCACTTAAGGATACTGGAGGAGGTAGTGGAGTGAAAGATCTTTCACCTGTAGGAGTTAAAATTGCTGTGCCTTCTACATTTATAGTTTTAGGAGCTAGTACACCATTTCACATAAATAAATGCATAAATGTTCATGGAATTAAATTGAACTGATTTCAAGGAACCATGATTATTTCTCTTTATGACTTTTATTATTTTAGTTTATTTGAAGTTTTAGCCTCTTGAAAAATAGAGAGAATGGTAATATAATAAAAATGAAGATGCTACCTAAATTAATTTACAGATTTAACTGCATGCCAATCCAACTACCAAGAGAGTACTTTATAGACCTAGGCAAAATAATAATAAAATTCATTTGGAGGAAGAAAAAAGTATAGGATCTTGAGGGAAATAATGAAGAGAAAGGAAAGGGAATAGTACATATAAACAAGAGATTATGCTACAAAGAATTAATCATCAAAACTATTTGTTATTGGTTAAAAATAGAAAAGTAGATCAGTATAATAAACTGTATAAACAAGAATCAGAAACAAACTTGGTAAGTCAGCAGTCTTGATAAATTTAAGAATTAAAAGAAAAGACTTGGGCGGAGTAGAAACAGCACTTCCAAGTTGCTCTGCCCCACACAAATTTCAAACAATGTGAAAGGGGACTCTGAACAACTTCTGGAGCCCCAGCACCCACAGAACTACACAAAGAAGCTAACCTCCCGCTGAGGACAGCCCAGCAGCCCTGCAGGGAGCGGCCAGCCCAGCAGCCCTGCAGGGAGCGGCCACCCCAGCGCTCTGAGAGCAGGCAGCACAGCGCGCTGGGAACTGACAGCACAGCAGAGAGCAGAGACCAGGTCAGTGGTTTTAGCCCCAGGGCGGCTGGGCCAGCAGCCGGCTGGACAGTCCCCAGAACACCAGCAATTGTGGCGATTCCAGAATTATCAGCACAGATATACCTAGGACAAAGTGAGAGGTTAGTGCCCTATGGACTTTCGGACCAGTATTTGGGAAACGTGTGGCTTCCTCCCCTGGGGGTGAAAAGCTGCTGAAGAAATGGGGCACACTCGCCATTTTGCAGCTCCAGTGGCAGCATCAGTTCCTGGTCTGCGAACTGTAGGGAGATCCAGCAATCAGTCTGGGGGTTAATCGCTCTTGCTTTAAACTGCCTGGATCTGGATTGTGGTCTGTGGGGTGGGGGGGAATTTGGGGTGGATATCCAATTTGCCAGAGTGGATGGAGGCTTTACAGAGGCCACCCAAGTGGCGGAAGTTGTGAAGACCCCACATTTGGGTGGAAGCTCTCCTGTCTGGTGGCAGAGTCCTACTATGGCAACAAGACCAAAAATCAAGTAATTAAGTGGCAACATGCCTAGGCAAATGAAACAAAATAAACAGAAAAGTTCAAGGTTGGATTACTATTTTAGGGGCAAAGAGGCTAAAAGCATGGAGGAGGACTGTGAAGTCAGAACTCCTGCACCAAAAGCCCCAAATGAAAATACAAGCTGGCTACAGGCCATAGAGGACCTTAAGAAGCAGATAAGAGAAGTGGGGGAAAATTTGGGAAGAGGAATGAAAAAGATGCAAGAAAAGTATGAAATGACAGTCAACAGCCTGACTGAGGAAAATAACACCTTAAAAAATAGACTAACTCAAATGGCAAAAGAGGCTCAGAAAGGCAATGAGGAGAAGAATGCCTTAAAAAGTCGAATTTGCCAGATGGAAAAAGAATCTCAAAAGCTCACTGAGGAGGTTCATTCCTTCAGAGTTAGACTGGAGCAAATGGAAGCTAGTGACTTTATGAGAAATCAAGATACTATTAAACAGATCCAAACAAATGAAAGAACAGAAGGCAATGTGAAATATCTCATGGGAAAAACCATTGACCTGGAAAATAGATCCAGGAGAGATAATTTAAAAATTATTGGACTACCTGAAAGCCATGATAAAAGAAAGAACCTAGAAATCATCCTTAAAGAAATTCTCAAGGAAAATTGCCCTGATGTTTTAGACCCAGTGGGGGAAATAGAGGTTGAAAGAATCCACAGATCACCTCCTGAAAAAGATCCCAAAAAGAAAACTCCTAGGAATATTATAGCCAGGCTCCAGAGCTCCCAGATCAAGGAGAAAATACTACAAGCAGCCAGGAAGAAACAATTTCAATATTGTGGAAACACAATCAGAATAGCCCAGGGCCTGGCAGCTTCTACACTGAGGGATCAAAGGGCATGGAATATGATATTCCAGAGGGCAAAAGAGCTGGGAATGAACCCAAGGGTCACCTACCCAGCAAAACTGAGTATCTTGTTTCAGGGGAAAATATGGTCATTCAGTGGAATAGAGGACTTTCAAGCATTCTTGAGGAGAAAACCAGAGTTGAATAGAAAATTTGACATTCAGACACAAGAAGCAAGAGATGCTTGGGAAGGTAATCAAGGAAAAGAAATCAAAAGGAACTTATCAAAGTTGGACTATTTACAGTCCTACATGGAAATACAATAACTGTGTTTGATGAAACCTTTCTCATTATGAAAATAATTGAAGAAGGGTACATGGCATATGTTCACAGGTATACATGGATAGAGGGCACAGGTTGAATTTGATGGGAAGGGATTATTCTTTTTTTTTTTTGGAGGGCAGCTGGGGTTGGGTGACTTGCCCGGGGTTGTGTGGCTGGGTTTTTGTTTGTGTGTTGGGTGTCTGGGGCCGGATCCGAGCTCGGGTCCTTGTGGCTCCAGGGACAGCACTTTGCTCGCTGCACCACCTAGCTGCCCCAAGGAAGGGATGATTCTTAAGGGGTGAAGTCAAGAGGTGAGAAAGGAAAGTGGCAAGAGGAGATGGAGAGAGACAGGGTAGGGTAAACTATCTCATGTAGAAGAGGCAAAGTGAAGTAGTTGCAGGGGAGGGGAAGAACAGGAAGGCAAAAAGGTAAAAGCATATTCTCGTTGAAGTTGGCTCAAGGAGAGAATCACATACATACTAAATTGAATATCTTACCCTCAACTCTCTCCTGAGTGGGGTAAAGAGGGATGAGAGGGGGGATGATGGAGGGGAGAGCATTCTAGGGTGAGGGGATGTTGGAAGTACCCACTATCAAAGAGGGAGAGGATCAAAGTAGGGAGTGGACCAGGTGGGAGGTGAGATGGATGGGAGGGAAATATAAGCAGTCTGTTACAATATATCTACTATGGTAATGTTTTGCATAGCTATACATGTACAACACATACTGAATTGCTTATCTTCTCAGAGGGAGTGGGTGACAAGGGAGGAAGGGAATGGATCTGAAAATCGAAGTTTTAAAATTAAATGTTTCATAAGATGTCCAGGCATTGGGGCTCAGAGATTCGCCTTTCCCTAATGGCAAAGTTGAAGGGGGTATGGGAGAAGATATGGGAGAGAACAGATTGGATGAGGGGATATCTTGTGGGACTGCTATTCTGGGATGGTAGGTAGGGGAACAATGGGGAAAAAATTGTTACTCAAAATCTGGTGGAAATGAATGATGTAAACCAGAAGTTAATAAAGCATTTGTTTAATTAATAAGAAAAGAAAAGAAAAGAAAAGAAAAGAAAAGAAAAGAAAAGACTTCCCTGTTGGGCAACTGTTGAGAAAATTAGAAAGCACTGGGCCAAAAAAAGATAACCATTTTATATAAAAATATTAAAAATGGACTCAAAATAGTTATGGGACTTGAATACTAAAGTATTAAAATTATTCTAGATGGAGAACACGTACTTTTCACTGAAATGAGGGAAGGGGAAAAAAGTCTTAATTCAAGAAGGAATGGAAAAGTTCACAAAAGATAAAATAGATAATTTTGATCATTTATTTTGCACAAACAAAATCATGAAGCTAAGATAAGAATGGAAGCATTGACTGGGGAAAATCTGTCTTAAATGTCTATGATAAGGGTATGGAAGCCAAGATATATAGTGTACTAATACAGATTCATAAATCCAAGAGGCATTCCTCAATGGAAATATTATAAATGGATATGAACAAATTGTTCTCAAGAGAATTGCAAATTATTGCTCCAATCAATAACAGAAGAAAAGCAAATCAAAGCCATGCTGAAGCCTTACCTCATACCCAGAAAATTTGCAAAGATGAAAAAATTTTGAAATAGTCAGTGTGGGAAAGGATACAGAAAGACAAGCATGCTATTATACCTCTGAATTGGTCAAACCATTCTATAAAACAATTTGAAAATACATATTGCAAGGAAATACAATGTCTATACCCTTTAATCCAGAGATTCCATTGCTGGGAACATGTCCCAAGGAAGTAAAAAACAAGAAGAAAAATCACATATGAACCAAAATATTCGCAGAAACTTTGGGACAGCAAGGAAATAAAGTAGGTATATATTGATTAGGAATGACTAAAAAATGTGGTACATGAATATAATAGATTAACATAAGAAACAATGAATATGAAAAAATCACATAAGCATACAAAATCCTATATGAACTTCTCTGGGATACACTGGTAAATGTTTAATGATTAGCTCTCTAGGGAGGAAAAAACATGAAGATCCCTTTTGAAGTTTAAGCTGCATCTCTTTCTAAAGTGTGGATAATCAACTCAATAATTATTCAATTTGATTTGTAATATTTGTTCATTTCTGAGGTGCAAATTCTTACTCTAAAACTTAACAATCACCTCTTGAAAGATGGTTTAAACTGACTCCAGCACAACCGTAGAAGCAATTTAGATATGTATAACCAGGAAAACAATAAGAAAAATGACTGAAACCATATAAACAGAAAGAAAAACTGAAACTGAACACTATATAATGTTCATGACTGAGCTGAAGCACAGCAGGGAATGCATGAGGGGAGGGAGGAATTGAAAAAAGAATGCATCTCAGTATAAAAAAATTGCTAAAAATTGAAAAGCAATATGGCTGAATCTAAGCATGCACCAATATTTTCAACCATTTCCCAAGATAAGGTCAAAATGAATATATGACCTAGATGAAAAAAAAGAGAGAGAGAGATTACAAGAAAATCTGAAGAACATGGAACAGAGAAGCTACCAAACTTATGGATGGGCAAACAACTTATGAATAAGTAAGAGAGAGAGAGAGAGAGAGAGAGAGAGAGAGAGAGAGAGAGCAAAGTTAAGTATGGAATGGATAATTTCGATTACATTAAATTTAAATGCTTTATTCAAATAAAACAAATGTAGCCAAAATCAGAGGGAAAATAGAAAATTGGGGAGGGGGTATTTTATAGACAGCTTCTCAGATAAAGGCCTCATATCTCAAATACATAAAGAACTCTGTCAAATATATAACAACACATGTTGTTCCCCAATTGATAAGTGGTCAAAGGATATGAACAGGCAGTTTTTTGGTGAAAACAAACACACATTACCTAGTTCAGGGGAAAAAGGTCAGCACCCCAAACTTCAGAGTTACAGAACTTCAGAGTTACAGACAGGCTTCCAAACTGTCCCAACATTACAAATATCAATACCAAATCACAGTTACCAGAGAGGGAAGCATCAACATCTGGGTTTTCAAAGCCGGGGGGCTCTCAACAATGGCTTCCCAGAGTCCCATCTGGTCAAACCACACAACACCTCTCAAAGTGAGCCCCAAAGCAAAGCCCCTCCCCAGGGTCTATATAGCCTTCTCCTGGCTCAAAGATTGTAACAACCTCCTTGACCCACAGCCCAATCACAAAGTATAAAGGTGGGGGCTTTCCTGAAAAACAAGCCTCCCACCACAGGCTCCAGGTGCACTTAATCTAGGGGCAGGGAAGATCTTCAAATTTGCATTTCCATTACACTTCCCTGGGGGCTAGAAGCTGCTGAGGAGACACACCATTTTGTAGTTTTCAGTGGTAGCTCCAGCTCCTGGCCTGCGAACTGTAGGGAGATCCAGTCTTGGGGGGTATTCGCTCTTGCTATAACCTCCCTGGATCTAGATTGTGATCTGAAGGGGAGGTCTGGGGTGGGTATTCAGCTTGCCAGAAAGCTGTGAAGACCCAAAGGTTTGGTACGAAACTTCCCCTGTCTGGTGGCATAGTCCTACTGTGGCAACAAGCCCAAATGTCAAGTAATTAAGTGGCAGCATGTCAAAGCAAAGGAAACAAAATAAACAGAAAAATCAACCTTAGACTCCTATTTTGGGGGCAAAGAGGATCTAAGCAGGGGACAGGAGGAGGACTGTGATGTCAGAAATCCTGCTCCAAAAGCCCCAAAGGAAAATATGAGCGGGTTACAGGCCATAGAGGACATTAAGAAGGACTTTAAAAAATCAAATAAGAGAAGTGGAGGAAAAATTGCAAAGAGAAATGAGAAGGATGCAGGAAAAGTATGAAATGAGGTTCAACAACCTGACTGAGGAAAACAACACCTTAAAAAATAGACTAACTCAAATGGCAAAGGAGGCCCAAAAGGGCAATGAGGAGAAGAATGCCTTAAAAAGTTGAATTTGCCAGATGGAAAAAGAATTTCAAAAGCTCACTGAGCAGATTCATTCCTTCAGAATTAGACTGGAGCAAATGGAAGCTAGTGACTTTATGAGAAATCAAGATGCTGTTAAGCACATTCAAACAAATGAAAGATTAGAAGGCAATGTGAAATATCTCATGGGAAAAGCCATTGACCTGGAAAATCGATCCAGGAGAGACAATTTAAGAATTATTGGACTACCTGAAAGCCATGATCAAAGAAAAAACCTAGAAATCATCCTTCAAGAAATTCTTAAGGAAAATTGCCCTGATGTTTTAGACCCAGAGGGCAAGATAGAGGTTGAAAGAATCCACTGATCACCTCCTGAAAAAGATCCTAAAAAGAAAACTCCCAGAAATATTATAGTCAAGTTCCAGAATCCCCAGATTAAGGAGAAAATACTACAAGCAGCCAGGAAGAAACAATTACAATATTGTGGAAACACAATCAGAATAGCCCAGGACCTGGCATCTTCTACACTGAGGGATCGAAGGGCATGGAATATGACATTCCAGAGGGCAAAAGCACTGGGACTGAACCCAAGGCTCACCTATCCAGCAAAACTGAGTATTTTGTTTCAGGGGAAAATATGGTCATTCAGTGGAATAGAGGAAAAAACGAGAATTGAGTAGAAAATTTGACATCCAGATACAAGCAGCAAGAGATGCCTGAGAAGGTAATCAGGGAAAAGAAATCAAAAGGAACTTAGCAAAGTTTACCTATTTACATTCCTACATGGAAAAACAATAACTGTGACTGATGAAATCTTTCTCAGTATGAAAATAATGGAAGAAGGGTGTATGGTCATATGAATACATATGTGAATGTGTGTATATATGTTTACAGTTATACATGGAGAGAGGGCATAGGTTGAATTTTTTGGGAAGGAATGATACTTAAGGGGTGAAATTATGAGGTGAGAGAGGAAAGTGGCAAGAGGAGACTGAGAGAGACAGGGTAGGGTAAACTATCTTATGTAGAAGAAGCAAGGGGAATTGGCTGCAGGGGAGGGGAAGAATAGGAAGGCAAAAAGGCAAAACCACTCTCTCATTGACTTTGGTTCAGGGAGAGAATGACATACATACTAAATTGTATATCTCAACCTGCAGAAGAATAGGGGAAGGGGGATGAGAGGAAGGATGATGGATTGGAGGGCATTCTTGGAGGTAGGGGAGGTTCAAGCACCCACTATAGAAGAGGGACAGGATCAAGTAGGGAATGGGCCAGGTGGGGGGTGGGATGGGTGGGAGGAAATTATAAGCAGCCTTGTCCAATATATCTACTGTGGTAATTTTGCATAACTATACATGTACAACACATACTAAATTACTTATCTCCCCAGAGGGAATGGGTGGCAAGGGAGGAAGGGAATGGATCTGAAATTTGAGGTCTTAAAATTAAATGTTTCAAATATATATAAATACTATTATCAATACTCTTTTGCATGTATTTGGCAGATAAGATGTGCAGGCATTGGGGCACAGAGATTCACCTTGCTCTAATGGAAAAGTCGAAGGGGGTATGGGAGAAGATATGGGAGAGAGCAGATTGGAGAAAGGGATATCTTGTGGGACTGCTATTCTGGGATGGTAGGTAGGGGAACAATGGGGAAAAAATTGTAACTCAAAATCTGGTGGAAATGAATGATGTAAACCAGAAGTTAATATACCATTTGTTTAATTAAAAAAAAAGAAATCAAAACAGTTTATAGTCATATGAAAACATGCTTTACATAAATTTTTATTAGAGAAATGCAAATTAAAACAACCTTGAGATATCATTTTACACGAATTAAATTGGCTAAAATGATTGAAGGGAAAAGCAACAAATGTTGGAAGGGATATGGAAAAATCAAGACACTAATTCATTGTTGGTGGAATTGTGAACTGATCCAACCATTTTGGAAAGCAACCTGGAATGATGCCAGAAGATTTCTACTGTTTCTGCCTTTTGACCCAACAATGACACTACTAGGTCTATTTCCAAAGATGACTGGGGAGAAAAAGAACCTATATGTTCTAAAATTTTAATAAAAGCTCTCTTTATGGTGGTAAAGAACTGGATTTTTTGAGAATGCCCATCAATGGGGGAATGGCTGAATAATTTCTGTTATATGAATATGGAAATTATTGGTGCTACAAGAAACAATGAACTCAGTGATCAAACAAAGTTCGAAAGACTCGCAAGAAATAGTGAAGATGTCAAAACAGATTTATAGGAGCACTTTTTGTGATGGCAAAGATTTGAAAATGAAGGGAATGCTGTTATGGAAATGAGAATTTAAGATTTTCCCTGCCTGTAGGCCCTTTGATAGGCTTAAGTGACTCTGAGAACCTTCCTTGATTTGAAAATATACTCTAACCCCTAATACGTTGAATGTGGTCACCTAGACCCTGTGGTGGGACACTTGGTTTTCAGGAATGCCCACACCTTGATACTTTGTGATTGGGCAGTGTGTCAAGATGGTTGTGACATGTTTTGGGGCTCACTTTGAGAAGAGTTATGTGATTTGACCAGATGAGACTCTGGGCAGCAATTGAGCCCTCTGGCTTTGAAAACCCAGATCTTGGTGCTTCCCTCTCTGGTAACTGACTAGGTATGGATATAATGGTCAGACAGTTGGAAACCTGTATTTGTTGTCTGCTTGTAACTTTTTTATATTCTCTGAAGTTTGGGGGGTCCTGACCTTCTCCTCCTGAACTAGGTAAACGACATATGTTTGATTAAAGCAAGATTGTTAACCAATTTTGAGTTGCTTTCTTTAGAAAAACAGATCTAAAAACCTGTGTTGGCAGCCACCCTAGGTAGGCTAGGGTGCATGCTGCTACAAATGGCATCACAAACAGGATCTGCAGACTAAAAGGAAAGTATGGGGGATGGGATAATTGTTTCCCAGTTGTGGTAGCTGTGACTCTATGGAACCATGGAACAGGAGCGCAGAACAGCCTGGATGCTGACTTCACTGAGCTGAGACCAGGAATGGTGAGCTGCCTGCCTTGGGACTGGGGTAGAAGATAGGAGAGGCTACCTCCTGCAGGAAGAGAAGGAACCCAGAAGTTCAGAATTCAGCCACAGGACAAGATAAGGACTGTGAGGCAAGGCAGGAGTACTGAATGTGTTTTCTTGCTGCATCCCACAGTTTGGGACCCTGGTGGAAGATGGACTTGTGTCTATGGTGGGTGGGGTGAAGTACCATGGACCCCCAAAGACCCCACCCTGTTGGTTTTGTGGTTTAGTCACCCCTCAGGCCTTGGAAGCAGGGACTGGAGCAGTGTGAGGGGAAGGACACCCCTCTCCCCCAAAGAGAAGTTTATTTGGACATTTTTGTTTTGAATTGAGGGGATTATAGTGCAATGTCCTTGGTGTTATTTAAGGCCCAGTGGCCACTTTGGTAAGGAGTTGCTAATTTATCTTGCAAATGTGATGTCTCTATTTTGTGAGGATTATGTTGTATCTAAAGAGATGTTAATGCTAATTCAAATGTAAATGGACTAGTTAATGGGCATGAAAGATCTTGGGACTGAAAGTTTGGGGAATGGGAATTTAAGATCTCTGCCCCTGGGCCTTTTGACAGGCTTAAGTGACTCTGAAAACCTTCCTAGATTTGAAAATATACTCTGCCCCCTAAAAGGCTGAATGTGGTCACCTAGACCCTGTGGTGGGAGACTTGGTTTTCAGGAATGCCCACACCTTAATATTTTGTGATTAGGCAATGGGTCAAGAGGGCTGTGACATTCTCTGAGCCTGGAGAATGCTATATATACCCTGATGTGAGATTTTGTTTTGGGGCTCACTTTGAAAAGAGTTATGTGATTTGACCAGACAAGACTCTGGGCACCTGTTGAACCCTCTGGCTTTGAAAACACAGATGCTGGTGCTTCCCTCTCTGATAACTGTGACTAGGTATGGATGTAATGGTCAGACAGTTGGAAGCCTGTCTGCTGATCTGTTTCTCTGTCTGCTTGTAACTTCTGCTTGTAACTTGTTTGTATTCTCTGAAGTTTGGGGTGCTGACCTTTTTCTCCTTAACTAGGTAAATGGCATATGCTTGATTAAAGCAAGATTGTTAACCCATTTTGAGTTGCTTTCCTTTAGAAAAGCAGATCTAAGAACTTGTGTTGGCAGCCACCCTGGGCATGCTAGGATGTTTGCTGCTACAAATGCCCATCAATTTGTGGTATGTGAATACAATCAAACATTATAGTACTATAAGTAATGATGAGCAGGAGGATTTCAGAAAATCTTGGAAAGACTTACATGTGCTAATGCTGAGTAAAGTGAGCAGAAAAAGGAAAATATTGTACACGGTAACAACAACATTATGCAATAGTCAACTGATTGACTTGGCTCTTCTTAGCAATACAATGATTCAAGATAATTACTAAAGACTCATGATGGGAAATGCTTTCTACATGCAGAGAAAGAACTATGGAGTCTGAATGCAGACTGAAGCATACCATTTTCACTAATTTTTTTGTTTTCTTTCTTCATGGTTTTTCCCTTCTGTTTCTTCTTTCACAACATAACTAATGTGGAATATGTTTAACATCATTGCACATATATACCTATATCAGATTGCTTACTATCTTGGAAGTGAGGAGTGAAAGGAGGGAGAAAAATTTGGAACTGTAAATCCTGTTTTTAAAAAATAGATGTTGAAAACTATCTTTAAAGGTAATTTTCAAAAATAAATTTTATTTTTAAAAAAGAAAGAAGAGCAAAAATGAGAACCAAGAGAACACTGTATACAGTAATAGTCATATTGTTTTAAGGATGACTTTGAATAACTCATTTTGACTTATAAATACCCAAATTAACTATAATGAACATACAAAAAAGACATACTATCTGCATCCAGAGGAAGAACTGCTAAATAGAAGTATGTATAGAATAATTATATAGGTACGTTACACACACACACACACACACACACACACACACCTATTTGTCTGTCTAATGGTAGGCATCTCTAAGGTGGGGGGAGGGAGGAAAAATTTACATAATAACTTTATTGTATATTTAAAAGGAATAGCAAGATGTTTCTAATTAATTTGCAGTTTTGTGCCCAATCATCTTTTTTATTATTCTTTGTTTTGGAAATGCTTGTTTTATTTCATAAATTAAAGAAAAATGCACCTCAAGCAATTTATTACAGAGGTGGGGAACAATGGATGTTAAATGTTGGGAGAAAAACTATTGGATATTTTTGATGTGTTGACTTATTGAACTGTTTTTTCCCCTTTCACATGTGTATGTGAACATACACACATGTGTGTATATATGTATACACACATTTATGACATAGCCCTCTGGGTAAAAGAGCAGAGTGATTTATTAAGACATGAAAATGTAAAATCAAAAATTATAAATTATTATTATTATTATTTTGCTTTTTAGAGGGGATGATGCAGGGCAATTTAGGGTTAAGTGACTTGCCCAAGGTTACATGGCTTTTAAGTGTTAAATGTCTGATGCCAGATTTGAACTGAGGCCTTTCTGATTCCAGGGCTGGTGCTCTATTCACTGTGCCACCTAGCCACCCCCAAATATAAATTAATTTTTTAAAAAAAGAAGTAGAAGACTCCTAGTCTTAGGGTGACAGTACTCTAATGAGATTTAAGCCCACTGACTATCCAGCATATGTATTTATATAGCACTTTAAGATTTGCAAAGTGTTTTACAAACATTGTCTAGTTTTATTCTGACAACAACCCTGGGGAAAAAGTGCTATTCACATTTCACAGATGAGGAAGATGAGACAGAGAGATTAAGTAACTCACCCAGGGTTACAGCTAGTTATCTGAGGCAGGATTCAAATGCGGATCTTAATGAACCCAGATTCAATCCTCTATCCACTGGGCCACCTTCTACCTAACATGGTAATTTCTTGACTAAACACCAGAATAGGATTGTTTATACTATAGAAGTGTGTTATTCTTGTTCTTGTTACTTTTACTAGGATGTGATTTCACTGGTATAAGGATCTCATCAGGAGAACTTCATTTCCAATGCAAATGAAAACCTTCTCTGCAGCTTAAAATTAAAAATTGCCCAAGGTCTGAGAGGTTAAAAGACTTGTACCCACTTCTTCCTTACTTTTAGGTCAGCTCTCTACTCCCTGATACTTGATAGCTCTCTGAGGAAAATAAAGTCTTGCTGGGTTCTTATGTCATTTGATCATTAGATCATTGATACCAGGTTACTCCCAAGGATTCTCTCTTGATTCTGGGTTTTAGGCTCTCAAATAGCTAGGAACCAGGATGTTCTCAAAATATGTCTATATTACAACTGTTTGGATCTGTCCTTTGCCCTCAATATACTCTGACATTTTTATGGATGTTGACTACATTTCTCATTGCCTTCTACCTCTCTCTCTCTGCCTTATAGCTTCTTGAGCTAAAGGATTGTATTATTCCAGCTTTCTCTGTGCTGTAACTGATAGGTACGTGGTACATATTTGGTAAATTGAATTGAATTGGGTAGGAAATCACTGATAATGATATCTCTATACCTTGCAAAGATGTTTTTGTTTCTTTGTTCTTCTTCTTTCCCTCCCCCCTCCCAAAACCATAATCATGTGTTGCAACTAGCAGTATCAAAAACATCTGGTCATTCATTCTCACCTTTCTGGCTGGAATTCCTTTGTGGTCTCAGACAACTAATGAATAAAGCAAAAATGAAACAATGCAGCAAAACCATTAAATAAAGGGAGGGAAGAGAATCCACTGTCCACATAGGTATTTTTGTTATAATAATACTATTTCGAGTACATATCTTCACCCCTTCTGGTGCTTCATTGGGGACAGAAAACTCATTATCCAGCTCATTATTCCAGAATATCAATGTTTTAAGTCAAACTGTCTGTTCTTTACCATTAATTTTCTCTTATACACAAAGCAAACCACAAAATTTAACTGCAGGGGGCTGAAAGCAAGAAGGAGACAAATGTCTGTTTTTGAACAACAACAAAAATAATAATAATAACCTGATATCTTTTCAACTTTAAGAGAAAATGGGAGCATATTTTGTGCAAGGACTGTGAGGTCTTTCATTGATATTTCTACCAGGATGACAACAAAAGAGCCTGATGATTGAATAGGAGAAAATGAGAGGATGTAAATAATAATAGTGAAAAGAAGAAATATAAAGGATTCAGGTTTGATAGAAATTAATGAAGATACACATCCACTTCTTCCTCACTTGTTCTTTTATACTAAAAGTGATATTGATGAATGCATTTCTATCCTAATGTGTATGGGAGTATATTTTATTTGTTGATCTCAATTAGCAAGACCATAGTACTAATGAGGCCAAAGGTATATTCGACCTTCATGTAGGCTAGTGAATTTCCTACAGAAAAAAGACTCTATCTTATCTCCTCCCACCAAAACAAAAACCAAGCCCTGTCATATAGTCAGAAACTACGTTTTTTTGCCAATCAAACAGTCTTATAATTATGTCCCAGGAGCCATGATGACAATTGAACTTTGAATGAATCAACACAATCCATAAATACTTGTAAAATTTTAAATAAATCACCTATTTATATGATTTTTAGCCTCTGTTCTTAAATACTATGGAAATTCCATTTTACATTTAGCTATACCAATATGACTGGTGATCCTTTCCATACTATGCATAGATATAGTTTGTTTCCAATGTTATAAGTACACCTACATCTTTACTAATAGCACTATACAACTTTGCTCAAAATGAAATGACAATTTCTTTGTTCTGTTCTTGATTCCCTAATCAAAGTGCAATTCTACATGGACTTGGTCTTTGAATGTTTGAATGGGATTTGCCTCACATCATTTGTCATTGTAGAAAGGCTATTTACACTGACTATTGTCAAACACATTTCCTCTATGCCAAACCCAATGAAACATCTATAACATTGATTAATTGGTCTCGTGTTCAGTGATGTCATTGTGATTCTGGCTTACAATCTGATGTAAAGCCTCATAGGTAGATGCCTCTGATGTAACTACTTATTCAGCTAAATATTAGATCTATTTCAGAGTAATCCAACTCTATTTAGTCTGTGGTTAAGTATTTAATTCTGAATTGACACCCTTCTGTCAGTTTGCCAAAGGTCTTTATAAGATGGTTCTGTGTCATAGTCTGTCATGCTTCATTGTCAGACAATTTTGGAGGGGGCAGAATTTTATAACTATCTTCACTCCTCCCCTTCCAGAATGAATCTCTATCAGTCTACATAGAGGGATTCTTTAGCATGAATTGACATATGCCCTTAGTCTACAGAATGATTGCCATTCGATGACACTGTGTTGAATATGAAAAATCACATAGGATCCTTTATAAGTGAGCTTGAATTTTCAAATGAGGAAGATGTTGTCTTAATAAAAATAGATGAATTTCAACACTGTAAATACCATTACATGCCACTCTAGATACTTATCAGATACCTATTTCCATGGTGGTTCCCAAGCTTATATGCCCATTTGACTTCAGGTACTTATCAGACATGGCAGGACTGCCATCTGAGTTCTGAACATTGTGCCTATCAGTATGAATAGATAGAAAGTGATTTTAAAAGCATCCTCTCCCTTCATCCCAGTTTACATTGAATAGGGTTTTGCAAATAAGCATCTTGGATCAAAGTCTTTGATGTAGTACATAAGAAAATATTCTTGTACAAAACGAATAATGATAGCTAACATTTACATAGTGCTTACTATGTGCCTGGCACTATTTTATCCTCACAAGAACTCTCAGAGATAGGTGCTATTGTTATCTTCATTTTATAGATAAAGAAACTGAGACAAACAGAGGTTAAGTTATTTGCTCAGCATCACAGAGCTAGTAGAAACAAGCAGGAAAGAAAGAACAAGAAAGTTATGCAAACCAGCAAGGTCTATTAATCACCCTTTCCAGTATTCTGGTTTACTCTGATTACAATTATACAAAATCTGAAAGGACTAAGATTAGTTTAAGATATCATTGGATAAGATCCATCTGAGAGGCTTTACTGGAATACTAGATAGATGGAATTCTTTGGAATCAAACTGAGTTAATGAAGTGCTACCAAAATACTTTACTGTGCCATACCATTGTCAAATGACAACTTCCTTTTTGATACTGTCTGCTCTGTAGGTTTTTGGGACATTGCTCTGTTATAATTCTCTTCTTGCCCACATTTATAACTGTAATAGTAATGAAATTTGAACTTCCTTTTGCATTGCTAAGCTGAGAAATACTTATCACCTAGTTCAAATTAAGCCTCTGTTAAAGAAACAGAAGGTGTGAACTCCTGTTGCTGATGTAATAGGAAGGTGCTGAAAAGGGAGGAGGAATACTGTGTATAAGGAGAAGCCCTAGTTGGAATTTCAGATCTTCTTGGAGCAAGCTTCATGGAGGCAGAAGCTGCTGCCACCAAGGAGGCTGAAGAGGAAAGGCCCCCCAGGCTGGAGAGAATGATTTTGGTTTTGTGAACATGGGAGGAATGATTTTGATTCTAGGAACCAGCTGGAGCTTCTGGGGAGGAGCTGCTGTGTATGAGGGCCAGCTGGAGCTTCTGGCAGCTGTCAAAGATGTCCAAGGGCCAGCTGGAGCTGCTGCAGACTGAGGAAGCATAACTGTGATGCTGGCACTTTGTATGAACCTGTTTGTGACTTTGTTAAGCTTTAACTTCCCGGGAACAGAGACTGTGAAGGATTTAAGGTGGACTGGACACTGTGAGCTTCAGCATGGGACAGGAAGTACTTGGAGAGATGGACAAGGACCTGGGAGCTTTCTGTCTTTGAACATGTGTGACAGTTTGGTAAATCCAGGTAGGACCTGGGACCCTGGAAGGGGATCCAGGAAGTCCGAGAGACCACCCTGAGTCTAGCTGAAAGAAGACTTTACTTGGATACCATGTACTGACTGAGAAATTGTAGTTTACTAGTGACCAAGGGGTGGAGGGCCTGTATATTTTCTGATGGCTGAATAGTGAATGATGATTGAATAGCAATTGATTTGTAACTTGGTGTGACCCATGAGTGGAGAACTTTGACTATTGTATTTTGTGACCCTTAAAGAGGCAAACCTCCTTAAAGATGATAGAATGATTGAGTTACTAAATGATTGAATGACTAAATGAATGTACTTTGTTCAAAACTTTGTTACCACTGTGGTGAAAATTATATAGCCATTTTAGTGATAAGTTGTTGTCAATGTTGTATTTTTATTTTCTGTGATAAGTTGTAACATTGTGAATGTTGTACCTTTATTTCTATAAATGTTTTGCTCTGCTTTGTTATTGAATAAGTAGAGTGTTCACTATACCATATAATAAGAACCTTAAAAGCTCTTCAAAGTAGCATTCTTCTGGAAAGCTGCTCATGCATGGTTTCACAATAACCTGGGAAATACTTAATCTCAAAATCTTGAAGTAATTTTGATGCCTCCTTCATAAATTCTATAAAATTTACATTTTTAATGTCTCCCAAAGCTATGCCCACTCTGTTTCACTCTCTGCTCCACCACCATGATCTCATTCTTATACTATTACAAAAGTCTCCTATCTGGTATCACCACTTCTGATGTCTCCTAATCCCATAGTCTAATAAAATGTTTTCAATTTTACTTATTGGCCCATACTTAATAGATATATTGTTCTGAACAAATAATTCCTCTGCTCCAAAATTTCATCTTAAAATCTAGGTATCATACAAGGTTGTGGTGAAGATTAAAGGATATTTTTGCAAAGGCAATTTATAAACTATAATATAAAAATTGAACGTACTATTAGTAATGCTAATAATGATAGCAACAGAAGGAGGCAGAGGAAAGGCAATAACCCAGCTAATCTCTCCCAACATTCCTTTCCAGACAACTGTAAAACAATACCTCAAACATATTTCTGGAACAACAGAGCTGAGGAGACTATTTTCTACTCCAACTTAATAGGACATCAAAAGAGGTCTGTGACACCAGGTTAAGAACAAGTCAATAGTGTAGCAAACTGCAATAGCAGCTATGGGTCTTGTGGATAGTTGCAATGGTAGCAGCAGCAGCAGTTTCTAGAGCTTTCTGTTGAGAGATGGTAAAGGGGTAATACAACTGGTCAGAAAGAGTTTACAATGGACCCTTTGCTGGCACTGTGAATAACTGGCACTAAATGGCAACTTTGTTGTCCATATATAGTTCTCAAGAGAACAGGGGCCCTGCTCACAGTTCCAGAATAGAGAGGAGCACTAATGTTCATGGCTCAAGGGATCAGTGGCTAATCCTGGGTAAATACTAGAATACAGGTCATGAGAATAGTGACAACACTTCTGCCCAAAACATGACTCCTCAGAACCACTGAAACCATGTAGACTCCTAGAACTAACTCTGAAAATAGTAGAATGAAAAAGCCTGAGATTTGGAACAGTGCCTCCTCACGACCATGTAAGCAGAGTCAACATTTAACATGAAAATCAAAGTCAAGAAATAGACTGAAAAATTAGAAAAAAATAACTTAGTCATAAAAGGCTACTATGGTGGTAAGGAAGATCAAGAGAAATACTCAGAAGGAGAAAACATGAAAACAACTAACAGTAAAGCCTCAAAGGGAAAAATTGCAAATTGGACACAAGCCCAATAAGAATTCTTAGAAGAGTTAAAGAAAGAGATAAAAGTGATAAGAGGGAAAATTGGGAAAAGAAATGAGAATGATGCAAGTGATGGAGAAAGAATTAACAGTTTAATAAAAGGGGCACACAAAAAATACTGAAGAAAATAATAGCTTTAAAAACAAAATTGGCCAAACAGTAAAAGAGGCACAAAAATTCACTGAAGAGAGCAATTCCTTAAAAATTAGAATTGGGCAAGTGGAAGCTCATGCCTCCATGACACATCAAGAAACAATGAAACAAAGTCAAAAGAATGAAAAAGATAGAAGAAAATGTGAGCTATCACATTGGGGCAAAACTGAGCTGGAAAACAGATGGAAGACAGATAATTTAAGAATTATTGGACTACCTGAAATCCATAATAAAAAAGAAAGCCTAGATGTCATCTTTCAAGAAATTATCAAGGAAAAGTGCCCTGATATCTTATCCAGAGGGTAAAATTAAAATTAAAAGAATATATTGATCATCTCCTGAAAAAGATTTCTACATAAAACATCCCAGTAATATCATGACCAAATTATAAAGTTCTCAGGTTACGGAGAAAATATCGCAATCAACCACATAGAAACAATTCAAAGATCATAAATCCACAGTTAGCTCACAAAAAATTCAGCAACTTCTAACACAAAGGAGTGCAGGTATTGTAATATGATATTCTGGAAGGCAAAGGAGCTAGGTTTACAACCAAAAGTAACCTATATAGCAAAGCTAAGTACATTCCTTCAGGGGGAAAATGGATACTTAATGAATGCTAACTGAAATATAAATTTCCCTGTCTTTTTCTTTTTTTCTTTGCAATATAGTTAATGAGGTAATATATTTTGTATGATTTCACATGTATAATAGATATCATATTGGTTGCCTTCTCAAAAGGGTTGGAGAGGGGCTGCGGGGAGGGAAATATTTGGAACTCAATTTTTTAAAAGAATATAAAAGTAAATAGGAACAATAATGCTAACAATAAATAATAAGCTCAGATGCTAGTCAATGATGCCAGTGGAATATATATTCCTTAGAATAAAGTGTGATTTTGCTCAAATGTATGATTTTATGTTGCCATATTGAATGATATAACTCCATATATTAACTAACTTATGAAAACTCATTATACAAAAATCATGGCATTAGGTAAATAACCAAGGACATTGAAAGAAAATTAAAATCAAGATAAACTAAGCATGGTGTCTTCTATAGTATACAAAGTATGACAAAAAATGAAGGAAGGAAGGAAGGAAGGAAAAAAGGGAGGAAAGAGAGAGAAAAGGAAGAAAGTGGGGAGATAAAAATAGATTGTAGATCAGTATGACCAGAACAAAAAGTTTATGAAATGGAGTAATAAGAAATAGGCCTGGAACAGACCATGAGGAACTTTAAATGTCAAATTGAAACAATCATATTTTGCCACTGGGGAAACAGAGAGCCATCAAAGGTCTATTAACAGGGTAGTGACATGGTCATATCTGTACTTTAGTTAGATAATTTTGGTATCTCCACAGATAATAAATTGGAAGACAGTAGAGAAAATAGTGGTATAAAAGGAAGCAACACATATGAGCTCTCCATATAACTATTTGAATAAAGATCTAAGAAGAGTGCCAGATGATTAGGAAATTTAAGGATAATCCACCCTGGGTCATATTTCTAGCCCAAGATAACAAATTTGACTCAAAAAGAAGTGAAAATGACAAGTTTACAGCTCCCTTGACCCCACAAAGTTCTGAATGATCATGGTACCAATTACCCAGAGAACATAGTAACAAGACTCCAGATAAAACAGGATAGGTTCAAAAAAGGCCATGAAAGTCACAACAGAAGAACACATATCTTAAGCTTAATACAAGGTTTCAGTCCACAAACTAAGGTTAGAAGAATGAATAAACAAAGAATCAATTACTATTAGGATATCAAGGATGCCAAGCCACAGAACCAGAAAAGAATAATTCCAAAACAAATTAAACAAAAACATCCAGAAAAACACATCTTCTCCTGAAAAAGCAATTATAATTCTTAGAAGAAATGAAGTAAAAAATGTAATTTAAAATGATATTGTAAATTAAATAAATGCTAGAGGAAAGAATTGAAAATTAACAGCTCAGGGAGAAAAAACCTTACCAAAGTAAAGAACTAGGAAATAATTAGTAGCACAATTCATCTGGATGAACCAAAGATCAAGAACAACAAATCTAATGTCAAAATTAGAAGAAAAATAGGAAATGGGAGCAATTAGGTTTCTCTAACAAAGGATTCATTTCTCAAACATATAAGGAACTGAGTGGAATTTATAAAAAATCAGGGCCATCCTCAGTTGATAGTCAAAGTACAAAGTATATAAACAGATATATCAAAGGATATAATAAAAAAATAAATCAAAAGTATCAATAGTCAGATTTTAAAAAATATATGTAATGGGAGTCAAGATGGCAGAGTAGAAACAGTGCATCCAAGACACTCTCGCCCCAGATCACCTCCAAACTCTGCAAAAGGGGACTCTGAACAACTTCTGGAGTCCCAGCACCCACAGAATGACACAGAGAAGCTAACCTCCCACTGAGGACAGCCCAGCAGCCCTGCAGGAGGGACCAGCACAGCACTCAGGGAGCCAGCAGCGCAATGTGCAATGCGTGGGGGGCCAAGCACAGGTCTGCCTGAGTCGCAGTTTTAGCCCCAGGGCGGCAGGGCCAAAGGCGGGCTGGAGAAACCCTAGAACACCAGCAGCTATGGCGATTCCACAATTATGAACATAGACATGCCTAGGATAAAGTGAGAAGTTAGTGCCCTACAGATTTTGGGACCAGTATTTGGGGAACTCGTTGGCTTCCTACCCTGGGGACTGGAAGACACTGAGGAGACACAACATTTTGTAGTTTTCAGTGGCAGCTCTGAGGATATTCATTCCTTCAGAGTTAAACTGGTGCAAATGGAAGCTAATGAGTTTATAAGAAATCAAGATGCTATTAAGCACATCCAGACAAATGAAAGATTATAAGGCAATGTGAAATATCTCATGGGAAAAACCACTGACCTGGAAAATAGATCCAGGAGAGACAATTTAAAAATTATGGGACTACCTGAAAGCCATGATCAAAGAAAGAACCTAGAAATCACCCTTCAAGAAATTCTCAAGGAAAATTGCCCTGATGTTTTAGATCCAGAGGGCAAAATAGAGGTTGAAAGAATCCACTGATCACCTCCTGAAAAAGATCCCAAAAAGAAAACTCCCAGGAATATTATAGCCAGGTTCCAGAATCCCCAGATCAAGGAGAAAATACTACAAGCAGCCAGGAAGAAACAATTTCAATATTGTGGAAACACAATCAGAATAGCCCAGGACCTGGCAGCTTCTACACTGAGGGATCGAAGGGCATGGAATATGATATTCCAGAGGGCAAAAGAACTGGGAATGAACCCAAGGGTCACCTACCCAGCAAAACTGAGTATTTTGTTTCAGGGGAAAATATGGTCATTCAGTGGATTAGAGGACTTTCAAGCATTCTTGAGGAAAAAACCAGAGTTGAATAGAAAATTTGACATCCAGACACAAGAAGCAAGAGATGCCTGAGCAGGTAATCAGGGAAAAGAAATCAAAAGGAACTTAGCAAAGTTGACCTATTTATACTCCTACATGGAAAAATAATAAACATGACTGCTGAAACCTTTCTCAGTATGAAAATAATGGAAGAAGGGTGTATGGTCATATGACTACATATGTGAATGTGTGTATATATGTTTACAGTTATACATGGATAGAGGGCATAGGTTGAATTTGTTGGGAGGGAATGATACTTAAGGGGTGAAATTATGAGGTGAGAATGGAAAGTGGCAAGAGGAGACAGGGAGAGACAGGGTAGGGTAAACCATCTCATGTAGAAGAAGCAAGGGGAAGTGGCTGCAGGGTAGGGGAAGAATAGGAAGGCAAAAAGGCAAACCATATTCTCACTGAATTTGATTCAGGGAGAGAATAACATACATACTAAATGGGATATCTCAACCTGGAGCAGAATAAGGGGAAGGGGGATGAAAGGAGGGATGATTGATGGGAGGGCATCCTTGGGGGGAGGGGAAGTTGGAAGTACCCCCTATAGAAGAGGGACAGGTTCAAGTAGGGAAAGGACCAGGTGGGGGGCGGGATGGGTGGGAGGGAATTATAAGCAGCCTTGTCCAATATATCTACTATGGTAGTATTTTGCACAGCTATACATGTAAAACACATACTGAATTACTTATCTTCCCAGCGGGAATGGATGGCAAGGGATAAAGGGAATGGATCTGATGTTCGAGGTCTTAAAATTAAATGTTTCAAATATATATATACATATAAATGCTATTATGGATACTCTTTTGCATGTAATTGGGAGGTAAGATGTGCAGGCATTGGGGCACAGAGATTCACCTTGCTCTAATGGAAAAGTCGAAGGGGGTATGGGAGAAGATATGGGAGAGAGCAGATTGCAGGAAGGGATATCTTGTGGGACTGCTATTCTGGGATGGTGGGTAGGGTAAAAACGGGGAAAAAATTGTAACTCAAAATCTGGCTGAAATAAATAATGTAAACCAGAAGTTAATAAAGCATTTGTTTTAGTTAAAACAAAAAACAAACAAACAAAAAAAACTTCGAATTCCAGATCCATTCCCTTTATCCCTTGTCACCCACTCCCTCTGGGAAGATAAGAAATTCAGTTTATGTTGTACATGTATAGCTATGCAAAACATTATCATACTAGATATGTTGCAAAAGACTGGCTATATTTCCGTCCTGCCCATCCCACCCCTGACCTGGTCCATTCCCTACTTTGATTGTGTCCCTCTTTAAAAGTGGGTGCCTCCAACCTCCCCTCCCCCCAGCATGCCCTCTACCCCATTGTCCCCCCTCTCATCCCCTTGCCCACTACTCCATGCACGGTGAGATATTCCATTTAATATGTATGTCATTCTCTCCCTGAGCCAAATTCAAAGTGAATATGGTTTTGCCTTTCTTGCCTTCTTGTTCTTCCCCTCCCCTGCAACCACTTCAGCTTCCCTCTTCTACTTGAGATACTTTACTCCCCCTGTCTCTCCCCATCTCCTCTTGCCACACTCCACTCTCACCTCTTAACTTCACCTCTTAAGTATCATCCCTTCTCACCAAATTCGACCTGTGCCCTCTATTTATGTATACCTGTAAACATATATACACACATTCCCACATGTATTCATATGCCCATAAATCCTTCTTCAACTATTTTCATACTGAGAAAGGTTTCATCAGTTACAGTTATTGTTTTTCCAAGTATGAATGTAAATAGTTCAGCTTTGAAAAGTTCCTTTTGATTTATTTTCCCTGTTTACCTTCTCAAGCATCTCTTACTTCTTGTGTCTGAATGTCAAATTTTCTATTCAACTCTTTTTTTTTTCCTCAAGAATTCTTGAAAGTCCTCTATTCCACTGAATGACCTTATTTTCCCCTGATACAAGATACTCAGTTTTGCTGGATAGGTGATTCTTGGTTTTAATCCCAGATCCTTTGCCCTCCAGAATATCATATTCCATGCCCTTTGATCCCTAAGTGTAGAAGCTGCCAGGTCCAGCACTATTCTGATTTTGTTTCCACAATATTGAAATTGTTTCTTCCAACCTGTTTATAGTATTTCTTCCTGATCTGGGAATTCTGGAACCTGGCTATAATATTCCTAGGAGTTTTCTTTTTGGGATCTTTTTCAGGAAGTGATCAATGGATTCTTTCAACCTCTGTTTTGCCCTCTGGGTCTAAAACATCAGGGCAATTTTTCTTGAGAATTTCTTGAAGGATGGTTTCTAGGTTCTTTCTTTGATCATGGCTTTCAGGTAATCCAATAGTTTTTAAATTATCTCTCCTGGATCTGTTTTCCAGGTCAGTTGTTTTTCCCATGAGATATTTCACATTGTCTTCTAGTCTTTCAATTGCTTGCATCTGTTTAACAGCATTTTGATTTCTCATAAAGTCACTAGCTTCCATTTGCTCCCGTCTAACTCTGAAGGAATGAATCTCCTAAGTGAGCTGTTGAGATTCTTTTTCCATCTGGCAAATTCAGTTTTTTAAGGCATTCTTCTACTCATTGCCTTTTTGAGCCTCTTTTGGCATTTGAGTTAGTCTATTTTTTAAAGTGTTATGTTCCTCAGTCAGGCTGTTGAGTCTCATTTCATACTTTTCTTGCATCTTTCTCATTTCTCTTCTCAATTTTTCCTCCACTTCTCTTATTTGGTTTTTAAGATCCTTTTTAAAGTCCTCTGTCGCCTGTTACCAGCTCATATTTTCATATGTGGCTTTTGGTGCAGGAGTTCTGACCTCCCAGTCCTCCTCCTGTTCCATACTTAGGTCTTCTTTGCCCCCACAATAGGAGTCTAATGTTGAATTTTTCTGTTTATTTTGTTTCCTTTGCCGAGGCATGTTGCTACTTAATTACTTGACTTTTGGGCTTGTTCCCACAGTAGGACTCTGCCACCAGACAGGAGATCTTCCATCCTTAATTGGGTCTTCTCAACTTCTGGAGGTATTAGTTGGGTGCCCTCCATGAAGCCCTCACAGACTCTGGCAAGCTGGTCACGCACCCCAAGATCTCTACCTCAGACTGTAATCCAGATACAAGAAGGTTAAAGCAAGAGTGTTTACCCCCAAGACTGATTGCTGGATCCCCCTACAGTTTCCCTACAGCCAGGAGCTGAAGCTCCAACTGAAGCTTCAAAATAGCGGCTGTGCCAATGGCTCCACAGTGGCTTTTCGCCCCTAGGGGAAGAACTGATGCGCTCCCGAATACTGGTCCCAAAGTCCATGGGGCACTATCCTCTCACTTTGTCCAGGGCATCTATGTTTTGGTAAATCTGGAAACACTACAGCTGCTGGTGTTCTGGGGTCCCTCCAGCTGGCTGCTGGTGCAGCTGCCCTGGGGCTAAAATCTCTGATTTAAGTGGTCCTGGGCTCACCTCCCAGAGCACTGTGCTGGCCACTCTCTGCCCTTCTGCCAGGCTGTCCTAAGCAGGAGGTTAGCTTCTCTGTGTCATTCTGTGGGTTCTGGAGCTCCAGAGGTTGTTCAGAGTCTCCTTTTACATAACTTTGAAGTCGTGTGGGCTGGAGTGCTGTGCAAGTGCTGTGTCTCCTATGCCATCTTAGCTCTGCCCCTAGCAATATTGTTTTAATAACAATTTTGAGCAACTAAGCCATTTTGATTATCACAAATACCCAAAGTAAACACAAAGGACATACAATGGAAGATACTATCTGTATCCAGAGAAAGAACTCATAAATAGAAGTATGTATAGAATGATTTTATATACGTATACATATTGTTTTCTAATTGTAACCATCTCTAGTGTGGGGAGGGAAGGTAAAAGGGAAAAAAAGGCAAGGTACATGATAACTTGATTATATATTTTAAAAGAATAGCCAGTTGTACATAATACATTTGGAGTTTCTTGCGCAATCATGTTCTTTTTCTATTTTACTATGTTATAGTAATACTTGTTTTTTTCTAAAGTTCAGAATATAATAAATAAATATTATAAAAACAAAAAGTTTCAAAGGATAGACCTCTGGTATTAACTGAATGGTAATAGACAGAAAAAGAAAGGATTATCAGTTTTGTGTGTCATTGTTTCAAAAATTAACTATGTATTAGAGCATATAAATGATCATATACCAATTCAGAAAAGCTTAATAAATGATAAAAACCTTCTTTTCTGACCAGAATGCAATATAAATATATTTAATAAATAACTATTGAAGACAGTAATAAAAATTAACTTGAGACTAAATAACTTACTACAAAGTAACTGAGGGATCAAAGAAGAAATCGTATAAAAGATAGTCAGTTTTATTAATGATAATGACAACAATGAGATAACATCCCAAACTTTGTGGTATGGAAACAAAAAAAAATCCTAAGGAGAAAATGTGTATTTCCAAATACATTCATTGACAAAAGAAAGTATACATCAACATATTAGATATGATGTAACTGGGGAAAAAACCTGGAAACTAACAAATTTAGCACTTCACTTAACCACCAAAATAAAGATCTTGAAAATCAAAGAAATGGACATTTTAAAAAGTTATATTAATGAATAAAATAGAAACCAAAATAAATTATAAAATGTAATAAACGTATAAAAATAAAATAAATTATAAATAAGAGATTGTTTATAATACATTCTCTATCACATAATTTAATTAAAAAGGAAAAGGAAAACTAAATTAAAAGTATCAGAGATTAAATAATAAGATGGATTAGAAAAAAAGATTTTTATAAAGAATCAGAAAAGTCTTGTTAAAGATGGATTTCACTAGGCAGAGAGAATGGAATTTCAGATACAAGGAATGGGATAAAAGCAAAATCTTAAAGATAGAATTTTGGTTTTCAGGTTACAAGTACTAGTATAGTTTAGTCCAAATGTAGCCTATATTGGGTGCTGGAGGATAAGTTTAGGTTAGAAACAGGTTTTAGAGTATGTTAACTGTTAGACTAAGGAATTCGATAAGCCATGGAGAGCCACTGGAAGTTTTGAAGTAGTAGAATGACAATGAAGAAATAAAATAGACTGCAATGTACAAGATGGGAGCGGGGAGAGTTTGGTAGTAGGAATAAATGACTGTTGCAATAACACAAAAATAAGATCATGAGGATCTGAACCATGGTAAGGGCAATGAGAATAGATGGCACTTTTGAAAGACATTGTAGAGTTAAATTATAGAGGATTTAGAGAGGAGGTAACAGAAATTACATTGGGGTTTTTAACCTGAGTGACTTATAAAAGTGTGAACCATTAATACAAATAATAAAGTCAAAAGGACACATAGACTGAAGGGTACCATTGAATTTGCAAGTATTTGGGTAGTTATAAGAAGCATTACATTTTTTTCTATTTAAGAATTTCCTTCCTTCAATGAATTGTGCAAATTAATAAACTGGGTTATGAAGGTTGATGGCCCAAAGGTATATTCAATTCATTCAGTGCTTTTTTTCCTACCTTTGTTAGGCTTATTTTTATAAAGAGTATTCATTCAGCATCTGAATGGAGGCAGGAATCTTTCATGGTCATGTTTTGGTTTATTTCAATTATCTAGTAGTCATTTTGTGCTTAATCAAATTTAACATCAAATAACTTCATGTTACTGTGTTGAAAAGAAAAAAGTTTAGAACAACAAATAAACAGGAGCTCTTGTTGACTCTTAGATACAATCAGGGTTCAAAAAAGTATATGGGAGTGCCAATAAAGTTAAAATCCCATCCCAGGTCAAGTCCTCAGTAGTAATATTAATGAGAGAAGCTATCCCCACCTCCAAAAACAATTTGGAAAATGGATATTCTTTTTATTATTTCCATTGGTTTTCAATTGCAACTCCAGGACTCTGATAATGAATCTAACATGGTAGGTTTTCCTAGCTGATCATCTGTTGCACCCCCTGGTTTTTACTCTCTCATGATTTACCATTTAATCTCTGTTTCTAACACTGCAATTGGTTGTACATAACAAGAAGGAACTTGCATTTAACTTAAGGTAACTTTGTAGTCAACGATTCTCTGAATTTGCACAAACAAACCCACTTACCTTTTTTTAAAGGTACTCTAGTTAAAAAGATATCTAATGATTTGAGAAAGTTTCTCAAATATGTATATATAGATAGATAGATAGGTATATCATATTTGTGCTATACCTTATATATTTACACTATGCTTAATTTTGTAAGGAGAGTGCATATGTACGAGTCTGTATATGTATATACATAGATATTTGTGTGTAGATATGTGTGTGTTTATATGTTGGTTTCATACATATACATATATGTGTGTTATAGATATATGCATGTATGTGCATGTATATAGATGTTTATAGCTGTATAGGGGTATATGTGTGGATGTGTGGATGCATGTGGAGGCAGCTGGGTAGCTCAGTAGGCATGGAGTGACAAGGCCTAAGTTCAAATCTGGCCTCAGACACTAGCTGTGTTACCCTCAGTAAGTCATTTAACCTCTGCTTGACTTAATCCACTGAAGAAGTAAATGATAAATTTAGTGTCTTTGCCAAGAAAAGCCCATGGACAGTATTGGTCCATGAGATCACAAAGAGTCAGATATGATTCAACAACTAAAGAGCAATGATATATGTCTATATGTGTAGGTAATATATGTGTGTATGTATGTATGTATGTATGTATGTATTAATTTACCTATATATGCACATGCATTTATTTAAATAGCCATATATCAAAACAGTAGTTTTTAAAGGACATATTAGTAGAAATAAGTCAATAACTTTGACTCCCAAGACAGTATAATACCTATCACAGAAACAAGCATGTGGTAAGTGCCAAGTTAATGTCTCTAGATTGGACTTTTTTGTTGCCTAGACTATTATAATTGGAGGAGGCCTTGGCTACAAAAGAACGTCTTCTCAACTATATCTGTGATTTCTTGGGTAAAGGAGGAAATTCCCTCTCATGAAACAGATCAGTAACTGCTCTGCAACTTATAGTCAGAGATACTGGGGCCACGAGAGGTGAAGTGACTTGCCCAGGGTCCTATGGCTAATAGGTTTGTCAGAAATCATAGTTGAATCTGGTGTTTCTTTACTTCAGTGTTCTCTCTAAGCACTAGGACATTCTGGGAGAAGGGCTGGGAGATAGAAAATTAAACATATAAGTTTGAAACCACCTCATGTGCAATTGGCATTATACGATCATACATTTTGTTCTTGAAGAGGACTTACAAGCAGAATTCTAGTCATATCACTTTAGAGAATATAAGCATCTTTAGGTCAAGGGTTATTTTTCATTTTGTTTTTGTGTACTAAGCACCTAGTACAGTGAATTGCACCAGTTAGACACATAATAAATGTTTGTTCAATTTAATTTATGGGTGTGTAAACTCAAAGAAATTTAGAGGGGTTAAATAATTCACCCAAAGTCACACAGGTGTAAATTACATAGGTGTAAATTACACAGGTGCAAATGACAGAGATAGATTGTGAACCAAACTCTCTGATTCCAAATCTAATTATCTTTTGTACTGTTCTATGTTTTCTCTCTGACAAAAGGCAAGAAAGTATGTTGGAACCAGACCAAGGACAATCTTAAATGTTAAGGTAAGAAAAAGTTTGTGTTTTCTACTAGAAGTAATAGAATACTCTTGAAGGATCCCCCCCGCCCCGTTCATGGATATGACATCTTTAGACATGCTTAGATTATTTTCAAAGATACATGAAGGATGTTTTAGAAAAGTGAGAGACTATAATTGGGAAGAACAATTAAGAGGTTATTATAATGGTCTATGAAAAACGTGTTGAAGATGTTAAGTAGGATAATGGCTGTGCATGTGGAGAGAAGGGATGTATATGTGAGAAGTAGAATCAACAAGATGACAATTGATTAAATTTGAGGCAATACAGAGAGGTAACAGTCAAGAATGTTTCCAAAAATCATTAAGCTGAGTAATTAAGGATGATGGTTTCCAAAACAGAAAAAGAAAAATTTTAAGAAGGACCAGATTTAGGGAAAATGGGAATGAATTCCAGTTGGTGCGATTGAGCATGAGATGCCTATAGCAACTCCAGGCATAGGGACTTGGTAAACTAGGGTTAGAGCTCAGAATAAAGATTAGCACTTCACATATAGGCTTGGAGATATATTTTTAGGGATTGTGTTTGAACCAACGGGAATTATTTACTAACTTTCTGCTCAGGAAAATACCAAAATGTTGCATTTTCACTACTTGGGCTATATTAGAAGTCTATCTCAGTTGAAGAAAACAGCAACATTCATATTGTTCAAATACATCAGCCTCAAACTCAAATACAGACAACTACAATCAGATCTAAACATCTATCAGTACATAATGTTACCTATTATATATAATAATTAAAATTAGAGCCACCTAATATGAAGTTTAAGTAATGCAGAAATAATTTACCATGAAGTTACATCCAGGTCTCTTACCACAAATAGAGATAGATAGATAGATAGATAGATAGATAGATAGATAGATAGATAGATATACAAACAGATAGGTGTAAGGAATGAGTTAAAGAACATCAAAGAAAACTAAATATTAGAAATCCAAAAGTGTCCAATAAGCAATTTTAGGTTATTTGATTTTTTTATTTTAGCTGAATGATATGAGCGAATACACAAGACTTTGAGTCTCTATTAATAATAGCATACTACATACTATTATCATTACAAAAAAAGAGAGCATTCATTTATCAAGTACCTTCTGAGTACTAACACTGCACTAAGTATTTTACAATTATTATCTTATTTGGTCCTCACAACATTTCTGTGAAGTAGATGTTTTTATTATCTCCATTTTGCAATTGAGGAAACAGAGGTGAACAGAGGTTAAGTGACTTGCCCAGTGTCACTCATCTAGTAAGTGCCTGATGCCAGATTTGAACTAAGGTCTTTCTGAATCCAGACCTAGCACTCTATCTGCTTTACCACCTAATTGTCAACAGAAGAAGAGGAGGAGGTATAAGAGAAGGAAAAGGAGGAGAAAGAAGTGGAGGAGGAGAAAGAAGAGGAGGAGGAGAAAGAAGAGGAGGAGAAGGAAGAAGAGGAAGAAGGAGAAGGAGAAGAAGAAGAAGAAGAAGAAGAAGAAGAAGAAGAAGAAGAAGAAGAAGAAGAAGAAGAAGAAGAAGAAGAAGAAGAAGAAGAAGAAAGAAGAAGAAGAAGAAGAAGAGGAG